>JAXRKP010002237.1:5000-32500 GCA_037039925.1 Doris montereyensis | reverse complement strand
TTTTGACGACAATTGTTCCTTTCTCCCCCCGTGCGAGCCCCTCCCTCCCATCATCACTTCTCCGCTACTCCCCCGTCATCACTCACCCCCTCTCTAACTATCTACAGTCACATAGAGCGCCCACTAGACTAGCACAAACTTGTCTTTATCGATCGATAATTGCTTCATGAGGAATACGGGACGGGATGGGAGCGGTGGCTGGCAAATCTTGAACTCTACTTGAACCTGTGCTATTAGTATTATTTTCTCTCTCTCTCGAAATGCGTTTTTAGTAATATTGTATTGTTATGCCAAGAAGACTGTGCATAGTGGAGACGTAAAGTCACTATCATTGTAATGGACTTCTAAACCTCCGTATTGCCAATTATCTTGTCTTTATTTATTACAACATAATAAATCATGAAAGCCTATTGATTGCCGGACTTCTTTACATAAGTTTCACTCACGATAAGCCAAAGCAGGTTTTGCTAATGCAACCGAATCTAACCTGAACGATCTCGAATCTAACCTGATCACAGTCTCCTTTCTGATGTCCCATCATCGCCTACATTTTTGCATGGCCGTAAAGCGCATGGCCGTAAGAGTCTTCAGAAAACAAATATTCCGCAAAGCCAACCAGACAATTTAAAAACAAAAATTTCATGATTTCCCAATAGGCTTACACGAGATGAACTACGAGACAATAGCTCGACGCAATATATTTGCCGTTATTAGATCTCAGATCGAAAAAAATATTTTTTGTCCAACCATGAGGTTTTGAAGACTGCCAGTAGTCTCATGGTATTCTCACTCTCATTTAGAGTTACCTATGATTTTTTCGTGTCTTTTACAGAATATATGGTGGTAGGAATACGTTTTCTTTTCACTCCAGATTAAAAAACGGGCGCTTCTACGTATTTTTCAACTGTTTTTTTTCAGCTGCCGCTGTGTGTTCATTTGTAGTCATCAGTTGTTACATAATAACAAAAATCTGAAACCTGCCTCACGTGATCACTGCAAAAGATAAAAAATATTTAGGACTCACCAAATTTTCTTGAACAATTCTCTTCCACATGGAATTAAAGAAAACAGAATAAAAGGTCGTTGACCTCACCTACCTTAAGGTGAAAAGGGACTTAAATTAAAAAGAGGGAAATGCCGTCTGTCTGGATTGCTGATGTTCACACCCAAAAAATATTCACAAAACACACAAATTGAAAGCAAATTTCACAATATTATGTTTTTTTATATCTGCGATGTCAAAGCTATACATGGACCAAATGTTAAGAAGAATCATCAATTAGACTTTAAGAAAAATTAATTGAAGAGTCAAGTTATCATTGGGTCCCATTTTTGTGAAACCTGCCATGGCATAAGTCAAAAGAATTTCCTTTAGACAAATTTATGAAAAGATCTTATCTCAGAGAAACAAAGCCCATAGCAAAATAGTCTGACAATTCTTAAAAAATGAATTTTTTTTTTAGTATTTTTCTGAGCTCGATCATGATCTCTTTTTTCAGATCTAATTCGCTCTATCACTGACCCTGAACACCCTTTGAGCCTTGAAGAATTGAATGTTGTGGAAGAATCTAAAGTGCAGGTATTTGAAGGTCGCTTGTTGCGGGGTCTATGATAGACCATACTATACCTTTGACATTTCAATTATTTCATGCTCACTTTGTTTACTTGTCCTCTTACACAGTTTAGTCGTAAACAACTACTTTACAACAATTACAAAAAGAAAGGCCAAAAACGTTTAAAAAAATAGAATATATATATACCCACACATCCTCCCTAACATGATTTACTAAACCACATTATGTATTATATTATATTATTATATTCACACACACACATAGTCCATGAGTTGTACATGATCTTTTCCTTGCAATATTTCTCCTTCCTACCTCCTCTTCCACTTTGCAGAAATAATTCATAAGAGTAAAATAAAAATATATATATATATATATATATGATTCGTTGAAAGTGCAGTAGTAGTAGCATTTTTCTTTCCTGTTTACTGAATAGGATGCAGTTGAAGTTGCTACTGCTGGTAGGTCCTTCTTCTTTCCTTTCAGTTTTTTACATGTCTTTCATCTTGTTGTTTCCTCTGAACTTACCCTGAGATCATTGCATGGGCAATTGATCAATTTCAATGAAACAAAACATACCAACTCCTCCTTCCCACCTCCCTTTCACAAATTAATGATCAATTAAATTTAAATGGAGATGCATCGACATGAGTCTTTAAAAGTATAGCTGCATTGCATTGTCTTCTTTACTGCATTTTATATTTTATTTATTGTATTTCCACCCCTCATTAGGTTGATGATGAAACTGGGATGGTAAACGTTTTGTTTACACCAACTATTCCTCATTGCAGTATGGCTACTTTGATTGGACTTTCCATACGAGTAAAATTACTGCGCTCTCTGCCTCCCAGATTTAAGGTAAGCATTCTTCTTCTTCATCGGGATGTAGAGACTTCCTATGGTGGAGGACTGGTCTACGTTGTACAACACTAAAAGATTGAGCACATCCAGGCACACAGTAGCAGAGCAAATTTTAATGTAACGCATATAATGTAGGTAAAATGATAAAGAACAGAGTTGAATTGGATTACAGCCAACGATTACTTCAATGGTTAAATATGAAAAAAATTAGTCTGACAAACTCTGACAGAGTGCTGGCATCTACGACTTCAGGAGGCAGACTATTCCACAAACAAACAGTTGAAGGAAAGGAGTTGATATATATATGTGCGCTTTGAACCTAGATTTGGGGACAATTAATTTTCTGCTGTGACCTCAGGTGTTTCTAGTGGCACAAGACATTAATTGAATTGACCAATATTAGTGAAGAAGGGTGCGTAGCCTGAAAATGTCTCTGTCCTGTCTTCGTCCTCTTAAGCTTTTCTGTTTGTATTCATCACTGTTCTTCGTTGGTGGGAAGTTAGCGGAATCTGCTGGTAGGTCAATCTTCTTTCCCTTCACTCTTCTTCAATTTTTCATAGCTTCACCCAGGGAAGAGACTACTTCATCTTGTGGTGGATGGGGACAAATTTAAATATTTCATTGTTCTGTCGATGTACTACATAATAGATCTATATTTTTTATTATTTGTTAATTTATTTGTGTCTGTAACCAAATTTCTCCTTGTTGGAAGAATGAAGTATTATTATTTGTAGTATTATTAGCATTATTATTATTATTATTATTATTTGAATACAGCAAACCAAAATGTTTTTGTTCTTCATGTTTGTAGCAAAATAGCCCAGTCGAGTTGGCACTATGTTTCAGCATCTCAAGAGATGAATTTTCACAATGCTTTATTTTTTTGCTAGCTTATAGTATATCTTTCTTTCTTTATCAGTTCCCATTCTACCTTTCGGTGTATGGGTTCAGATGCCTGAGATGATCTTTCTCCAGGATGCCCTGTCCTGGCATTCTCTGTTTCCTTCCAAAAAAAATTAAATTTCTATGCTTCAATGCATCTTTTATATCTTCTTCCCACTTTCTCCGAGGTCTGCCTTTTAGTCTTTTACATTGGGCTTTAGCACTGTATACTGATTTAGCTATTCTATTGTCATTCATTCTGTTTGCATGCCCAAATCATCTCAATTGATTTGTTTCTATCTTAGTTTTTATGCCATCTGCTTTGGTTTGATCTCTTAATTGTTGTGTTTCTGATTTTGTCTCTTTTAGTTTTCCCTTCTACTTTCTTAGATATTTCATTTCAGCTGCCTGTACTCTACTGTATTCTCTACTGTCTAAGGTCCAGGTTTTGCTACCATAGAGGAGAGAAGGACAATAAACTGTATTGTATACCTGCCATTTTGGTTTTTGTTGACAATTCTTGCTTACCTACAAATGCCTTTCCTAGATGGTTATATATTGCACTTGCCTTTTTGATTCTCTGGCTGATTTCTTCTCTTAGTTTTCCCTCTGAGTTAATCATTACTCTTAGGTAATTGTAGCTTTGAACTTGTTCTAAATTCTCCCTGCCCAATTGAGATTTTATGTTTTAGCTTCCTAGTTACTATGATTGTTTTGGTTTTCTTTGCATTTGCCCTCATTCCTCTTTTTATTTAGTTCATTATTCATAATGTTGATATTCGACTGAAGGTCACTTTCTGATTTTCCAAACAGAACTAAATCATCGCCAAATGAAAGCGTTGATACATTTACTGGTTTGAGCTTCCACATACCTACATTCATAAATTATTCATTTTTGAGTATGCCTTTGCGACTGAATCCATAAATGTGATAAACAAAAGAGGACTTATGACACAACCTCCAGTATCCTGGGATATGCTATGCGCTAAGTAGTGATATCTCTCTATAGTTTGAGCATTCCATAGTTGATCCTTTCTTATGTATTTATACTACCGTTCCCTTTTCCAGTCGTATGGCACCTGTTTGGACTTCCATGCTTGTTGGCATATTGCATGTAGTAGTTTGTCTGCCTCTCTCCCTTGGTTTTTAATCATTTCTGGATAAACTTGATCTGCTCCTGGGCCTTTTCCCTAATTTCACTTTTCTTATAGCTGTTTGGATTTCTTCCATTGATATATCTACATCTTCAGCTGTCTCCCCTGGATTACTTGCTACTCTTACTAATTGATCTTTACTCCTTGTTTCATACCTTCTGGAGGGATTATGTAATTGGTGAAAATGCTTTCTCCATGTTTCCATGATTTCGCTGTCTTTCATTATTTCTCCTTTCGCATTCTTAATTTGTCGTATTGGGCATGCTTTGGTCTTTCTCATGCTCTTCATTGCCCCCAGAACAGCATTTGATTTCCTTGATAGCTTTCTTGAAGTCTTTGTCCAAACTCTTCCCATTGTTCCTGTTTTGCTTTCCCAACTTCCTCTTTGGCAATAGTTCTTTTATTCACGTAATCTATCCTATCCTCTGGTCTCTTTGTTTGCAAGTATTTCTTCCAGGCATCCTTCTTTTCTTTGATCTTAGTCTTGACATTCTCATTCTACCATGCTGTTCTTTTCCTATCTCCTTTAATTTGTTTCCTACCACAAACCTCTTCCGTACAACTGAGGAGTCTTTCTTTATACATCTGCCACTTTTCTTCTATTGTGCTATCATTCAGATCCATCTGTCTTTCACTGATAAATCTTTTTATCCTAGATTGATATACCTGTTTTACTACTGGTTTATTTAGTTCCTCTATTTTGAGTTTAGTAGCTTTCTTCTCTTTCCTTTTCTGTTTGTTTTCTTCAGTCAGTAATCTCATTTTGGCAATCACTAAGTGATGATCACTAAATATTTCTGCTCCTCTGTTTACTCTTGTATCCATTGTACTGTAAAAAAGGAAGCTGCTAACTATTATGTAGTCTATCATTGACTTTTCACATCTGTCTTCATTTACTCTTGTATATTTGTGGATATCTTTATGAAGAAAAAATGTGTTGGCTATTTTCATGTTATTCTTTAGGCAAAAATCTATTAGTCTCTCTCCATTTGGAGCAGTTGTTGTATCTCCTTCTTTACCTATTACTCCTCCTGACGTTTCTACATTGTTGCCTACTCTAGCGTTTGAATCTCCTAAAAACCATTAGTTCCTGTTTGGGTTTAAGATTCTCTGCAGCTATTTGTAAATCGTTTTTGGAAAATATCTTTTTCTTCTTTAGTTGCGTCTTCGTTTGGTCCATAAGCTATTAATAATTTAATTTCTCGTCCTTTTGGTTTAATATTTACCTTTAATAGCCGTGGGCTTATAAATTTCCAACTTTCTAGTAGCTTTTCATGCCTTTACGCACTAGAAGGCCTTCTCCTGCTCTAACTTTTTGTGTGGGCGGCTGACAGGGGCTGCTGGTAGCTCCTACTTCTTTCCTTTCACTACTCTTTCATCTTGCTGTTTCCTCTTAATTTACCCTAAGATCGCCGCGTATGGTGGATGGGGTGAATTTCAATGAAACAAAATACCATCATCTCTGTCCGCGCTCTGTGCCTATGAGTTCAACGGGTTTTCACCCGCAATGCTTGATCAAGTGCAAACTGTACAAGGGTTGTGTTAATCCTCAATTGTTTGCTTTTATTGTTTTTTTGCATTACATTTGAACGCTTTCAGCTTATTTCATTTCCTTCCATTGATAGTAGGGTGTTAATGGACATGTGGTGTTTTCATGCCGTTTCCTCTTCTTTTCTTTATAGTAAGTAAGTAAAGTAAGTTCCTTCAAGGGCCTTAAGGCCTATAGAGCTGAGCTTATTCCGGTTTCTATAGCGGGAAACGGAACAAGTGACAATAATCACCTCCTGGCCAGGACGCTAGTCTGACGAGGTTTTTACTCCCAAGCTAGTGCTTGTACCCATTTGCACCTGGGTGGAGTGGGGAAAATGCAGATTTAAGTGTCTTTCCCAAGGAACACAATGTCGGATTTGGCTTTGCTAGGATTTGAACTCTGCACCTCATGATCCCCCTGTCTGACAGCCTTAACTCGCTCGGCCACCGACGCCACTTGTTTTCTTTATGGGAAAAGTTAATCTTGGGGCCAGGAGTTTGTTGCAACGGTTTTCGTAACATTTACCACTAGGCAGCTTATTTGCTTTAAGGCAATCAATAACATCACTGCCAACCCGTACGTAAAGTACGTATTTAGTACAGATTTTGTTTTTGGTTTGAGTCCGTAAGTCTGTATTTACCTTGAAAAGTATGTATATATGAGGGTTAACTGTTTTTTGTTTTGAGAAAATGCTAAGTTATAGGCAGAAACTCAGAGAGATTTGGTGGGTGAAAATCCAGAGATGCCATTCCGAGTTTGCAAAACTGCCGCCGCACTTCTGCCCAACAAAGCCAGCAATTGGCAGACTGTTTGTCATCTTTCTTAAAAGTGTTTTAATTAAAGTTAAATTATCATTGTTTTCTGGCATAAATAAATGGGCCGTTGTTCAAGATAGAATTGGTTGCACAATCAGAGTCTGTTTTTGACTTTTAACTCTTTCACTTGTCTTTTATCTTGCTGTTTCCTTTTAATTCACCCTGATATCATCACAATGATGGACGGAGTGAATTTCAATTAAACAAACAAACAAATGCCTGGACAAGGTTAAATGAAGAAGGTATGAATAACGTTTTTAATTTCATCAGGTTGATGTGCAGATCGCTCCAGGAACTCATGACTCAGAAGTAGCAGGTACCATGGTTCTGTCTTGTATTTTGTTTGTTTGTTTGTTTGTATGCTTGTTTATGAAAGAGGCAATATATTTAATTTGATAGAATTAAAATGAAAGATAAGATAAGATAAGATAACCTTTATTAATCTTCAAACATGAAATTACAGTAAGTTTGTTGACATAATGCTCACAATAAATAATCACAACAGAAAAATGAATTAAGATAATGATAAAAATATAATTTACTCTTTCTCATTCACTCATAGGCCTCTCTCTGCTAATGTTAAAGATGTCATAATAGATGGATACAGCAATATAGTGCAATGTTCATTTTGTACATAGATCAAATTATAATTTCATATAACAAAAGGGAGAAATGAAATTAAAACAACGATGTCGAGATGGGTTGGGGGTTTTTATGTAAAAGCCTCCCACTCCTACTGCTTGTCTGGATTTGGGAGTTGAGGACATGAGACTCATCCATTATAATTTTCAGTGTCTTTTCTTCTTTTTTGTTGTCATCACTTGTCAGAACTTGGAATACTTTAGAACACAGCATGACAGGTGAATAAGTCTGTTTTACTTCACTGGTGGCATCATTGGCCCAGTGGTTGGGTTGCAGGACTTGTCATCATGAGATCCTGATCCAGGGTTTGAATCTTAGTAAAGCTATGTCCGACGTTGTGTTCCTTGGGAAAGTCACTTAACACTCATTTTCCACTGATCCAGGTGGAAATAGATACCAGTGCCAGATTGGGGGAAAAACCTGCATCAGACTATTGTCCCGTCGAAGAGGTAGGCCTGGGCAAAACTCGTTTTTCTATTACTTCTTTGATACAAAATGGGGGGGACTTTTGACCTTCTTGCTGATTGAAGCTACTGATAGCAGAAGACAGACCCTGTGAGAGACGGTGGTAAGCTGCGGTCACTGTGATGGAGAGGGTGAGGCAGCGGACTGAAAGTTAGCTAGGCACTCTCACTCTCTTCTCTCAGTCTCTGGTCTCGTCAAGGCAAAGTAGTTGGTAGCCATCCGTTCCTTAAGGCTATAGAAACCGTAGAAAAGTAGCTGGCACAGACAGCTTGGTGTTTTACAGGAGCCATGAGCTATGTCCTTTTTATCTTTGATGGACGCTCTGTAATTACTCATTACACACACGCAAAAAGGAAATGCCAAGGCCAACATCAGTCGGTTTAAATCAATACTTTTGGAAGAACCTAGAACCAGGAATGAAATAAGAATTATCTTTAAAGCTATAAATAAATTGCCAAATGTTTATTCCATTAGATCACCTTAAGCCTCATGCAAGAACAACTACATCAGGTTGTTAAACATACATGATCCCTTCTTCAAACAGTGATAGTTATTTGCAATTATTTTACTCTAGTACAGTAAGGCTGTTGAACAAACTGCCAACAGATGTTTAACGAGGCAGTGGCAGTGAAGAATTCACTATGAATATATCGACTGTGAAATCGCAAACCATGTAAGTCCAATTTTGGATGTTTTGAGAAAATCAAACTGCGTTTTTTAAAATCTATTTTCATATACATTTACGGTTTGCATGTGTCAAATCTATACCCTGTAGAGATACACAGATTGCTCATATGGTTATTATACAGGTTTCTATTGGTTCTTATGCCACGAAATCCAAGCTAAACTAAGCATAGGGACGTCCTAATGTAAAAAAAGCAAGAATTTTTTTTTATACTTATTTTAGACTTACTTCAGACGACTTTCACGTCAATATCACTTTTAAAATCAAAGTTTGATGAATTGCAATTAAGTTTAAAATCATACACTCTGACAGTCATCATCGTCATTGTTGCCTATCACCTTAAAAGATAAAGGTGGATTTATAGGCCATATCTCCATACAAGTACAGGCAGACCATTTCCCACAGCAGACGATTTCATTCAAAGTCCTTGTCATCGCCAGTACACAGGCATGTTAGGCTTTTCGTACTAACACTCTGACAAGATCGTCCTCTATCTATAGCTGGGTACTCATTGACACCTGAGTCAAGTGAGGAAAGTAGAGTGAAGCACCTTTCATAAGAGTACGTCGTTGTGGAAATAAAACCCCACCTGTGACAGCCATGAGGCTTGAACCAGTGTCACCGTGATTACAAGCTCAAAAACTGCTACGGTTCAGCTACAACGCCTCTTCTGTCAGGGTAATGGCCACGGACAAACAACATTCTCCACCTTTCCTCATCTTTTGCCAGCTCCTTGAACTCACTCCAGGACACGTCATTTCTTTCCAGGTCCTTTTCAATACTTCGGTCTCCGTGTTGCTCGTAACCGTTTATTCCTTCTTCTCTTGTTCCCTGTGGGTTTCACCGCGGCTCTCTTTTTTTTGTAATGCTGGAGTCAAAATTACTTTAAAAGATTTAAAATCATTAAGGATGAGTCTCGTGTCCTCAACTCCCAAATCCAGACAAGAAGTAGAGTAACAGGAGTGAGAAGGTTTTACATGGGGAAAAAAACCCAACCCACATGGACGTCACTCTTTTTAAATTCATTTCTTTCTTTCGCCATGGATTTGTCATTCCATCTATGTCAAAAATTTAACATTCCGCTTTATTGTAGCCGTGTACTACGATGCCTTTAACATTACGAGAATGAGAAGCCTATGAGTGGATGAGAAAGAGTAAGAATTATGTTGTGATTATATTTTTTGTGAGCATTATGTCAACAAACACAATGTAATTTCCTATTTAAGGATGAATAAAGGATATCTGATCTTATCTTAATCCTATCTAATCTATCTTTCATTGATGAAATTTTGCTCTGGAGGATATCAATCAGTCAAGCAATGATTCTACTACACACTAAAAACAGAAAATTGTTCCCTCTCCTTACACTTATGTATCTGTTCTTTGTTTCAGTGAACAAACAACTGGCTGACAAAGAAAGAATAGCGGCTGCCTTGGAAAACGCACATTTGTTGAACGTGGTGAACGAATGCCTGGCCAAGCGAGCCTCGGGGTGATAGGGCACTGTTACTGTGATCTTTTACCTCTGACATTCATGATTGGTGATTGTATTTGAGGCTGGAAGTGATAAGAAATCTTTTCATTTCAATGGATGTATATATACATAATATATGACTTTGTCGTAAAAATAGGAACAGCATTCAGGAGTGAGTTTTATCAGTTCACAGGTTTAACAACAAAAAAAAATTTTGTTTAGGTTCAGTTTGTTTTTTATTTTATTTTCAAATCTTAACTATTTGATTTACCAGTAGGGCCTATATGTTGTTTTTTAAAAGCCCTTGAAGTTTGATGACGGTAATGCAATTTCTAAAGGAGAATCGTACCCACTATATTACAACAATGCTCACCAGTGTGAATAACCTACTCTACATGTAAGTTCTACCTATCACATAGCTGCCAACCAGTACATGAAGAAAACATATATAGTACATTTGGGGGGGGGGGGGGCTGTAAATCTGTAGTGTTTACATTGAAAAGGTCGTATTTGAGATTCAAGTTGCCTGGACTGACAGTGGACAGATGATATTGAAAGTATGTCGTGTCGTATGTTCTTGGTAAAGTCGATCACAGTAGCGTATTTGAAAAGAACACGACAGAAATGTGACAGAAATGTAAAAGAAACGTAACAGATTTTGTTATCCATGGGAGAACACTTACAGAAGAAATAACCAATTGGATCTCTTTAAAAAAAAATGACGCACGTATCGGATTCATGGGCATATCACTAATGGCTATCCGATACTCTCCATGGAAGCAGGCCTGTAGAAGGATGCTTCCAATCATAAAATGTTTTCCATGTCTGTCCTATTGTACTGGATTCCATGTGTAAACCCGAATGGTCTTTTGGTTTGCAAATTGTTCTTGGTTTGGGTTCCTTAATGGGTTACTTAATGGGTTACTTAATGGGTTCCTTAATCAAGTTTGTATTTTTCTTTATTCAATTCCTTTGTTTGGAGTTGTGTTACATTACCTGATTGTTTAGTCTATTTTTTAATGGATTTACGTTCATGTACATGTAAACTATATTATTATTATTATTATTATTATTATTATTATTATTATTATTATTATTATTATTATTATTCAGTTACACAAGCATTTATAACATGTCAGTTTTCAAATAGGAAACCTTTTCATAGTAATAGAGATTTTCTCAGCCTCTGTTTCCCCCTCCTTCCCTCCCATAACTAATAGTAGTAGTGAAATAGTCCTCAACAACAAGAATTAGGTAATTGATCTTATTATAGCAGCGATGTCGAAGGAAAAGAGAAACAGGCAGGTATACAGAAATAAAGAGAGAACGTTATTCTTTAGAGTGTAATATCTGAGGCAAAATTAGTCTTTTGGGGATTTTTTTCTTATATTTGAGTATTGGCATTCCAGCGAAACTGTAGTGTTGTGAGTTTGTAGTCATGATGACACTTGTTCAAAACGCATGGCTGGCCTGGGTGTTTTTTTCACAACGTTGTATTCTTAGAAAAGGTATTTCACTCTGTTTTCTACACTTGACTCAAGTGTGAATGAGTACCCGGCTGTAGGGAGAGAAAGATCTTGTCAGAGTGTTCAATATGACGTGCCTAACAGGCTGCTGTTCTTTATACTCTCAGGGTGTTGAGTGGCACTTTGAATTAAATTGCCCGTTGGGATAAAGGATGTACAATCGGTTAGCCTGCACATGTGCAGGGATACGGCCTACAAATCCATCTCAATCTTTATCTTTATAATCCTGTTTTTATAACAGGAACAGGTTATCAATACAGTGGATAAAGACAAACAGTGAGACAAGGGGCATGTCGAAAGTGAAGGAAATGAAATGGAACAATATTAAAGCCCCATGGCAACAACGTGGAGACAAATACAAGGAATAGACAGAACAAAACCCACAATTTCTGCATCGGCACGCACGCCTCGCCACGAAAAGAAAGCGTGCTACCAACCGGGCTAATTACGCTCATATCTATTCCTTGTACTTGTCTCGTCTTTTGTTCGTATGGGTATTTAATATTATTCGATGTCATTTCCTTCATTACAGTGGATATGATCCTAGTCCCAGCAGTCTGGTTATATCAGAGGGGACTGAATATTTCAGCTCTTTTACTTTTATTATCTCTTATGTTCAGTGTGCTACAGAAAACTAAACGGATTAACTATACTAAAATCTTTGATTATATTAAAATATTTCTTTTATCAAAGTTTCTTGTATTTTTTTTAATATACACATGTATATATATCTTCATGTGGAGGGGGCCAGGGACTATCTTTATGTTATTTTTCATGCTGATATTATATGTATAAGGTAGTCAAAACTGCCCAAGTCACACTGATCAACGTATGAATCGGCTGTTTAATGTATCATCATGCTTACTGAAATGAATGGTATCAAGTAAATAAAGATTGAAGATTATTCAAAACTCTTTCTTTGTTTTTGTACTGCATTTTTACACACACAAAAATGGTGAGTGAGCAAGTGACGTACATGTGTATAACATCAGTTTCATGAGCGGTTGACGGCTGCTACTGGTAAGTCCTACTTCTTTCCTTTACTTCTTTCACTTATCTTTCATCTTTCTGTTTCCTTTTGATTTACTCTGAGATCACTGCAACGCAATGGTGGACAGGGTAAATTTAAATTAAATAAATTAATAAATATCAGTACCATAGTAGACAAACATGACGTCAGAAATCACTGACATTGAGATGTTCTACCCCATCAGGGGCAGTTGGTTGGCCCTGCTTGTAGGTCCTTCTTCCCCTTCCTTTCACTTACTTATCTTCGTGCTTGGTACTTGGGGAGCATATAAGGCCGACAAATGGATCGCCATTAATCACGTAAAGTTAACTTCATTCAAGGTCGTTACAGCCCATAGAGCAGGAGCTTATCCCGATTTCTATAGCGTGAAGCGAAACAGGTGATAATAATCACCTCCCGCAACATGAAGCTAGTCTGACGCAGGTTGTTACTCCAAGCTAATGGACGAGAGTTGTTACTCCCAAGCTAGTGCTTGTTGTACCTGGGTCGAGTGGGGAAAATGCGTGGTATGTGTCTTTCCCAAAGAACACACACACACAACAACCAAACAACAAATTGCATTTATGGACACTACACAGAAATGGTGGTTAGTATGAATTCTAAAGAAACAAAACTCTTATGCAACACTTTTTTTTCTTTTTTTCCTTTTTTAACCAACGCCTAGACACACTGGTAAACATGAAATTAATGAAAGTGAAAACTCTGGACTCCTATCCTACTAAAAGGAATCAGGGGGGGGACTGGTAGTCCAGAGGCAAGGTGTTGGCCTCTCAACCCAAAGGTAGAGGGTTCAAGCTCCACCAACGATTGAATTTTCTCAAGTCTTTTCGAGCAAAATCTACCTCCCGCCTGGTCCAGGTTGGTGGATCGACACCTAAACACATCAATAAAAAAGAAGTCCCGTGTGAAGATCACAACATTATGTATATGCACGTTAAACATTCTTTGGCAATCCGGGCAAAATTAAAAATCCTATTTTTTTTAAACCGAAATCACCTTAGTTGTAGATGTGGGTAAATTAAATCAAAGAGAATCAAATCAAATCAAAGAGAATCAGATTTGAAAACCAATCCAACCTGACCGATAAATAATACATATAGAAGTAAGACAAGGTACCAGTAGGCTAAGACTCAGAAGTATAGCGTCTACATTTAATATAAAGTAACGCATAGTATTTCTATGTGACTTCAAATCCTTTCTATGATTTATTACTTGTATTTCATTTGAAGAGTTTTTCTTTTGTTATTATGAGTGAGTTCTTTTCAATCGCTTTTTTAATAAATAAAAATGTTACTCTTATTCTGTTGCAGTCTATAAATCAAGGTATAAATATTTCATTTCATTGGTTTTGTCCTTTTTGTACCTTTAGTTGTTTTTTTTTTTAGATATTGGTACGCGATTCTTTTTTTGAGGACTGTATGTACATACTAGTATAATATATTACATTAACCTAACTACACTAAACCCCGTTTTGAGAAAGTTCTCAGCTGAAGAGAGAGAATCTGGACTTTTGGCAAAATGCAAGTAAAATTTGTTGTGACTACAACAAACGCAGACCGAATATAATGATAATGGGTTGTTTTTTTAGTGTGTGACAGGACAAGTATTGACGAATGTGAATCATCATTATCACCATCATCATCACCACCACCACCACCATCATCATCATTATCATCATCATCAAACATCATCGCTGTAAATTCATCCTCATCAAAACCATCATCATCACATCTATGACTGTCATCGTTGTTGTCACTGTCATGTTTAAATTGATCCATGATAATTGTGTTGTATTATTATGCTAAAGTTAATGAATTACTCGTAAAATGTACAATATAAATGTTTCATAGTATTTGTAGTTTATACTTATTCTACGTAAAATGTACTCATTGTAACATTTAGTAACAAAAACAAATTTCTCTTCGTGAATAAAATGCATTCAATTCAATTTACTTCAATTTAATTCAATTCAATTCAAGTATCTCCAAAATGATCGAATGTGTAGTTAAGACCATGTAATTCTGAGCAGACAAAAGAGTAAGGACTGAAGACTAAGAGCTCCGCGCTGTATCATTTCCCTATATCTTAAATAAAGTGTTAAATACTACGATAAAAAATAATAGGCGTGATAGTACATTGTAATAGTAAAAGTAAAGGTAATAGCAATCGCTATGATTCAGTCAGTGTGCTTGTTACCTCATTGTTTTTTTCTTTGTCACAATGTCACTGGGGTCACAGCCCAGGCGACAGACAGACCAACAATAGCTGTCTCCGCCTAAGAGTAAGAGACCCAGTCTTTGGGAAACAACAAAATTCGGCCCCTTAGCCGGACGGTCTTTTAGAGAATACACATGTACTGAATACTGAATACAGGGCGGGTGGGAGTATGTAGCCTAGTTGGTCATTACTTGATGTTTATCGGTCAGAAATTCAGGTCTAGAGCACTGTCTCACAAAAGAACAGGGAGGAGGATGATGTACAATGTATAGTAGAAGAAACAATAGGAAGAACGGAGCAGTGTATAAATATTTTATTCTTTTTTATTCTTACTAATTTTCAGAAAAATATATTCTTCTTTTCTGTTTTCTATTGATCACAACAATGAGCAAGTTTGATTTGATTTGATTTGATTTGATTTGATTTACCCACATCCATTTTAATTATCACGTCTCAGAGGCTGGTCCGGAAACCCTCAATCCGGCTAGTAAGAGGTCGATTTTGCTTTCGTCATTAGGGCAATAAATTATGGTCTTCATAACTGAATGCAATAAAAACGAAAATTCAAATTCAGATCGGTAATGCCGCCTTTTACTATTTGAAACAAGTCATTGTAGATCTACATAATGTTGCAGGCCTAGAAAACATAAATATCTCCGTCAGCTGCTCCTCCTAGCAAGTGTCAGGCTTTGAGTTTGATGTTGACGCCTGACACCCACCAGATGAATGAGACGATTGACATCAACGGTTCGCACTGGCAGGCGGCTCTTACTTACAGAGCAATCCTCGCATTTGAATAATATCTACATCAAAGTTACCGCTATAACCAATGCGAACTAGAAATATGTTTTCACTGCTAAAATGACTGATGATGGTCTGGATTTAAACTGAATTTGACCATAGCGTTTAAAAGCAACGGCTACCTTACTAAAAGGACTGATGATGGTCTGGATTTAAACTGAATTTGACCATAGCGTTTGATGCAACGGCTATCTTACTACCTGCCCAACGCTGGGGACTCGGTGGTCCAGAGGCATGGTGTTGGCCTCTCAACCGAAAGGTAGTGGGTTTGAGCCCCAACAACAGTTGAAACGGTTTTTTTTCGAGTAAAATCCATCCCCTTTGTCCAGGTAGGTGGATCGACAACTAGTCCCGTCGGAGACGGACGATAACAAGAAGGTTCCGTGAGCAGATCACATCACTCTGTACACGTTAACCATCCCTTGGCTGTTTCCAGGAAAGTCAGGCAAAAAAAAAGATAATCTCCTACCAAAAACCCCGAGATCACCTTCATTGTGGATGTGGTAAATCGAATTAAACATATTTTCTAAACGGACGGGGAAAAATGGTCTCTTAAGCGGACCAGTTCTTAAGCGGACCAGCCTCTTAAGCGGATACCATTGTATAGCTTGG
Source organism: Doris montereyensis (assembly GCA_037039925.1). NCBI lineage: Eukaryota > Metazoa > Mollusca > Gastropoda > Nudibranchia > Dorididae > Doris > Doris montereyensis. The sequence goes on along the minus strand of JAXRKP010002237.1, from coordinate 16,234 downwards.
GCACACACACACAAAATGCAATTAAGGAGCTGTGTGCATTGACCAAAACTTATTGTTATGCTTGGGTCCAGGCTTTACAAAGGTGAACTCCTGTGTCTGGAATTGAAATAGCTTAAAGTGTTAGAGTTGGTGTTATAGCACATGCACCTATATAGATCCAGTTGGCTGTGGGCTACCTGTAGGCTACCTGTAGGCTACCTGTAGGCTACCTTTAGGCTACCTGTAGGCTACCTGTGGGCTACCTGTAGGCTACCTGTAGGCTACCTGTAGGCTACATGATCTCTATATTTCTTTTGTTAAGAAGGACGGGGCGGTCAAAGGAGAGTAAGACGTCTAAATGCTCCTCATTAAATGTTTAACGAGGGAAATAAAACTCGTTTTCAACTATTAGATCTATTTTTAGGCAGAAGAAGTAGGAAGTATTATATATTGATAGATAGAGTAAGAATCTTATTCGTGAGACAGAATTAAAATTGCTTATCACGTGTTCTGTAATGCTACCTGTTATTAAAGGCAACGTTAAACCTGTTAATAACTTAGGTAAAATACATCTACGTATTTTCTAATAGCAACATTAATATGTCGCGAGCGAATAAAAAAGGCTATAGATCTAGAATCCATTTGCATTTATTTTTTTGTTCTCTTGAGAGATTGGACACCAAAAATTGAATGGTGTACCATATTATATGGCATTAACTTAACATCTTTATAATCTTAGAATAGGGTCGTCATTCAAGTACGAGAAATGTATTAGCATGGAACGTATGTCCGATAGAACCCTCTACAGGCCATAACTCGACACCGTTTATATCCGCACATCGTCTTCTTCTTCTTCTTCTTCTCATCCTATATTCCTTCCTTCCTCCTCCTCCTCCTCCTCCTCCTCCTCCTTCCTCTTCTTCTTCCTTCTTCTTCTTCTTCTTCTTCTTCTTCTTCTTCTTCTTCTTCTTCTTCTTCTTCCTGAAATTCTTCTTCTTCTTCTTCTCCTCCTCTTCTTCTTCTTCTAATTTCTTCTTCTTCTTCTTCTTCTTCTATATCCTCCTCCTCCTCCTCGTCCTCCTTGTGTCCTCCTCCTTTTCCCCCCCAAATCCTCCTCGTCCTCCTCCTTCTTCTTCTTCTTCCTCTTGTTCTTCTTCTGCCTAGGCCATCAGCAAACGAACTCCAATCGCTGCTATCCTGGGCCAGCCTCTCCATAGATTTCCTCCATGTTTGCCCCGTCTTCTTGATCCCCCCCCCCCCAGTTCTCTTCTCCACAAAACCGCACATATACCATTTTAATTCTAATACGACGATTTTTTTTCTTCTTGAATCTTTGAACTTTGAGTCTTTCATCTGACAGCCAGCTATTTATTAGACTGTCAATTCCTTCAAACCAGATCGATGCTTTTATTCCTAGTTTCTCTTTTGAAGATGAAAATCGATTAGGCTATATAGCATTGTTTGACACACCAACATCCATTATTAAAAGGCTACCACAAGTAGTCCAACGATCAACAGAGTTAACTGATTTAAATCTAACACGCAGAATAGGAAGAAAATCCATTAACTAGAAACAACAACGAAACGCACATTTCAAAGAAAACAATGATTTTGATCGCATGATTTGATTATAACTAATGTGGTCTGAACAGAGACATCGTTACGAAATGAAAACAAAAGCACTAATGTGGTCTGAACAGAGACATCGTTACGAAATGAAAACAAAAGCCATTCATTTGAAATGGATTCAAAATATAAGGACATTATCGTGTGAGCGACAAGGTTAAAGTTTTCGTTTCGATGTCTGTTTCTAGTCAAATGATTTCTGCTTGAAGTTGAGGCAGTTTTTTTTTCTCGTTTTATGTGCCTTGTTATGTGTCAGATTTATATAGTTTTACATGAAATGTATCTTTTATTCGAACAAAAATCACTTGAATAATCTTTTCAGATTATTGGAACGGTAAAATTACTCTTCTTGTGTTTTACACCCTACTCCTGCTGTGACTAACGCTGAAAGGCCCAGGGCAGCGGTTCTCAACCGTGGTGGGAGCGGGGGCGGGGATTCTGGATTCCAAAATTGGCACTCTATTTATTATTTTGAATGGACCTTTTGAGGCAAGCAATTTTGGAAGGAAGGAAATGACATTCAGACATATGGTAACAGTGTACATGTAGACTATGAAGAGTGAAGGTGAAAGCACACATCCTTGTCTGTCTCCTGATGTTACCTCGTTAGTTCTTACACAGCATGCATTATTTTCGTGTAGTGCTTTGATCTTACTCAGGAGTAGGTCTTCCACTCCATAGTCTTGCAAAATCTGCCACACACTTGTCCTTATCGACTTTGTCATATTGACGCTTTCTCCCGAACTACAAACACCATGTCCATGTCTCTCCTATGTTTTCACAGTCACAGGCTCAAGTTTAGCACCAGATCTCGGCCGCCATCAGATTTAGAAATCTATGTTTCTATTTCATAATCAGGCATATAAATGCTTGTAATCAATTCTCCTTGAGTGAAGAAAAAACTTAACTCCGGCTGACTACGTAAGACGTAGCGTGTTGAGCGCCACACAATCTACGGCACTAAAAGCTTTGACGTTTTGATCATTTACATGGGTAGGAAACTCGCAACGATATTGATGTATTTAACGGAAGTGACGTCAATATCCGACAGTTACTAGCCTCATGCGCTGATTTATTACAACCTTGTGATAAAAACCAAAACATAACGCAGTGATACCACAGCTTCCGCTGTTCGTTGCATTGGTTTAGTTGTTGCAGGGCTCTAAACAATTTATTCTGGCGGATCATGTTTCATCGATAACCACTGTCCTAACAAGATTTTAAGTTAACGCTTTCATACCCATCACTATTTTTTAGTAATACACAGGAGTCACAGTGGAGTGGAGTTAAAGGTGAAAAACGACTAAAAATAGAACTCGTTTTGTCTTTATTGGTGGAGTTTTCTTCTTTTTTGTGATCGTTTTTCACTTATTTTTTTAGTACTTACTATGATGTAATCGAAATTGATTAGGCTACTACATTCCATCACATTCTTTTCAAAAGTGAACATACTGTAAATATTACAAATTGACGTTCTCTAAACATCCTCTTCATATTTTCAGCTGAAACATTTTATTCAGTAATGAATTGAAATTTGCTGCTAACAGCTTTAACTATATATATATATATATATATAAGTTACTATTTCTATGTAGTCATACCAATCACTGTATGGCGGTTGGAAGAACCTGAAACACAAATGCGAATGTTTGTTGCTAGATACTCATACATGTTATTATCCTGGTCGATATTATCAAGTAGCATTATTATTAGATTGAATCAGTTCTCGATACAGGTACATGGGGAACGATACTATTCCAACCTTCTTTTTTTTTTTAATGGCGGCTTAGGTTAAACAAAAAGTTTTACTCAAAAGCTGGGAAACAATGAAATGTTCATAAAGTGGTAGGAAACTTCCTCAAATAAGAACGATCTTATGTTCATTTAGAAGCTACATGCAAAGTGTGGTTAACCTACTCTTAGTAGCCTGGCAACAGAACCTTTGACGTACGATACATAGAACCACCAACTCAGGTGACAGATTGAGGTTTTCTTGGGGGTTTTTTGGAGACATTTTATTCAGTAATGAATTGAGTTTTGTAACTTACGTTTTTAGCTAAAGAAGAATCATGTGGCCATGTGATCACGGTGTGATGGTCCAAAGCCCAGACAATGCAGATGGTAATGTTTATTACCTAGATTTTTATTACCTAGATAGATTATCTTATATATATATATATATATATTATACAATCCCCGATAACGACATCTCCGAATAACGACAATCCCCCGATAGCGACATGGATCCTGGTCCCGTTTTTTTGTGCTATATATCATTAGTAAAAAAACCCCTCCGAATAGCGACATGAAACCTCCCAATAACGACATAAGTCTAGCCGTAAACACTACATTTGACATGAAAATTTGATCAATATTGACAAAATTGAGACGTATTCTTAGCAATGAAAACACTTCTTTTTCGGCCAATGACAACGTGTGAGATTATTTCTCCATCTCTGAGGGTACCAAGGCCGTGACAACCAGCTAGTGAAACCCATCTGCTGGCTCTACCAACCCCACCCCCAACACACCGGCCCTTTTCAGGGCCCCCACCACATCTTCCCAATTGACTAGCCTCACTCGTAACGCCCCCTTTCGACGCCATTTTGAAAATTCTGAATAACGACATCCCCCGATAACGACATGATTGTTCGGTCCCGAGCGATGTCGTTATCGGGGGGATTGCACTGTATATTGATATATATATATATATAGGGTCAACGTCTCTAACTTTGCTTTATAACTCAGGAAATACTGCGTCCACAACCTCCATATTTCGCATGTAGATTTCAAATAGCCTGCTTTAGGTTCTTAGCGAATAAAGTCTTGGATCAAATCAGTATTTTTATTGATTGATAAAGATTGTTTTGCCTGCAATCCACGAAATTTTTTATTGTTACCAGATCTAATTTCCAGCGATTTCCGGTCACTCAATAAAAAGCGCGCGTAACTTCAGTATCGAGTACAAAGTTGATCTAATAATCGTACTTGATATCATCTGCAACCGATACAGGATTCAACCACATATATATTGATATAAATATCGTTGGATTGGACCGACCAGGCCGAAGTGGAAGATTGTGTTTGACGTCATCAGTTTATGAAAGACGAGCAATGACCACACAGGGTGTGTAATCACTCATCTTGACGATTCGTTACACACTAACTTTTTGAAATCTTGATGCGATGATAGTGTAAGATGAACGTGTCCAGACTTCTGTCTCACCACAAATGCCAAGGTCATTCTTTTTGAATCACTAGTTGAGTGAAAGAGAGACGCTGTGGTGTTTCTAGACACAGAGAAGACGTGTAACAACACTGCAAGCCATGGGGATGTGAATAATACATTAGGTGTGATTAACAGGTAGCCTTTGTCTCCACAGTGTTTACGGTAACCACAGAATTCTTTATTAGCTTCTCCTCTGTGCCAGATAGGCCTACGCTTGTAGGAAATATTTCTCTCACTCTCAGCCATCATCACAGTTCTCGGAGTGGTTTTATCTTCTGGATTTTGTCTTTTTTTTAGATTCTAACCCAGGTCCTCTTAGTTTGGGTGTGGGATTTGCATTTGAAATATAATTTTTAGGTGTTGATGTCCTTGCTTTATTTATAATCTAAATTTGTGATTACAAAATGTATTCACACAAATACATGTAGACATATAGATAAAGAGAGAGAGAGAGAGAGAGAGAGAGAGAGAGAGAGAGAGAGAGAGAGAGAGAGAGAGAGAGAGAGAGAGAGAGAGAGAGAGAGAGAGAGAGAGAGAGAGAGAGACAGAGAGACAGACAGACAGACAGACAGACATAGACAGAGACAGACAGACAGACAGAGACAGACAAGAGACAGAGAGAGACGAGAGAGAGAGAGAGACAGACAGACAGACAGACACAGACACAGAGAGAGGGAGACAGAGATACAGACACACAGAGAGAGAGAGAGAGAGAGAGAGAGAGAGAGAGAGAGAGAGAGAGAGAGAGAGAGAGAGAGAGAGAGAGAGAGAGAGAGAGAGAGAGAGAGAGAGAGAGAGAGAGGGAGAAATGAAAGAGAGAAAGAAAAAGAGGGAGAAAATGAGAGACAGACAAACAGACAGACAAACATACAGAGACAGACGGACTCGTAGATATACACACAGACAGATAAGCAGACATACAAAGATTGAGAGTGAGTCAGAGCGAGACAAACTGACAAACAGAGACTCAATAAACAAATCCAGATCTGAGAGGTAAAAATAAGCACTGTGGGTTCTTTCAACTTAACTGTTTCCTGTGTGGTTTGTTCTTTAAATGATTGACTGGCACATGACAATGTAATACATTATATTGTCTTCTGGAGTGGTTCACTTCTTATTGAACGTCTTCTATCATCGCCCCACCCCCACCCCCTCCCCCGCTATTTTTTTGTCCAGCGTCACACAAAGATAAACACATAAAACACTGGAAATTAACGGTAGTAAGTAAGGAAAGGGGGGAGGGTACACACGAATACACGTAGTATGCAAAGAAAGGTTTAAAAGGTGATATATCCCCTCATGACGAATAATAAGCCCTATAAATCTCAACATCCATCATACTACAATACCCCTGCCAATAATACAAATACCAACCAATATAAAATATATATTATAATCTTTACACCAGCACTAAGTCAATCGGTTTGTACCGCGTACCAATACGCATGCGCGAGACACTACAGAAGGCAGTAAAGTAGATATATCTTGTGTCCGGCTAGCTATCCGGCAGTTGGGTGATTGATCAAACTACGATCGATTAAGATCTATGCCAGAAGGTGTTAGTTAGGTGGCCACCACCCCACCCTCCCCACTAAATACAGGTGTGGTAAATTCGTTGCCAACAGGCGCGTTGTAAGATTGGTTGCTGCCTGCCATACCAGCACGGGATAGTGTTACCTGCAGTTGATTCAGCCAGTTCTTACAATAGAGTCGTAGCGCAAGGAACCGGAGGAGGCTTTGTTCAAATAGAACTCAGTGGGGGAAAGTCTACAAGTGTCTCTAGATCTACGCCATTCAATGTAAGTTTCTGTGATTACCAATTATTCTACATAGCCACGGGTAACCGCTTTATTAGATTGGCTGTTTGTTCTTTTTCATTGAAAAGTGTGTGTATGTGTATGTGTGTGTGTGTGTGGCGAGGAGGAGGAGGGGGGGGGTACCATCATTTTCTCTTTCCGTTAATTATAGATGTAATTGATGCATTTTAAATTAATAGTTAATTTGTTTAGTGAGAAGCTCGTATGCCATTAACTGATATTTTTTGTTTGGGTTTTTCCTTTCTGTTTCAGGCTTGTTTTATTCTATTTATATTTTTTTACGATTTTATTTTTTTATTTTCTTTGTGTTTAATTTTTTGGGGTTTTTTTTTTAACGAATAGAGAACTATTAGATTTATATTACGTTAACGATCAATTATTGAACTTGAACATGACATTTCCAATATACTTTTGACGGGAGTGTGAATGTCTCTAGACAAATCTGCATTTTTATTCACCAATGTATCTTTTTTATCTAGACATGATGGCTGTCGTCTATGTATCTATCTATCTGTCTGTCTGTCTACTGTATCTGTCTGTCTATCAATCTATACGTATGTCTGTCTACTATCTGTCTGTATGTCTGTCTCTCTCTGTCTGTCTGTCTGTCTCTCTCTCTCTCTCTCTATATATATATATATATATATATATATATATATATATATATATATATATATATATATATATATATATATATATATATATATATACATATATATGTATATATCTGTCTGTCAATCTCATCTATCATTTATTTATCTATATCTATCTTTATCTATGTGTCTTTATATATATATATATATATATATATATATATATATATATATATATATATATATATATATATATATATATATATACATATATATATATATATATATATATATATATATATATATATATATATCTGTCTACTGTATGTCTGTCTGTCTATCTATCTATCTATCTATCTATCTATCTATCTATCTATCTATCTATCTCTATTTCTATCTAACTATCTATCTATCTATCTATCTATCTATCTCTCTATCTATATTTCTATCTAACTATCTATCTATATGTGTACCTATGTACGTGTCTGTCTCTCTGTCGGTTTATCTATCTCTATCTCTTTATATATCTAGTTATCTATCTATCTATCTATCTATTTATCTATCTATCTATCTATCTATCTATCTATCTATCTATATATATATATATATATATATCTGTCTGTCTGTCTGTCTATATATCTATCTATCTATCTATCTATCTATCTATATATCTATCTTCGTCCTGTTTGTCTATCTATCGACATTGCTATTTAAACTGGAATAGTTATGTATAGTTATACCAAGTTGCCCCCACCCCCACTTGTATCCTTCCCCTTAGTTATAGGTGGGCGGTTAGCAGGACCTCCTGGTATGTCCTACTTGTTTCCTTTCATCTTGCTGTTTCCCCTTAAATCACCATTAGATCACCACAAATGGTGCACACTATATTCCAATCAAACGAACAAAAAACTTAATTATAGATTGATCCACCAACTGCACTGTTGTATTTCTCGCTGAATTTTCTTCCAGCGGATTTTTTTGGCGGGAGTTGCTGGTAGATTCCTTGCTTTTGCTCTTTCACTCGTCTTTCATCTTGCTGTTTCGTCTTCACCCTGAGATCACCGCTTAAGGTGTATGTAGGAATTTGCAATGAGAAGAAATCCATTTTCCATTTCCATTTTGTTTTGTTTTGTTTGGGTTTTTTTGTTCTTGTTGCTGTTTTTTGTTCTTGTTGCTGTTGTCATTGTTGCTGTTGTCATTGTTGCTGTTGTCATTGTTGCTGTTGTCATTGTTGGTGTTGTCGTTGTTGCTGTTGTCGTTGTTGCTGTTGTCATTGTTGCTGTTGTCATTGTTGCTGTTGTCATTGTTGCTGTTGTCATTGTTGCTGTTGTCATTGTTGGTGTTGTCGTTGTTGCTGTTGTCGTTGTTGCTGTTGTCGTTGTTGCTGTTGTCATTGTTGCTGTAGTCATTTTGGCTGTTGTCATTTTGGCTGTTGTCATTGTTGCTGTTGTCAGTGTTGCTGTTGTCATTGTTGCTGTTGTCATTGTTGCTGTTGTCATTGTTGCTGTTGTCATTGTTGCTGTTGTCGTTGTTGCTGTTGTCATTGTTGCTGTTGTCATTGTTGCTGTTGTCATTGTTGTTGTTTCATTGTTGCTGTTGTCATTGTTGCTGTTGTCATTGTTGATGCTGTCATTGTTGGTGTTGTCATTGTTGGTGTTGTCATTGTTGCTGTTGTCATTGTTGCTTGTTTTGTTTTGCGTCATCCCATTGTGTTATTGGGACTGGGGATTATTTTTGGGGGAGGTGGGGGGGGGGGGGGTTACGCTCCAGATTAACTTAAGTATTCAGTAAATGGCAAAATTCATCAATTAAGTGGACGATTCAGGGGCGCTACTGGTAGGTCTTATTTGTTCTTTCCTGTCACTTTTTGACATTTTATTTTTTTCTAACTTGCTGTTTCATCTTAATTCATAATAATAAGATCACAATTGCAATGAAATAAATTATCATCAAATCCGTGAGAAAATTAAATATAAGTTTGAACTTGTTGCAAAATTGCTACAACATTACATAGCAATATTATGAGGAGGTGAAATACACAACCCCGCTATGTGCCATTTTTACATAATTTTGGAAATTTTTTCCCCATCTGGGACTTTGAATAAAAGTCTTCTGATGATGAAAAAATTTGTTTTCAATACTGACGACTTCCTATTATAATTCGGCTCTAAACATGAAATTGATCGGGTTTTATTTAGAACTAAGGGAAGACGAACTTGATTTTTTTCAAGTTATCTTTTTTGGATATAGATTCTAGCGGGGTTTTGTGCATCTCACCCCCCCCCCATATGGTTATGGGATTTTACGTTTAAATCTTCACCCACTATCACCCACTATCAGCCGTTTACGTGTAACCAATTCAATGTCGTATTTTGTCTTGATGTAGGGCAAGGCCTGTGTGATATGCGTGTAAGGGTCTCCGCTTAAGAGGCTGGTCCTCGGGGACAACAAAACGCGGCCTTTTATCCGAACGGCCCCTTAGGTGAATACGTGGGATAGATACTCATTGCGTAGCGTTTATTGGTCAGACCTTTAGGCCTAGAGCTTAAACTAAAAACAAGAGGGAGGGAGATGCATTATAAGTAAGATTCGAAAGAATGAAGTAGTGTACATGAATTTCTATAAAATAGTTATTCTTCTTCCCATTTTCTATAGATTACAACACTAGGCAGCCGTTGCATCAAACGATACGGCCTAATATTATCTAGGTAACTTTTAATCCAGGTCATTAATCAGTCCTCTATTAGTGAAAACATGCCTTTAGTTGGTATGGGTTATGGCGGTGCTTTTGGTCTGGCCAAGATGTTTCAATGATGGCGACTGCTCTGCAAGTTAGTGTCGCGTGCAGATGTGAATAACTACAGAGATGTCAATCGTCTCTCGTTCGTCAGGTGTGAATTGGGTGCCATGTGTCAACATCCTAGACCTTGACACTGACTAGGAATGAATAGCAGACATTCTAGTACATGACGTGATGTATCTGTTATGCTTACAGTTGCACAACGAAGATCTACAATGACATGACATACCAGATAAAGAGAAGCGCGACATTGACAATCTTTCTTTCTTTCTTTCTTTCTTTCTTTCTTTCTTTCTTTCTTTCTTTCTTTCTTTCTTTCTTTCTTTCTTTTTTCTTTCTTTATCAGTTCCCACTCTACCTTCCGGTGTATGAGTTAAGATGCCGAAATGATCTTTCTCCAGGTTGCCTTGTCATGGCATTTCCTGTTTCCTTCAGTGAAAGTTAAAATTCTTTGCTCTAATGCCTGATTTTGAATTTTTGTTTTGTTTTATTGCATTAAATTTAGTAATTAACCATTTGAGAGAAAAATCGGCCTCTTGGCCGGACTGAAGGTTTTGAGGCGACCTCTTAGACGATATGTTAATTAAAGATGAGAAATGCGACACACGGAAGAAGCAGCCTCTTAGGCGGACCGCTCTCTTATGCGATCAGCCTCTAGGCGGACTGATCTCTTATGCGACTGCCTCTTAGGCTTAACCGGTCTCTTATGCGACTGCCTCTTAGGCGGACTGGTCTCTTATGCGATTGCCTCTTAGGCGAACCGGTCTCTTATGCCTCCTCTTAGGCGGACTGATCTCTTATGCGACTGCCTCTTAGGCGAACCAGTCTCTTATGCGACTGCCTCTTAGGCGGACTGGTCTCTTATGCGACGGCCTCTTAGGCGGACCGGTCTCTTAGGCGGACCGGTCTCTTATGCGACGGCCTCTTAGGCGGAAACCACTGTATCACGGTGGCAGTTGGTTACCTCACGCCCCCTGTAACGCGCTTGTATCACGTATTTATCATACTACTATCATCGTGCGATACACTTCCCACACGGTACACTCACTGTACATTGATGCGTCACACACTAACTATTATATAATTGTGTGTGTGATGGGCACCCGTGTTGGTGTTTGGTTTGGTTTGGTTTTGGTTTTGGTTTATATGTAAATATATCATATTCGTGTAAGTCGATCGTTCATTGTGCG
>JAXRKP010002237.1:0-2500 GCA_037039925.1 Doris montereyensis | reverse complement strand
AGAAATAGAGTTATAGTATTACAATAAAAATCACCCGTAGAAATAGAGTTATAGTATTACAATAAAAATCATCCCGTAGAAATAGAGTTATAGTATTACAATAAAAATCACCCCGTAGAAATAGAGTTGTAGTATTACAATAAAAAATCATCCCGAAGAAATAGAGTTATAGTATTACAATAAAATCATCCCGTAGAAATAGAGTTATAGTATTACAATAAAAATCATCCCGTAGAAATAGAGTTATAGTATTACAATAAAAATCATCCCGTAGAAATAGAGTTGTAGTATTACAATAAAATCATCCCGTAGAAATAGAGTTATAGTATTACAATAAAAATCATCCTGTAGAAATAGAGTTATAGTATTACAATAAAAATCATCCTGTAGAAATAGAGTTGTAGTATTACAATAAAATCATATAAAATCTATTGATCTACAAGCATGCGTCTAGATCAAGTTTTTCAGTGTGTTCTCAAACGTGTCGTCGGTAAGCCGGGCAAGTGATCAAGGGCTTGGCTTGGATAGGATTAATGCAGTGTCTGAGTGTAATCCTAGCTTTTATGTCCTTTTCACTAAGTGCATTCACGGGGTTCACGTAATGGAAATATTATTTTACCTTACCACCCTGGTCGCCAGTACCAAACTCAATGCAATGCAATGCAGCAATGCCCCCCTCCCCCCACATACACACACACATACATACACACATACACACACACACCCACACACACACTTTGCAGTCAAGACTGCCTGCTGGACATGATGGCTTGAACTTGAAGGGGTTAATAAACGCAGTGTGACCAAAGTGGTGGTTAGGGGAGGGGGGGTTTGGGGTGTGTGTGTAGGGTGTAAAGTGTAATATATGTATAATACTTTCAATTGATAAAGGGGTTAATAAACACGGTCTGACCAAAGTGGTGGGGGGGTGGTGGGGTGGTGGGGTGGTTAGGGGTGTGGGAGTTGTAAGGTTGATGGGGCTCGGGAAGGGCGGGGTGTAGCGCAATGTTAATGGTTAAATGAGGTCTGACTTTCAGTTGATGAAAACGCAATGCTTTCAGTTGATGAAGGGTTAAACGAGGTCTGACCAAAGTGTGGTTGGGGGATGGGGTGGTCAGGGAGTTGGGGCTGTAGTGTAAAACGCAATGTTAATACTTTCAGTTGATGAAGGGTTAAACGAGGTCTGACCAAAATGGTGGTTGAGGGGGGCTACAGTAGATAGCTGATGTCAGGTACGAGAACTGGTTGAGTGGCCTATTGCTTTTCGGCGATGGCAAATTTGTCTTCAAGCCAGAGAGCGTTCTTATTACAATTTAATGGAGTTGTTTTTATATTTTAGATAACGTACGGTAATTATCTTTTTTTCTTTCTTTTTTTGTTTGTGTATATTATGTGTGTAATTTCATGTAATCTGATTATTTGTGTTTGCTGTTTTACTGTGAAGTGTCATCGAGCATTCAACAAATGCATTACTTTTCATTTGTAGTCATAATTTCAGATAATAATAATTATGTCTCAGGGTCGGGGACAAGGTGTCGACTTAACCCAAGGGGCCGGGAGTTCAAGCCTGACAGATTGAAAAGCCTCCTTCAGTTAGTAAATCCAGACCTCCCACCCTGGTCCAGGTAGGTGGACTGACACCTCAGTCCCATTAGAGACGGGCGATAAAACGGAGTTCACCTGTTTGGGTATCAGAGAGAGAGAGAGAAGGCGAGAGAGAGAGAGAGAGAAAGAGAGAGAGAGAGAGAGAGAGAGAGAGAGAGATAGACAGACAGACAGACAGAGAGACAGACAGATATATATATATAGAGAGAGAGATGGGGAGAGAGTGAGGGAGGAGAGAGAGACAGACAGACAGACAGACAGAGACAGAGAGAGGGGGGAGGAGAGAGATCGAAAGAGAAGATGACCTTAGAGAGAGTGACGTGGAAAATCAAACCCCAGAGAGAAAGTCAGGTCCAGGATAGCATAGTTAGGGGTGAGGCAGATGGCGCAGAGAGAGAGAGACAGAGAGGAAAAGAAAGAAAGAGAGAGAGGGAGAGAGAGAGAGAGAGAGAGAGAGAGAGAGAGAGAGAGAGAGAGAGAGAGAGAGAGAAAGAGAGAGAGAGAGAGAGAGAGAGAGAGAGAGAGAGAGAGAGAGAGAGAGAGAGATAGAGAGAGCGAGCGAGAGAGAGAGAGAGAGAGAGAGGAGAGAGAGAGAGAGAGAGAGAGAGAGAGAGAGAGAGAGAGAGAGAGAGAGAGAGAGAGAGAGAGATAGTGAGAGAGAGAGAGAAAGAGAGAGAGAGAGAGAGAGAGAGAGAGAGAGAGAGAGAGAGAGAGAGAGAGAGAGAGAGAGAGAGAGAGAGAGAGAGAGAGAGAGAGAGAGAGAGAGAGAGAGAGAGTGAGAGGGGGAGAGAGAGAGAGAGGGAGAGAGAGAGAGAGGTAGGGGGTGAGCGCGCTGCGTGGCTGCCTCTGGTCTGACGCTTGAGTTGCGGTCTTGGTTGTTTTTTTGGGGTTTAAC
>JAXRKP010002236.1:55000-57500 GCA_037039925.1 Doris montereyensis | reverse complement strand
GCAGTAGTAGTACTAGCAGTAGCAGTAGTGATATTAGTTGTATCATTATTATTGTATTATTTATTATGTTCTAAATTATCATTATTATTGTTGATATTAACATTTTTATTATTATTATCATTATTATTAGTAGTAGTAGTATTATTATTATTATCATCATCATCATTATCATCATTATCATCATACTCATCCTCATCAATGCATCACTTGTATTAACCATATAAGAACTTTCTAAAGGAGACATCTACCATTCTATCACAACACCATCTTCTCTTCGTTAAATCTTGTTATCTCTTTCAATCTGCGCAGCTACACCCATCTTAATAGTTTGATTTCCATTCCAATATTTATTATATATGTTTTAGCTTCCATTCAGATCAGAGTTTGTTTTTTTTAAAACCTCCTCCTATTGTAAATACGTCGGTGTATGACAATAGTATTTCTGGTTCGAAGCCATTACAAGTTTTTACAATAAAGCAACAGTTGCAGTGAAAGTAGCTTGGCATGTATTTGAAGAATTTGATGTAGATATAGGAGTAAGGCGGGATTGTATCCTAAGTCCTCTTCTGTTTATCACATTTATGGATTCAGTTGCAATGGCATCCTCAAAAGTTAAGAAAATGAATGTAGGTATGTGGAACCTCAAACCAGTAAATGTAGCAATGCTTAAATTGCTGATGATTTAGTTCTGTTTGGAAAATCAGAAAGTAACCTTCAGTTGAATATCAACATGATAAAAAATGAATTAAATAAAAGAGGAATTAGAGTAAATGCAAAGAAAGCCAAAACAATGCTAGTAACAAGGGGTGTTACAACTCAAAATCTTAAATTGGGCAGGGAGAATTTAGAACAAATTCAAAGCTACAATTACCTAGGAGAATTGATTAACTCAGAGGGAAAACTAAGAGAAAAAATCAACCAGAATTCAAAAAGCAAGATATAACCATCAAGGAAAGGCATTTGTAGGTAAAGAAGAATTGTCAACAAAAACCAAAATGGCAGTATACAACAGAGTTTATTGTCCTATTCTTATCTATGGCAGTGAAGCTTGGACCTTAGACAGTAAGGAATACAGAAGAGTACAAACAGCCGAAATGAAATATCTAAGAAGAGTAGTAGGAAAACTAAACGAGCCAAAATCAGAAACACAACAATAAGAGATCAAACCAAAACAGTTAGCACAAAAATTAATATAGAAATGAATCAACTGAGATTGTTTGGGCATGTAAACAGAATGAATGACAATAGAATAGCTAAATCAGTATACAGTGCTAAAACTCAAGGTAAAAACCAAAGGCAGACCTCGGAGGAAGTGGGAAAAGATATATTGGAGGCATTAACGCAAAGAAATTTAACTTTCACGGAAAGAAACAGAAAATGTCAGGACAGGGCAGTCTGGAGAAAGATCAATTTGGGCATCTAAACCCATACACCGGAAGGTAGAATGAGAGCTGATAAAGAAAGAAAGAAAGAAAGATTTCTGGTTCGAATGACTGTGGTAAGTGTCGACTGTTGCCGCATTTAACTTAAAGTGAATTCTTGTCTGCCATACCACCATGTTTAATGAGCAGAGAGGGGCCGAGACTCGTTCAAAATGATAATTAATTGTGTCATTTCCTTGTGACTTGCTTATTTTAAGAAACAGTTGTTTTTTTATATTACAAGAATTCCCGTAGACAATGATGATTATGATTACTTTTTTACCACTTCTTTTTTTTCTCAACGATGAACTACAAATATATGACGTGATGCAGGTGATATCAAGTACCAGTAGAGTATCAATACTTAGGTTTTGTGGGTTTTTCATTGCATATCTAATGACCGGAAATGAAGGAATGAGTAACAATAACAATAAAATGTTTCATGGATCGCAGGCAAAACAATCTTTTCAATCAATTAAAATGCTGATTTGACCCAAGAGTTTATTTGCTAAGAATCTAAAGAAGTTTATTCGAAATCTACCTCTGAAAATTGGTGGTATTTGTGGGTGCGTGGTTCCTGAGATTAGAGCGGTCAAAGTTTGGTATGTACACTTTTATATATATATATACATATATATATATATATATATATATATATATATATATATATATATATATATATATATATATATATATATATATATATATATATATATATATATATATATATATATATATATATATAAGAGAGAGAGATAGAGAGAGAGAGAGAGAGAGAGAGAGAGAGAGAGAGAGAGAGAGAGAGAGAGAGAGAGAGAGAGAGAGAGAGAGAGAGAGAGAGAGAGAGGGAGAGAGAGGGAGAGAGAGAGAGAGAGAGAGAGAGAGAGAGAGAGAGAGAGAGAGAGAGAGAGAGAGAGAGAGAGAGAGAGAGAGAGAGAGAGAGAGAGAGAGAGAGAGAGAGAGAGAGAGAGAGAGAGAGAGAGAGAGAGAGAGAGAGAGAGAGAGAGAGAGAGAGAGAGAGAGAGAGAGAGAGAGAGAGAGAGAGAGAGAGAGAGAGAGAGAGAGAGAGAGAGAGAGAG
>JAXRKP010002236.1:17500-45000 GCA_037039925.1 Doris montereyensis | reverse complement strand
TCATTTATTCGTTAAAATTCTTTTATTTCGATTTCCTTTATTTTGTTTATTTCCTTAAATGTTATATTTATCGAACGTACTTATCCCATTGTAGAACTCCTTTCGGGGGAAATTCGGCCCCTTAACATCGTATTGCTTGCGTTTGTTTGTTGGCTTGTTGGTTGATGATTACATTTTATTCACCTGTTGCATGTTTTTTTAGGAATTTATTTATTCGGATACCTTATTTATTTATTTCGTGTGTGTTCGTTCATTTATTCTCTCATTATATTCATTGTACAAAGACATACTGTACTGTTTTTTTTCATGTTTCGCTGTTAAAATGATAGTTGATTAGAAAGACAGACAAACAAACAGGCACGCATGCAGAGAAGGAAAGACAAAAGAAAGAGAGAAGCAGTTTCTGAGACAGACTAGAAATGGAAAACAAAAAGATTAAAAGACAAAAACAAAAAGGCTCCAACCCTCGATCGTACGCGTTGTGTTTTGTCCTTTCAAGAAGACACACAAGAAATATTCCTTAAAATTTGTGTCTGAAAACCTTGTTCATAAGGTGGACATATCAAATTGACCCACGATTCCATTCAAGACATGAGATATCGTGACAACGCCCAGCCTGGTCTGCAACTGCAAAAGTACAAGTCGTCCAAAGCCACCAGGATTGTCCCTATAAATAGGGACATAAAACGAGACACTGTCTGTCTACCAGCTACCACACTGATCGCCTCAACAGCGTGGCCATTGAAGAAAAAGAAGGGAGGAGAAGAGGATGAATAAACAACAGTTACCTCGCACCTTGAAGAGTTTGAAGAGGTGCACAATTTTAAGCTTTATGCATGGGTTCAGTATGAAGAAAGAAAAAAGAGGTATGGAAGGAAACTAATTTCTCTTAATTTTTGCACCAAAAGTCCTCAATTTCTCCGATTTTCTTGATCTGATTTGATTTGTTTCAGTTGTCCCATATCCACAAATAAGGTGATCTCGGGGTTTTTGATAGGATGTTTGATTTTGCCCAATCCTGGTTTGCTAGGATTCGAACTCGAGACCTTATGATCCCCAGTCCGGCAGCCTAACCGCTCCGCCACCGACACCACACGAAAACAAAACTCGAGAAAATTGTTCAACCACCGTCGGGGCTTGACCTTACGACCTTTTGGTTTGGAGGCCGATACTCTGCCTTTGGACTACTGAGTCCCCCATTCCACAGAAAATATGAAAGATATAAAGAATTCTATGCATGTATCTCTGAGTTATAATGTATAGCAGCTATACACCAAGTTTTAAAGAAATCCGTTAAAAATTGTAAAAGCATATATATAGGACAAAAATGATATTTTAAAAAGTCAAATTTGAGAAAGTCGTATTTGTAACCACTTCTTTTTCGTTATTTGAATGGGTTGTCATCTCATAAAAACATAGAAAAGAGTAGGATAATACTATGAAAGGTCATAAAACCTCCAGAGGCTCTCACCTCCATCTAGTCGACGCTGTTCCAACTGTCCCGACTCCCTTGTACTCATGACGGGTGACAGTGACTTTTCGATAACAGGTGCGCGGAAAATGTCACATATTTTCCCGACGGTCTAGATTTAAGGTAATAATGAAAAGAAAAAGAATCTAAAGTACATTTTAAAATAATATATTACATTGTGATGATTAAAATGAGTGCCAACTTGCAATACTTTAGACAAAAGTATTGGCTTTTATGGTACAACAGATATGTTGTAAGTTAGGCCAGAATCGTACTTCAAAAAATCTAATGAATTCAAAGAATCAATTCTGAGCTTCTTTTATGGTGTCAAAGTGAAGGAAATTAACGGCTCAGTTCAATAATACAATAACCTAGATTTTCCCATTTTGGGGAAGAATGGTCTCTCATGACAGCTCCCCCCCCCCCCCCACCGTTTTTTTCAAGTTCTATAGAACTCTACTCGAGATCATTGTGTTATAATCACCAATAGGTAGATCTATACTAAGACTGAATATAGGCACATCCCGATAAGAATAAGACACACACTTATCGGAATGCACATCCTGATAACCCTTGCCTTTTAAAATAAAATGGAACATAGATCTATATAGATCTATATCTAGGCCTAATATTTGATTTATATGATATATTGATGAGCAATAAACATTCAAGTTTTCTTTTGCAATTTTTATTGAAAATTGGCAGTCTCAATATCAAGAGCCTATCTAGACTTGAGTTAGATGTTGTTACAAATTTCTATCATTATCTACAGATTATAGATCTTGACTAGATCTTTAGATCTAGATGTAGATGTACGTTCTAGATCGAAAAATGTAAATGAACAATAATAATTTATTTTAGATGTTAGATGTAGAATAGATCTATAATGATAGAAATATGTAACAACATCTAGAGATCTAGATCTGAGATCCGGTCTTGCGTAATGACTGAGTTAACATATTCCGATGTAAGATTCAATAAGCCATGTACACTAGATCTAGATCTAGATCTAGTTTCGATCTGAGATCTCGAACAGTGGTTCTCAACCTCTTTTGGCTCATGCATCCTTTCATCATAATATGTTAGAATGTCTGCCATTGCCAGCTTTTCAAAATTATATGCCTCAAACGGTGCATTCGCAAAAATAAAGTATGCCATATATGATTGTACACCAGCCCCCCCCCCCCCCCCCACCCAAACTTTTTGAAACCTTGAAATTTTCCAAGAGGAGGGGGAGGGACGAGGAGGAGGATAACTCTCCCCCCCCCCCCACCTGGTTGAGAAGTACTGGCCTGAGATACATAAATCTCGATCTGAGCCCCTAAGATCTAAACATTTCTAGATTCTCTCTATGTCGGCTGACTCCTAGATTATCGGTTCAAACTAAAGACAAGTTCCAGTGATTTTAAAAAAAGACCGTATACCCCCTATTGCCCGAGAGAGAGAGAGAGAGAGAGAGAGAGAGAGAGAGAGAGAGAGAGAGAGAGAGAGAGAGAGAGAGAGAGAGAGAGAGAGAGAGAGAGAGAGAGAGAGAGAGAGAGAGAGAGAGAGAGAGAGAGAGAGAGAGAGAGAGAGAGAGAGAGAGAGAGAGAGAGGTGAAAACTACACACGAATAACAGAAACCGAGATAAGCTCTGGCTCTATGGGCCTTATGGGCCTTGAAAGAACTTTACCAACGAATAACAGGCAGATTTATCACATGTCATTAAAATCATTTTCTTTATTATAAGTATTTAAAAAAATCAATTTCTGCACGTAACATGACTTAATAGAAGGTCGTTCGTTTCGAAAATGAAATTATATTTTTTGTAGGGGATTGGTTGTAAATATTAGCCGGTCCAGCGGGGTGACGTCACATACTTATCTAGTCTGTCGTGTTGTCTGCTGGTGAAGAGTGTTTAGAACACCTGTGCTAACGGTCGTTCCAGCGGTGCATGTGAATTAAAGAATAATTCCTACAGAACAGACACAACTTATCATCACCCAAGATTGGTAGCACGCGTCATAGGGATCAATTGACACAATCTATCTATAGCTTTATATAAATGTATAGCTATTCACGCCGATCAGTATTCGGCGTCCTCTAGATCTATGTGGGGCTCATTATTTACAAAATCATGCCACAACCGATGTTAGATCGAGATATTTAAATAAAATATAGACCTAGAACTAGATCTAATAATTCTGGATGTCTACATTTAATGAAAGTTATGTCTTGCGTAATGAATGGATTTGCCGTTCTCGAGGTAAATTCGATAGGCCTACGTGTACACTTGAGATTTTTTCAAAAGCCGCTATGGGCAAATGCATTATTTAAAATATTAACCATTACATTAAAGAGATCATTCAGGATGTGCAATTGACCGGGTGCGCTTTTGCGTACTATATTGAACTACATGTTGAACATATGATTTATGCCATGACAAGAAAAACATGGGCCTATTTCACAATGAACAAGAATCCTTTAAAAAGTTCCGATATCCAAATAGAAAGACAAACAGTGAGGCAAGAGGCAGTTCGGAAGTAGTTAGGTCTGTTTGTAGCACGCTTTCTTTTTATGACGAGGCGATGGGTGCCGACGCAGAGATCGCGGGTTCGATCTCCATGGTGGCCAGGATTTTTTCTGTCTATTCCCTGTATTTGTTTAGTCTTTGTCCCTGTGGGGCTTTCATATTATCTTAAGTCATTACCTTGATGGCCAAATAGTAATTCGGAATATCCGCAAAGTTGATTCAATTCCTCCTGGTATCACTTCCGGCCTGTCCTGAAAAGTTCATCGACTTTTAATCCGTTAATTCGTTCTTAAGATAGTGTTCACAGATAAACGGACAGACAGATGGACAGATGGACACACGCGACATAAAACAACATACTCCATTGTCGGAGGTAACTAGGCCGATCATTCGACAGGGAGATATTATTATAATGTGTCTTTAGTGGGTGTCTTTTTTTCATATTATGAACCGATAAGAAATTGAAATAACCCCAAAGCTACGTAATGCAGAAACTTCTTGTTTTTTTTTTTTTGCACAGCGTGCACAATTTATGTCAGTTTCATGTGATGTCATTTTCAAGTGCGCACTTTAATCCTAATGCAATTAATATTATTGAAAGCGGGTAAATTGAACGTGCATGGGTGTAAATGAATGCATTTTTCCCAAAACAAAAATGGCAGATAACATTGATAAAGCAACACTTAGCGTTGTGGTTACATGAAAACAAATCACCAAAGATTGTCAAGAGGAAATACAGAACATAAGTTAAAGGCAAACTATGACACTAAGTGACAACTCCACTAATAAAGACAGAACATTGTTATCAACATTGTTTTGTCTTTATTAGTGGAGTTGTCACTTATTGTCATATTTCGCCTTTGACTTCACTCCGCTGTGGCTCCTTCGTATTATAGAAGATAAGTTATTAAAACACCTGTCAGCGTAACCACCATACGTCGCTGGTACAAAAACCTCGTCACGATAGCAACGTGAATGAAGAGGTGGTGAGGGAAGAAATATCGTGGCGCCAGTTGAAGCAAACGTTGTTGATGCTGATCGAGAATGTCGGTTCTCATGTGGAAGTCTGAATGCTAGTTTTAAAGGAGTTGTAACTAGATCAACCACACAAAACATTGTTGCTTACTGCTTATTCAACTATGTCATTGTAATGTCAAAGAAAATTGAAAATACTTGTCTCCAAAGTGAATATCACCAATTTTGTCTATGACGTCATAATTAAACGGCCAACTGGTGTACTCACTAAACAAGCGTGCCACATGAAACGATAATAAATTTCCCATCTTCATCAAAACACCCCTAGTTTTTGTGTGAAGAGATTTTGGGGTTATTTCAATTTCTTATCGGTTCATAATAATAATACATAATGTATAATATAGAAAGTTAGATAGGTAGGTAGGTAGTTGATGAAGATAGTTGCAAAACAATAAACAGACAGCTAACATGTTTTGAATGGACGATAGATAAGTCGGCAACTTGACACGTACGATTTGAATGTAAGTTGAGACTCAATTAAGGTTATAAAATTATTTCGTATTGAGATATACAGAATGTTTTATTTGATGCAAGTGGAAAACTTAACACTCATTTGGAAGATAAGAAATAAGTGTTTAATGAAATAGAGATCATAAAGTCAAAGTAAAGCACACTGAGCAATGTTAATAAAAAAACACAGTTTTATGGTGTATTTTCAAATGGTTAAACAATTTATTATCATTTGATCATATCGACGTGTTATGAGCGTTTTTGCATTGTACAAGAAACTGTATAAAGTATAAATAAATACGAAACTTAAAGAAAGGCATACATTGATATTCAAGCAACATATTTACACCCCCTCCTCTCCCCCCCACCTACAATAACACATCCCAAGCAAAAACAAAACCCCAGTCCGAAAAGTACTTATTGCCCACCGAAGAATCTGTCCTACGCTAAAATATTTACCTTTGTTACATGTTAACAAAGCAAATACATTATTATAAACCTTTGTCTAAATCATGAAATGCATTATAAGAAATATTTTTTTAAATGTTGGAGAAAGCGTGAGGTACTCAAGCCTTTGCCTCAGTTAAAGCCCCAGTAAACAACTCAGATATTTGCTCTGTGGTTCTGTTTTCATATCATTGTGAATATCTCCTTAAGTATTGTTTCGATTACATTAGCTAGATATTTTAAACATTTTTTGACTGATTTAAAAAAAAAAAAATACTTGACACTTATCACAGACTATTTAATGCGCTACACTTTCGTACAATGCTTGTTTAAAAAGACACATGTTTACTCATCGATTGACACGAGAAGAGAAGGAGGGTTTGGATGAGTGCACCCTCTGACAGTTACTGTAATTACGTTCAGTGATATAATATCAATCGTTTCAAAGCTTTTCTTGATTTATTGTCGTATTCTATAAAGCAATTGTTCCCAAATGCAGCAAACAATGTCAATGTTTCTCTTTTTTAAACTCTTATTTCCTCTTTAATGTTCAAGGAATTTAGGAAACAAAGAATTTCATATGTTCTATCTCAGCTTTCAGTGACACAAAATCCTAAGCAAAAGAAATGATGTCCTTATGAATGGCTTTATTAAAAGAGAGGACATGCATGGGCGTTCCTTATTGGTGGATCTGTGATGTTATCCACTTAAGATCCATGTTGTTGATAAAGATGGATTTATAGTCCAGATCCCCGTACAAGTGCTGGCTCACCGACTGTACACCATTTATTTCCCAGGAGGCCATTTCACTTAAAGTCCTTCTCAACTCTAAGGGAAGCATACAGTACACAAGCCTGTTAGGCTTTTCGTACTAACACTTGGACAATATCTTTCTTTACGTATAGCTGGGTGCGCATTCACACCTGAGTCAAATGAGGACTGTAGAATGAAGTACATTTCCTACGAGTATAATGTTGTGAAAAACCCAGTTCAGATACACCTTGTTACGAATAAAGCATAATTACACGATGCTTTTCTTGGGGAGTGGAATATTCTTCCTCAGGCGTTCATTGTAAATTCGACAAGATAAATCAGGAAAAGACTAGTAGCATGCATTAAAGCTCAGGTCGGGTGCATTCCTTATTGAAGGTACTTACATGTGCTTTGAAAAGAGGGGGGGCGGGTGTGTCTGCCAATTAACAGTCATTCATCTTATCATGCGTTTAAGACATCACAAAGTAACGAAAGGTTTGCTAAGTTGTCACAATGTTTGATGAAGTATCTTTGCCTTTCTATATATTATTATTATTAGCAAAATCGGTTCGGTTGCAATTTTTCTTAATGATTTTTTCTCTTTTTCATATTCACGGTCAATGCTTTAATTATAGAAAGTCAATAAATTACTTTATAAAATATAAAGAAGAGGTCAAAAAGAGGTTAAAGGGCAAGAGAAATTGTGGAGATGACTATAAACATTATAACTACCCTTCTATTGACATGATTGAAAGACGTTTTGCCTATCACAGAATATAACTTGATGTATAATTAATCGGTACTGACTACGGACGTGGCTTTAAATGAGTTCTCCAATCTCGCTTCTGAATAAGGCATAATATAAGAGTTTTTATAAAACGTCCACAAACTGTATGAACTAAATAATTACTTGTATAGGAAATAAAATATAACAAAATGCTTGCCTCGCAAACAAAATCTAATATCACAGATCGTTTTGAGTGTCTTTCATATAAATAGATAAAATGGAATAGATTACAAACTCTATAGGGTAAATGAAATACAATGAAAATAATTGAAGCTCTCAACAGAGTTCGCTTCAAGCGTCTTTGACACATTGAAGTTCGCACGATATTTTGTTGCTCTCTTCACAGCCAAGTCGGAATGAACGCCTGCAGGTCAACATGATAGCACCGTTGAAGAAGACGATCAAAATGCATGGGCAAAAGGAAGACTAAAACGTTTTCTAACACAATGACAGCAAGGTATTGAGTAAAGTCACCGATGGCTGAAATGCATACATGTTTCTCTTTCAGTACAAAAACGTCCGTAGTCCAGATCTTTAAAGACTGGAGAATTGTTCCAACTAAGAATAAGAATATGATCATTTGTCTTTTTGTTCCTCATCCATATTTTCCTGGCAGGGCCAAAGGCGTGACACACAGATAGGTAGCGTTCACAGCTAAAGAATGCAATGAGCCAGACGGAGGCAAACTCACTGAGATTTTCTACAAATTTCACAGTTCTGCATTGCAATGTATTTGTAAGGAAAGGAGAAATTTCACCTGCCCAGTATACCATTATCGATACTATATGTATTATGTCGACCATAAAGAGTCCTATTGCAAATACGCTTGAGAATGATTTCTTGTTTATCCTCCGGCAAAGCAACGAAGAGAGATAGCAAATTGCCAATGATTCCAATAATTGTTAGAAAGGGTACTGCTATCAAGCGAATGGTTCTTATGACATGAATTGCAGCATGACTGTCATATTCCGAGTGTGCCCATAGCAATGCTTCCTCTGAGTTTTCGATGTCAATTTCCGTAAAGTTACGAGTCAACATGGCTGCGGTTCCAGTCAGAGTTTCACCAGCTGTGTTAGTTCAACATCATGAAAATATAGAAAAAAACATGGATTAGAAATAGATATGATTTGCATAACTCTGAGTAATTATATATAGTTCAATTGTCAATAACTGATTTAACGCTAATACCGCACCTGTTATTCCTAATAAAGTGAGTTTCAAGTCCATCTTATTACGTTTTTTCTTATGGAGTAGTAGTAGTAGTAGTAGTAGTAGTAGTAGTAGTAGTTGTAGTAATAGTAGTAGTAGTAGTAGTAGTAGTAGTAGTAGTAGTAGTAGTAGTAGTAGTAGTAGTAGTAGTAGTAGTAGTAGTAGTAGTAATAGTAATAAGAGTTGTAATATTTGTGATGGTTGTGGTAGTTGCAGTCGTTGTTATGCTGGTTTTGTTGTTATTGCTGTTGCTGTTATTGTTGTAGAGGAAGAAATGGTAGTAATATAGGAAATAGTGGTAGTGGTGGTGGTCATTAACACTGTGGCAGCCATTATCAATTATCTCTTTGAAAATTCTCATAATCCTGAGAATCGTGAGAGGCATCAACAACAGGTGGGGGAATTCAACATAAATACTATAAGATTAGCCAAAATGGACAGGAAAAGAAAAAAAACAAAGAATAAAATATGTATCATAAAAATGCAATAAGAAGAAAAAAAAAAAGGGAGGGGGATTACAGGGGTTAGATGTGGACATATATGCACTATGAGGCGTTGTAACTCAACAACAGCGTTGTGACCTGTTAATCACGACGACACTGGTTCAAATCCCCTGGCTTTTTTCACAACATTGTACTCATAGGAAAGGTACTTCACTCTGCTTTCTTGACTTGACTTACATATTAATTAGTACCCAGCTATAGGTAGAGAAAGATCTCTTCAGAGTGTTAGAACGAAAAACATAACAGGCGTGTGTACTGTATGCTCCCATGGGAGTTGAGAAGGCCTTAGAATGAAATGTCCTGAAAAGAGCGTGCACTTGTGCGGGGATACGGTCTATAAAGTCATATTTAAATCTATGGTTTATACATTTTAGGGCAATCTATTGAATACCACTGTGACACATTTCATAAAGGAACATTCTATAACTGACTTGCCCAGATTCTTTTCACACAATCATTGAATTCCTAAACAGAAATCTTACCAGAAATATTTCATCCAGCTTGAAACGTTCGTTTCACGACTTAATAATGCCTTCAGTTATTTCACCAATGTTTATTTTTAGTGAAGACGCACACATTTGCCAATCTGTCTCACTGCCAAGAGAATCTGATGTATTGAGCTTTCTGAGCAACACTCGCAGCTATATATATGGCTCAAGACAGGCACACCTGCCAGGTGTTATTTAACACATTATCATCAACCAGACGGTAAGAAAAGGTCATCAAATTCCAGACACCAGGCATGACTTTGGAAGAAATACACATCAATCCTATAAACATTTATTGTGAAAATGTATTGCTCTTAATTTAATTCAGTTTTGTAACTTAGATAAACAAACGTTGACAATGCTGAGCTTCGTATTGAAATTAAAAGCTTTGACTTTCTGTTTTACTTTCGTTTTGGATAAACACTAATTTTTCTGTAGGAATAACTATGTATTTTAAACTCTAAGTAATTAAAATCTAAGTCTGCCAGCCATTTCTTTTGTTTTATTATTTTCAAAGCACCAATTTCGATTCATGTATGTAACGATAAGCATGTACTTCTAATAGCGACTAGTTAAGTGAACCAAAGTTTAATACTACACAATTTGATTTACCATGTAACGTCATTAAAATATCATTATATAAAATGATGCCTCCTGAATAATAAGTTTATTAATGATGCAAATGAAAAATCTTGTAATATTTATACGGACTTTAACTTTGTATGCAGGTTAAGTTTTGGCATGTCAACTCAAGATCCCATGGCGAGGTGATGTGCATTAAAAATTGCAGGTGTTTTTTTTTTTAGCAACAATATATTTCCTCTCCACCTTAAAAAGAGATTATTCAAACTAACAGAAAATAATATATCAATGAAAAGAATTTAAACTATAACTCCAAAACCAATCTGCCGAGACAGGCAATGTGAACTTGATAATAAACAGGAACTACGACATGGGATTGACCCGATTTCACTGGGATCGGTTATTGTCCTGTTTGGTTGTCTTGTTATCTAGACGTCTCAGCTAGGAATGTCTACCTTCTTACTCAATTGTGTCCGGCATCTGGATCTTCCGACAGAGTCTAAGTAAGGGCAAGTTTTTTTCCCAGCAAAGGCATCGTGATGCAATTTTTGTTTTCCTTGTTGGATTAAAAACAAACTGTCTTTCATATGACTATACCCACGGCTGCTTTAACGTTGCTCTAATAGAAGGTACACTTCTCTTCATTTAGTCTCTTTTTTTCGTCTCGATTGACTTCTCTCCACACTATTGGAATGAACAGAACAATTATTATAGCATACAGTCGGGCGAGAAGCGAAATGAAACGAAAGTTTTACTTAGAATAAGTAGATGATTAATTCAGTCGGTCAATATCCACGCACCACAAACAACGCATATGACTGAAAATCAAAATGAAGGCATTTTGGGAAAAACTATTTAATAAGCACTATGTGGAAATAATATTTGTACAGAAATCATTTGAAATGGTGGCTGAAATTGCAACGGACTAGACTTTGTTTTTTTGAAACCCGTAGGTAAAATGAGTTTCGTTCAATGTCACTATTCATATACAAAAATTACATAAGCAAAGCCAAATACATTACCGAGCGCAACGTGTAAAGAACGAAGAAAGATAACACCTAGTAAATGAACGTACTCGCAAGGGGCGGTGGCTGTTCCAAGAAAATCTATGTTAGAAAACGGAAGAGGACGGACAATGAGAAAGCCAGCACACTCTAAATGGATAATGAGGAGTCGACAGCCGATGAGCAGTCACCACTTTCCACAACGAGACCTATTGAGAGCCGTCAACGAACCCCGCTGTCTGGTGACTCTGATGAAGGAAAAGAATGTATATGCTAAGACTATGGTACTAATATGGGATGTTGATGTGTCAAAGATTCCTTATTATAATAAGTAGAAAAAGATCACAGAATCTCATTGGCTCAATGTTGTGGGTTTCGTATTATGGCGTTCCCATGTTTGTCAAAGAGAAGCCTAAATTGCAGATGAAAGCAGTCCATTTTGTCCCTTTCCTGTCTTGAGGGTACCCAATTCGTGGAGGTAGCCTCCTTTAAACTCAATATTCTAAGTGATAATGACTGATTTTGGTAATTCTACTGTTTGGAAATGAAATGCAAAAAACCCAATATCGATGGGTTGAACCATAATCGGCCTATTTTCTGGTGCCCTGCGACTCCTTTCCTTTGCCAGTGACTCGTTTAAGACGGGACGTAGGGGGGTGGACCTGAAGGAAAATTCTTTAATTTTGACCGTAGATGAAGCTATTATTATACCTGTGACCTACTACCCTTGTGGTGTGTACACATTTTCTTTCACATAATTTTAATTTCAAAATGGTTTTCATAATAACGGCGGCCATCTTATGATTCTTCAAATCCCTAAGGAGCAGAAACCAGCAGTTGCATTGAAATACTATTTGCAACACATAGTAATAGTTAACATCAGCATAAATATTGTTTAATCGGACTTATGTGATATCTTGAATAGTTTGTGAGAACAAAATTGAAAAAAAAAGTATTTCGTAAAAGGCAAAAATGGCATTTTTAGATATCTTTGAAGATAATACAAACATTAATGTAGATATTTTAAAAATCCTATTAAATGTTGTAAGGACTTTTTTCAGTCTACAACCTGTTGAAATTTCATGTAAATCTATTGGCAACCTTGTGACTTTAAGCGGAAAAGTGAACTTTATTTTGAATCTTCTGCTTTGCTTTTCAGTTTACGAATATCCCTGACCACTCGCTCCATTTCACTGCACACGTCCTATCTTCTTCGGGTAATTTATTGGTGTGCTTCTTCTTTTGAATCGACCCGTCCACCAGTTGTGGCAATCTCACGATGAATTAAGAAGAAACAGTAAGATGAAAGGAAGACACGAGAAAGAATGAAAGGAAAGAAGGAGGATCTGCAAGTAACACCCGCCAACCAAAACCCATATGAGGAAGTTGTTTTTTTTCAGAAGTGGCAAAACCCAATATATTCAAAACCCAAGAAAGATAAGTATAAAACTGGTCACTATACATGAACCTCATTATGTTTCAGACACAAAACCAAGATGGCAGCTTTGGTGCTAAATCTAAAGATCAGTACAAATCTCCTACGTCGATTAGGACAAAAACAGTCCTACATGACATCAATGACCATAACATAGACCTAATTACGTACTTATTGTCGCTACTGATTAACACATTAGAAATGGATATAATACGTTGGTCGATTGCCTTGTTTTGGATAACGAAGCATGCAATCTTACAGAGAAACCTATTAAGGTGCTGGCAATCGAGGTAAACAGGCGTTTTCAAACATGTTTGTTTAAACACCATTTAACACTTTTTCAGAAGTTGAGAAATTTTGCCCAAAATGGGATAAATCTAGTTTATTGAATAATCGGATGGAGCAGTTCACTCCTTCATAGTTAGACCATAAATGTAGCTCAGTAGCAAGTATTTTGATTTTGTACCCAATTTATTTTCAGAAATGATACAGGCGTTACTTTCAACACATCTGTTATACTATAAAAGCCAGAAATACAGTCTGAAGTATTGCAACTTGGTAGTCATTTCAATCATCACAAGGCATAATATCCAAAAATTATATTATTGACGAATTGTCCTGAATATTGCCTTAGATCACTCCGAAAATACTTCACATATTCCGCGCACTTGTTTTCAAAAGGTGTCATTCGGCAAGAGTAAAAAGGGAGTCGGAACAACAAGAAGTATTTGAGCGCCTCTCGAGGTTTTATGACGTTTCAGAGTATTATCCCATTCAAATGAAAGAAAAGTCTATCCATATTGACTTTGCAAAATTTGGAGCAAAATCCAAGATGGCGGCCGCATTCATAGCAACCGGAAGTATCTGACAAAAAAACAAACAAAACTCAACTAGATACTTTAACTCAGCATACCATGTCCATTTTATACCTGTATATGAGTCAAATTGATACGAACACAAGGGGAAATTTTCACTCCAGACCCCGCCACCACCCCGCCCTCTTTAAAAAAAAAGATTGCTAGAATTTTAGCCTCAAATGTTCAAATAGTAGAAAATCAAGAAACAAAGTCACAGACCAGAAGACACACAAGAGACTGAAACATTTTCAATAATCATCATGAAAGGAAACTTGAATTCTTATTTTTCATCTATCAATTTCGCTCTTTGAGTGCTTTTATACTTTATTTACGTATGATATCATTTGTTAATTATTGATATTAATATGTTTAACATTATCTTTTCACATATTAGTATTCAATATCTGATTCATCAGGTTAATTAATGAATTAATTAGTTGCTATCTAATTATTTTATTACTTATATTATTAGCAATCTAACTGTAGTGTAACCATTATTGAAACTTCGTTCATGAATGAATCAAAAGACCAGTTGTCCGAAACAGTACTTAAAAGATTAAAGCACTGGTGGCCCGCGCAGAATTTTCTGCGTGACTGTCGTGTTACGATAAAACATACAATTTTAGGAGAGCGTTCACATCTTGTTGATGTTCCATAGTATGAATGTTACCTTGACATTTATGATTGAAGTTGAACTTTTACAGTTAAGTTTCAAATATTTTAAATGAATTGATATGTAGATCCAGATTGACAGCATTCAACAGAAAATAACAATTCCAGCTGACATCTAGTTTCTTCCATACTTTTTCTATTCTTCTGCAAGTGTGCAGTTTCCTACACTGGAGTCGTCTTACCTGCGGGTCTCATTGCGATGCTTGTCTTGTTTTACTTGAAGAGGACTTTCGCAAAATATGTTCGATCAATCTCCATCATCTTCTCCATAGAGTAGTTTCGTAGTTTCCATTCAAGTTGCTGGCCATACTTCCTCATTTCTATTTTTGTTTTGCCATTTAATCCTCAAAATCCTTCAAAAAAACATCCATTGACAAAAGATTGAAGTTTCCTTATCGTCCCGGTAAGTGGGCTTCAATGTTGCTGCTCCATAGAGAAGAAGATAGAGTCTTATTTTTTGTGCCAGTTTTTGGTTTTGCTTTGCTTTCCATTCAATTTTTCAATTTTGAAAATGTTGGTCCTGCTTTTCCAATTCTTATCACAACAGCTTCTTGGTTTCCTTCTTTTTGCCAACGTACTGCTACGATCTATTTTTTTAAATGAAGTATTCCAATGCTGAGGGATTTATATTTTGATTTTGTGTTGATTTTCAGTACCTTGGTTTTTCCTTCATGAATCTGGGGTCAATTGGGCTTGCTAGCTTGTTTAACTCATCAACACTATTTGGTATCTGTTGTATTGAGTTGGAGAGTAAATTAAGGCTACATCATCTTTGAACTTTACTCTTTTAAAAAATGTTTTACATGAGAATGTACTACCAACAAAGCTAATTTGGTAACTGGTGATGCGCTCAATCTTATTGACAAGGCGATGGGTATGGAAACGGATGCTAAAGGTTCGATTCTATTGTTGCATAAAGATATTTTGTTTCTCGTGTTTGTTCTTACGAGGCTTTAATACTATTTCATCTTCTTCATTAAACCCTTTTGTCAAGACCCTTGTGTCACTGTTTGTCTAGAAGGAAGAAGTAGTAGTAGTAGTAGTAATAGTAGTAGTAGTAGTAGTAGTAGTAGTAGTAGTTGTTGTAATGTGTAGTAGTAGTAGTGATAGTAGTAGTAGTAGCTATTAATAGTAGTAGCAGCGGTAGTAGCAGTAGCAGTAGTAGTAGTAGTAGTAGTAGTAGTAGTAGTAGCAGCAGCAGCAGCAACAGTAGTAGTAGTAGTAGTAGTAGTAGTAGTAGTAGTAATGTGTGTGTATTAGTAATAGTAGTAGTAGTAAGTAGTAGTAGTAGTAGTAGTAGTAGTAGTAGTAGTAGTAGTAGTAATTGTAGTAGTATCTAATGATAAAAATAAAAATAAAAATATAAGAAAATAGTAGTAGTAGTAGTAGTAGTAGTAGTAGTAGTAGTACTGGCGGTCAGCAGTATGTCTAGGATACCTGTACTGGAGTTAAAAGTGAAGGAACAGGTTTGGGTGAGTTTCTGATGTCAATAGTGTTGGGTAAAGCGGTTGTTTCCCCAGTAGTAGTTTATAAACGATGTTTCTGCTGACATATGTAAAGGCTGAAGTGACTTTTAGTATGGTTGAGGAAGGACATGGATACCACTTCCTCAACATATGGGCAGAGTAATCCGTGGCGAGTACCTGTAGGAAGGGTAGTAATCTGTATTGTAGTAAACAAAAGTGGTTAGTAGTAGGATCGTTTTGAAGGATGGAGTTTTGAGTGTTTGTGTAGTTATATGTCATGATAGTAGTAGGCTTTTGCTTGAGTTTTAGGCATGACTGAGAGTGTTGTAGTAGTAGTAGATAGTTCCTCTTCCCGAAAGATTTCACCCATTCTCACGGCCTGTTCCACGTTCTATGTAATAATAGTAGGAAGTAGTAGTAGTAGTAGTAGTAGTAGTAGTAGTAGTAGTAGCGTATCGTAGAATATTGTAGTAGTAGTGGTAGTAGTGGAGTTGTGGCCCTTTGAGTACAGTAGTCGTAGTAGTAGTAGTAGTAGTGGTAGTAGTAGTAGTAGTAGTAGTAGTAGTATTAATGTAGTAGTAGTAGTAGTAGTATCACATGACTATTAGTAGTAAATCATTCTTGTATCGTAGTAGTAGTAGTAGTAGTAGTATCAGCAGCAGTAGTAGTAGTAGTAGTAGTAGTAGTAGTAGTAGTATTATTAGTAGTAGTAGTAGTAGTAATAGTAAGCATTATTATTATTATTATTATAAGTAGTAGTAGTAATAGTAGTAGTAGTAGTAGTAGTAGTAGTAGTAGTAGTAGTAGTAGTAGTAGCAGTAGTTAGTAGTATTAGTAGTAGTAGTAGTAGTAGTAGTAATAGTAGCATTATTAGTAGTAGTAGTAGTAGTAGTAGTAGTAGTAGTAGTAGTAGTAGTAGTAGTAGTAGTATTAGTAGTAGTAGTAGTAGTAGTAGTATTAGTCGTAAGTAGTAGTAGTAGTAGTAGTAGTAGTAGTAGTAGTAGTAGTAGTAGTAGTAGTAGTAGTAGTAGTAGTGGTAGTAGTAGTAGTAGTAGTAGTAGTAGTAGTAGTAGTAGTAGTAGTAGTAGTAGTAATAGTAGTAGTAGTAGTAGTAGTAGTAGTATTAGTAGTATTGGGATAGTAGTAGTACCTGATCAGTAGTAGCATAATAAGCAGCAATATTCTCATTCCTATCTACTTGTAGTAGTAGTAGTAGTAGTAGTAGTAATATCAACCTCTATCGAGTAGTAGTGACTACAATAAGTGTCAAACTCGTGTATAAGTAGTAGTAGTAGTAGTAGTAGTAGTAGTAATAGTAGCAGTAGTAGTAAAACCATGAATAGTAGTAGTAGTAGTAGTAGTAGTAGTAGTAGTAGTAGTAGTAGTAGTAGTAGTAGTAGTAGTAGTAGTAGTAGTAGTAATAGTAGTAGTAGTAGTAGTAGTAGTAGTAGTAGTAGTAGTAGTAGTAGTAGTTGTAATAGAAGTAGTACATAGTATCTAGTAGCAGTAGTAGTAGTAATAATAGTAGTAATAGTAGTAGTAGTAGTAGTAGTAGTAGTAGTAATAGTAGCAGTAGTAGTAGTAGTAGTAATAGTAGTATTTGTAGTAATAGTAGTTTAGTTGTTATAGTCCCTTGGTGTAGTAGATAATTCCTAGTAGTAGTAGTATAATTTTATCCACTCAAGTAGTAGTTAAATAATAGTCATGTTTGTATTAACTGTAGTAAGTAGTAGTAATAGTAGTAGTAGTCATTTTTAGTAAATAAAATATTGAATATGAAGGCTTTATAGATAGTAATTTTAGTAGTACAAAGTATCTAGAATATTTTATTTGTAGTAAACATTTTTAGTAGTAGAATAGTATTAATAGTCAGTAGAATATTTTTAGTTGTATAGTTTTATTAGTAAATTATCAGTGAAGATATTTTATCAGCTATAATTTTGTAGTACATTGTAGTAAGCCTAGATATTAGTAGTAGTAGTAGCTATCATAGTTTTTAGTAAAATGATGTATCTGCAGATAAAAGTAAAAGGAAAAAGAAAGACTATAAGTTACGGGTTACGGAAAACCGCCCTTCCTCAGTCACACAATAACGATACAAGAATGATTTTGGTCGCGAGGGACACTGTATCATCAAAAGATGGTCAGTCATGTGAGTGAATTATCATCGTAGATTCCATTTGTTATCATTTTAGTAGTAAATTAGCAAATGCATATATTGTTAATATCAAATAAAAATTAAGTAAAAATATATGAAAGTGAAAAGAAAAAGAAAAAGAAAATTGTTAAAATAGGATAAAGAAAATTGGTGCACTTTATTTAATACTTATCGTTATCGTTGTTAATTTAAAGATAGAGAGAATATAAGGTCAATATGAATAATATTAAATCTAGAGAGAGGGGGAGAAACAGAGACAAGAGATTTTATGTTTATTCAGATGAGAGAGAGAGAGAGAGAGAGAGAGAGAGAGATTCAGAAAGAGGGAGGTTTGTACATAGATAGATATAGAGAAGACTTGACTTGATCTCTGAGAGTTTGTGAGAGACAGACAGACAGAGAGAGAGACTTGATCTCTGACAGTTTGTGCAATTTTGACAGACAGAGAGAGAGACAGATCTCTGACCGTTGGGGGAATCATATTTATTGTAATGATGAATTAATGATATTGTAGTTTGCTTTTGAGGCCAGGAGGGTGGCACGGCCTACTACATTGATTTATAAGGCCCTGTTCTGCATGGAATCTGTCACTTGATCTCAAGAATCATAGCACTGGCGGACAGCAGTGACTGATATGTCTAGGATACCCTGATGGTCACTGAAGTTAAAAGTGAGAAGGAACAGGTTTGGAGTGACAGACTTCTGATGTCGGCGAGGTGTTGGGTAAAGCGCTCAGCCAAGCGAAGACCAGTTTCCCCAATGTACTTCATAGGACATCGTTTACAAGAAATGATGCAAACGATGTTTCTGCTCACTGTAAAGGCTGAAGTGACTTTCTGTTCATGGTTGGGGAAATTTTGTCATACCACTTCCTCAACATATGGGCAGGTATTGCAACGTCTCCTGCCACACTGGCGAGTACCTGTGAGGAAGGTTATGTAATCTCCTATGGACCAGAGATCACGAAGATTCCTGTCACGCCTGTAACAAAAGAGGCGGACTTGAATCCACAAGAGATGTGCATTTTGATCCGCCTCGATTTATCTTTGATCTATCTATCTTTATCTATCTTTATCTAAATATTACATTTATCTATGATATGTATGCTATTTGTCTATCTGAAGACTTGACTATCTATTTATCTAGCTATCAATTTATCTATCTATGATCTATCTATCTATCTGTCTATGCTTTTCTATCTATTGAGAGCTTGATGATCTCTAATTTGTATGTAAATTTGTCACGAAAGAATTCTACTATCTATCTATTTATCTGATTATTTATGAATCTATCTATCATCTATGACTAAGACTTCTATCTCTGATTTTTATCGAATTTTGTCACTGATGACTTGAATTGATCTCTAATTTTTAGGTAATTTGTCAGGAAGACTTGACTTGATCTCTCTTTTTTGTAATGGATGTCAGGAAGTGATTGACTTGATCTCTGATTTTTATCACTCTTTCTGTCTCTGTCTCTGTCTCTTCACTCAGATCTCTATTTTCTCTCTCTCTTGTGGCGTATCGCTGGATTGAATGATTGGACAAACTTGATGTATTCTTCAAGCTCTCCTTGGCCATAGAGCAAAACCTCTCTCACCATCGATGTATCTGTAGTAGTGAAGGCTCTCTCCTTGAAGCTCTGGAGCATGAAGAATTCTCTGATCTCTAATTTTAGCTGTAAGTTTGTCACGGAAGACTTGATCTGATCTCTAATTTTATGTAAGTTTGTCACAAGACTTGACTTGATCTCTGATTTTTAAAAGTTTGTCTCCTTGCTCTCTTGGCATGATCTCTAATTTTTTAGGTAATTTTGAGGAAGACTGACTCATGGCTCTAGATTTCTGAATGAGGAATTGATGTGTCAATGAAGCAAACTCAAGAAGAAAATAAAATGATCAACATCATGGTTTCTCTGAAGACTTGAATGGACCTCTGATTTCTCTGTTGGAGTGGTTAGTGTCAAACCAGATATGTTTGTTTTATTTAAGGAAATAGGGCATTTACGACTCAAGCGTATATCGGGTGGCCAAAAAAAAGATAGTTGCTCTCTCCTACTAATACTACTACTAAACAATTATAAATGACTACTTTTTCTACTGTCTTTCCCTCTACTATTGGAATAACTATTTGTCTATCTACTACTACTACTACTAAATATAAATGACTACTCTCCGACTACTACTACTACTACTACTACTACTACTACTACTACTACTACTACTACTACTACTACTACTACCACTACTGTCTTTAGATAAATACTACGAATACTACTAAATCTATTTCTTCTACTGCTAACCACTAGGTGCTCTGAAGTCATATTACAATTTCAATGCAAATATGAGACCTTTATTATGTAAAGTAGAAATAAGAACAACATTGGAAAGAAATCACTGACGTTTTAACAGCTTTAAGACTGAAGTCTATACAGATAATGCTCTTGGGGCTGTTTTTCTCTCTCTCTATGGACGAAGTCCTGGCTCTTCAGTGAGAACAGGTGCTCTGTGAATCTCTGATCTCTCTCAATTCAGGTACTCTCTCTTTCTCTCTGAAAACAATCAGTCGAATTTCGTGGAATCTTCTCTCTCTCTCTCTCTCTTTTTCTCTCTCTCTCTTTATAGATCTCTCTCGAAAACAAATCTTGTACATTATGATCTAATCTATATATCTATCTATCATTCATCCTAATCATATAACTATTTCTCTATCTATCCATCTATCTATCTATAAATCAATCTATCTATCCATCTATCCATCTATCTAGTTCTGAATAACAATAAAATTATAGAAATCTATCGTAAATCATTACAAGTTTAAAAATTGTCTCCAAATTTTAAGACAATTTTGCCTTGTTGTTTTCGTTTTTGAGACTTGTTTTTTCTGTTTTTCTCTGTTTTTGTTTTTCTCTGTTGGATCCACCTCTCTATTTGGACGATGATATTCACATTTATCAGTTAAGTTTCTTGAAACATTAAATCCGTTTCCGGCGACTATATAATGGAGCCAGCTTTTCTCAATCTCTCTTGTGCACAGTGGGAGATAATTGATCTAGAGAGCTTTTATCTTGTCGCAAATATATTTATCTATTTAGATCTAGATCTTGATCTCAGATCTTTTCAGTTATTCGGCAATTCTAGCTGAGTGACGGACAATTCTATAGTCTGAATAACTGAACCCAGTTATTCGATTGCCTACCTACTCGGGCGCAACATTTATCACCCGTTGGAGTTACATCCTAGTTTTTCTTAGAGAAGAAAAATCTGTTGGGACAACTATTGTTAGAGAGCTGATATTTTATCTACAATCAGCTTGATCTAGATCTATTCATCCATAAGCTCAGGACATGGCGGTCATCTGAAATTAACATTCCTGTACATGATTTTTTGAGTATGAATCCTGATTGAAATCAGAGTTTCTATTTAACGCCGTCCATTGTCCTTCGAGTTATTTCTCTTTGGTCATCAGGGGGGTTATATTTTTAAATCATCATGTTTTACATTTCTCTCATTCAATATATGATATATGTTAACTTGCTATCGGATTGGAAAACGCCAATTCGCATGTTTAACAACATTGGCTATATTATATACTGTCATCGATATATATATATACTAATATATATATCAAAACTGCTCAGTGAAAACAGTAGAATATGAATGTGATAAATTCTAAGCCCCAAAATACTCAGTTATTTTCTTTTAGACACAAAAT
This sequence comes from Doris montereyensis, assembly GCA_037039925.1. Taxonomy (NCBI): domain Eukaryota; kingdom Metazoa; phylum Mollusca; class Gastropoda; order Nudibranchia; family Dorididae; genus Doris; species Doris montereyensis. The sequence continues at coordinate 23,457 of JAXRKP010002236.1, read as the reverse complement.
TTGACAATTGATAAGAAAAAAGTATCAATACAAATTTCCAAAATATTCAACTTATATCAAATACTCCAAAAGCCGGTAATTCCAAAGGTAAAAAGTAATCAAGGATATTGTCTATAATTATAAACCTTTTCCCCTTTAACCCCAAAAAGTTTCCAAGTCAAAAATAAGAATAGTTTGCATTTGGTGGCAAATTTTATGATATAAACACTAGATCTTAGATCTCTAGATATAGTCTAGATCTAAATTTTGGAAAACTGAAATAAGTGTTTTGTATTGGGTCTGTGTTTGAAATTTTCCCATAATGATGATTGAATGTTTTGTACAAATAAGAATAGTTTGAGTTTAGTTTTTGGACAATAGTCCGAATAACTGGGTTTAGTTATTTGGACAATAGTCGTGTGTGTTATCTATCCATCTATTATTTATTTATTTATCTATTCATCTATCGTCTTGTTGGATCCCTATCTATGTATCTATATATCTATTGATCTATCTGTGTCTATTTATTTCTGTTTTATCTGTATTGATCTATTTATCGTTTGAGTGTTTTTTGGATTAAATCTCTGTTTCCACTATACTTTTATCTATTTTCTATGTGTGTTTTTCTAATGTTTTGTCACTCTAGTCGCCTCAGCAACATTTGCACCTGAGTGTGTGTTTTATTTGTCGTCCAAAGTGTATTTGTAGTGATCTTTTCACTTATTCGTCATCAAAAAGTTAATCGAGTTATCTATCCATCTCATATATCTATTATTTGTTCATGTATCTGTTTCTATCAAAAAAGTGTGTGTTTATCTAGTGTTTTATATCTATCACTTATTCGTCATCAAAAAGTTCATGTAGTGATAGTCTTTTACTTATTCGTCTATCATCAAAAAGTTCATGTAGTGATAGTCTCATTATTCGTCATCAAAAAGTTCAATCTATCTGATAGTCTCATCTTATTCGTCATCAAAAAGTTCATGTAGTGATGTCTCCACTTATTCGTCATCTATTTTGGATCTATCTACTATCTAGTGATCGTCTCACTTATCTTTCTTTCTTTATCAATTTCACTTTGCTAACTTTCAAAAAGGTGTATGGCTTCAGATGCCTGATATTCGATTTTCGTTGATAGTCTCAGGATGCCCCCACATCAAAAAGTTCTAGCATTTTCTGTTTCTTTCCAAAAAAAAGTTAAAGTGATAGTCTATGACAAAAAATATAATCTACCTCTTTTCATATTTTCTTTCCACATCCTCCGAGTCTGCCTTTTGATCTTTCCAAAAAAGTTAAATCTCTTAGACTTTAGTACTCCCATACTGATTTAGCTATTTCTATTGGCATTCATTTTGTTTACAGGATGCCCAACCCATCTCAATTGATTTGTTTCTATCTTAGGTTGTTATGCCATCTGCTTTGGTTTCATCTCTTATTGTTGTGTTTCTGAGTTGTCTCTTTTAGTTTTCCCTATTACTCTTCTTGGATATTTCATTTCAGCTGCCTGTACTCTACTGTATCTCTACTGTACAAGGTCCAGGTCTTGCTGCCATAGAGGAGAGTAGGACAATATACTGCATTGTATAGTGCCATTTTGGTTTTTGTTGACAATTCTTGCTTACCTACAAATGCCTTTGCTAGATGATTATATATTGCACTTGCCTTTTTGATTCTCTGGCTGATTTTTTCTCTTAGTTTTCCCTCTGAATTAATCATTACTCCTAGGTAATTGTAGCTTTAAACGTGTTCTAAATTCTCCTGCCCAGTTTAAGATTTTGTGTTTTAGCTTCCTAGTTACTAGCATTGTTTTGGTTTTCTTTGCATTTACTCTCATTCCTCTTTTATTTAGTTCATTGTTCATCATGTTGATATTCGACCGAAGGTTCACTTTCTGATTCTCCAAACAGAACTAAATCATCGGCAAATGAAAACATTAATACATTACTGGTTTGAGCTTCAACATACCTACATTCATTTTCTTCATTTTTGAGAATGTCTTTGCGACTGAATCCATAAATGTGATAAACAAAAAAAGAGGACTTTGGGTACAACCCTGTCTTTCTCCTACACCTACATCAAATTCTCCAGATATGTTTCCAGCTCCTCTCACTGCACATGTTGGTTTATTATAAAAACTTTTAATGGCTTCTATTAAATTTTGCTCTACATTGTGTTCTTTTAAAGGAATGCCATAGTTCGTCCCTCCTCACATTGTCAAATGCCTTTTCTAAGTCAATAAAACACAGCTGCAAGTCAATGTTTTCTCTCAAGGAATTTTCTATTATTTGTCTAATTGTAAATATGTGGTCTTGTACACTTCTTCCTGGTCTAAATCCACTCTGATGCTCTTCAATCTGATCCTCTACTCTTTTCCTTAGTCTCATTTCCAGTATCTGGCATACACTTTTCCTGGAACGCTAAGTAGTGATATCCCTCTATAGTTTGAGCATTCCATAGTTGATCCTTTCTTATGTATTGGTACTACCGTTCCTTTTTCCAGTCGTCTGGCACCTGTTTGGACTTTCATGCTTGTTGGCATATTGCATGTAGTAGTTTGTCTGCCTCTCTCCCTTGGTTTTTAATCATTTCTGGATAAACTTGATCTGCTCCTGGGGCTTTTCCTAATTTCACTTTTCTTATAGCTGTTTGGATTTCTTCCATTGATATATCTACATCTTCAGCTGTCTCCTCTGGATTACTTGTTACTCTTACTAATTGATCTTTATTCCTTGTTTCATACGTTCTGGAGGGATTATGTAATTGGTGAAAATACTTTCTCCATGTTTCGATGATTTCACTGTCTTCTTTCCTTATTTCTCCTCTGGCATTCTTAATTTGTCGTATTGGGCATGCTTTGGTCTTTTTCGTGCTCTTCATTCCCCCCCCAGAACAGCTTTTGATTTCCTAGATAGCTTTCTTGAAGTCTTTGTCCAAACTCTTCCCATTGTTCTTGTTTTGCTTTCCTAACTTCCTCTTTAGCGATAGTTCTTTTATTCACGTAATCTATCCTATCTTCTGGTCTCTTTGTTTGCAAGTTTTTCTTCCAGGCATCCTTCTTTTCTTTGATCTTAGTCTTGAATTCTCATTCCAACATGCTGTTCTTTTCCTATCTCTTTTAATTTGTTTCCTACCACAGACCTCTTCAGTACAACTGAGGAGTGTTTCTTTATACATCTGCCACTTTTCTTCTATTGTGCTATCATTCAGATCCATCTGTCTTTCACTGATAAATCTTTTTATCCTAGATTGGTCTACCTGTTTTACTACTGGTTTATTTAGTTCCTCTATTTTGAGTTTAGTAGCTTTCTTCTCTTTCCTTTTTTGTTTGTTTTCTTCAGTCGGTAATCTCATTTTGGCAATCACTAAGTAATGATCACAAAATATTCTGCTCCTCTGTTTACTCTTGCATCCAATGTACTGTAAAAAAGGAGCTGCTAACTATTATGTAGTCTATCATTGACTTTTTCACACCTGTCTTCATTTACTCTTGTATATTTGTGGATATCTTTATGAGGAAAAAAGGTGTTGGCTATTTTCATGTCATTCTTTAGGCAAAAATCTATTAGTCTCTCTCCATTTGCAGAAGTTGTTGTCTCTCCTTCTTTACCTATTACTCCTCCTGACGTTTCTACATTGTTGCCTACTCTAGCGTTTAAATCTTCTAAAAGCATTAGTTCCTGTTTGGGTTTAAGATTCTCTGCAGCTATTTGTAAATCGTTTTTTGAAGATATCTTTTTCTTCTTTAATTGCGTCTTCGTTTGGTCCATAAGCTATTAATAATTTAATTTCTCGTCCTTTTGTTTTAATATTTACCTCTAATAGCCGTGGGCTTATAAATTTCCAACTTTTCTGGTAGCTTTTCATGCCTTTTATGCACCAGGAGGCCTACTCCTGCTCTAGCTCTATCTTTGACAATCTACTCCTGAGAAGATTAAAATATGATTCTCAGTCCTACATTTTCTATTCCTTGTCCTTTTTTCTTTGTTTCTGTAATGGCCAAAATATCTACTTTGAATGTGTCCATTTCTTCAAATAATTCTAACTCTTTTCCATTTATTGCTCTTAACGTTCCATGTTCCAAAAACCACAGTCCTTATTCGTTTCCAAGTTCGTCTTCGAAAGATCAAGCCAGCTGTATTATATTTATTTCTCTGAATTTGTTTGGTTTTGGATAAGCAGGGGATTAACCAACTGTGCCCCAGATAGATGGTGTGGCTGCCACATTGATGCTCCCTACCAGGACTTGTTATTTTCTGTAAGGTTAACTTCCTTTGCCCTTTGGTCTACCAAGACCGGCCTGCAATGCATCAGGTTGTTATTTTCTGTCAGGGTTAACTCCCTTAACCTTTGGTCTGCCAAGACCCACCTACAAGGCAGTAGGAGACTTGTGGAGGGCGGGATCATCTACTCCCCGTAGAGGTGCTTACATGTCTACTGCCCGGGTCTCATTTATTCGTCACCAAAATAGCCCAACGATTGGCTGCAGCCATTGTCATTTAGTTGCCAGAAAGTCACCTATCACAGCACCTGCGATTCTGCCATTGTTGATTATTTTTATTTATTCCAGCGCCAGTTATGATCACGATATTCGTTTACGAGGAATTACTTTAATTTAGGTATGGACATTGAAAAGGAGTATCAGAATTGCAAATATTCCTGACTTAAGGTCACAGAGACATGATAATATTATGGTGTGCTTAAAATATTATGGGATGCTTCGACGAATCGCGCTCGTTGATACTAGTGATTAGCGAAATGCTAGCAAAGGTGAGACTTATTCAGTGACAGACGACGTCAGTCATGCCTCTTGCATGCGTTATGTAAAAATGTTTTGACTGAAAATGTGAGAATACAAAAGTTTGCAGCCAAACTTGTGACACCTAACATGATTTGAGTAATAATCTGCCAACGACGCACATTTTGTAGAGACAATTACTGCATTCTCCTTAGTCTTCTCACACGGCACCCTTTGTTCGAAACACAAGATGCCATTTGAAAGCAGCTCTTTTAAGACACGCAGAAGTTAAACGCTCAATCGCAATGATTGACTCCTTAGAACGATAGTGTACAGCAACATTTGTCACTTGAATCGTTGTGTGGATGCCAAGTTAAAAGACTATAAAAGATTCAATAAGTAGTGTGCTCTAAATTATTGGGGTTTTTGTTGTAAAAGTGTACCGCCCTCGGTAACATTGCATTTCAATGAAGATTAACGATCAATTTCAGGTATTTATGAAAAAATATGATCAAATATTCATTAATCTATTTATTCAACTTTTTGTTTATTAGTTTAGTCACTAATTTTACGTATTCATGTCCATCGATCTATCTACTGATCTATCTATCAAACAATATTTGTGCACGTTAAAGATTCCTTGGTTGTTACAGAGCAGCCGGGCAAAATTAAAAACCCTACAAAACCCTCGAGATCACTTTTGTTGTTATATAGGTGAAAATCAAATTCAAATTCTTCACCCTCTTCTTCTTCTTCTTCTTCGATCTCTCTGCTAATGGGTAGGGTCAGATCAGGGTGCATATTCTTTTGCAGACTCTCTATATGGCCGTAGAGTGTTTTGCTCGGCCATATTGTTATTATCTCCGATGTGCGGAGCGGAGACTGCTGGAGAATGTGTTCAGTGTTCCGGGTTGGGCGTTCCACATGATCTGGTTCCCCAATTTTCAAATAGCGATATATATTTTATGTTGATGGAGATGCTTGTGCCCTGTCCTAAATCTGAATAGTGTGACCTGTGACTTTCTGTCAAGTTGGTGAATGGAGTCTTTAGGACTATAGCTACTGTGTTTCTCTCTCCATCGATTGCAGACATCTGCCTTGATAATTGTTTCTTCCCTTCTTCGAAGGTCAATGGTAGAGATCCTGGGACATACTCGAACCTGTTTTTGCGAGTTCATCTGGATGTTTATTCCCATCAGTCTGACAGCGTCCAAGTACCCATTGTAGTATGGTGCATTGTGTT
>JAXRKP010002236.1:5000-7500 GCA_037039925.1 Doris montereyensis | reverse complement strand
AAAATTTCTTTTTATTTCAAGGTACTTGAATCCCTTTCCAAGACTATTCGAGTATTATACATAGATCATAAATCGTTACTGTTTTCCGAAGAGATTGAGCTGTGATTCTCTTCCTACTTCTGGTGAGTTACGATTAAATGACATGCCATTTTACACACACATTATACACGTCAAAGCTCTGTTTTCACACCCAACATCGAGGATTGAGCTGTGATTTCACACAGCGCTTCATTTTCCAGCCCTAGAGGGAGTTGTTTCCTTGTCCATTGCCAGATTAGTCGATCTTCCTCCTTTTGGACCATGTGACGTTAAAATGGGGGGGACACTCCATGACACGACACACACACACACATCATGCACACCCAGTCACTCCACTCACTGTTGTTTCACCCACACACCCCACACACCCCAATTGAAAAATGTGCTTCTTTTTATTAAATTCAACACACTCAAAGAAAACTAATATTTATCAGAAAGTATATAATAACTGAAGTTAATTGTGCACACCCATGGCTATTGGCTGCACACACACTATTGTCCTTCATACTCTTAGTAGATTTCTTCACATCGTATCAGAGGCTAGGTAGGTCGTTTGACCTTTAAATGTCCCATAAATCTTAATACAATCATGGAGTTTTTAAAATGATTGAACCAACACTAATCAATCAGGACAATGCACATTCATTCATCATACAACTATTTTAAATTATAGAGCTCCTTATCAATGGCAGAATTAACGCTTTTTGAACTTCTCCTTTTGAACTGTAAAACTATTCCATGCTTTGACTGTTCTTAGAATAATAAAAAGTATGTCTAACAGAAGTCTTTGTGTGTTTGCAAAAATATGTACCTGTGTGTGCGTATGTATGTGTGGGTGCATATGGAGACACCGTTCAATACGGATGGTGCACCACAATAAAAAAAAGAAATTAAAAATTTCAATCATTCATAGAAGTTGAAAGGTAGATTCTCTGACAATAAAAGAACAGGATGCTGTTTGTTCCTCTGTATCCTTTCATTTTATTCGTTTCATAGTTCGAGGACAATGCGTTTTCTCGGTTTCGTTTTGGTCTTGCTACACTTTAAAGCTGCCTTTTGTTGTATCGTATCGATTGAAAATCAACCGTGTTTTTCATCACAAGAGACACAGAGCGTTCCTTATCTATCACCTTTCTGACTTTTACATTTTCTTCATGAAATTATGGAAAATAGATACGGACACGAAAAGAAAATCAAGAAAGGTACGTGATCATATTTCAGTTATATTACTGTTCCGATTTCAATCAGATTGAAATACATAGTTTCTATTTCGTAATCAAAACTTTTCAATGTCTTCTGATCTTTTGCTTTCTGTTTTTCTTCTTCTTTTTTCTTTTCTGTTGATTCGTTGAATTTTGATTTATTCTTTTTACTTTTTCCTTGGTGGGAGGAAGGAGGGAAGGAGATGCTCTTTTTAGCGCTTTTTATTGTTTTCATTTCTTTTAATTATAGAATATATTGTGGATTTGACAGGACACAGATCCTCGTATTTATATTATATTTTGTGTGCTAGAAAGTACTATGTTTAAGCCGAGTATATCATTATATGTATTTCTTTGAATCAGTCTGATTTTGGATAAGCAGGGATTTGGCCCCTGTACCCTAGGTAGATGGTAGGGCTGTCACCTTGTGGCCCCCTCACCGAGCCTTGTTATTATCTGTCAGGGTTAACTCCCTTAGACTTTGGAGTGCTCAAAACCAGCCCGCAAGACACCAGGTTGTTATTTTCTGCCAGGGTTAACCTCCCTTAGCCTTTTGTCAACCAAGACCCGCCTGCAAGGCAGCAGGAGACTCGTGGAGGGCGAGATCGCCTAATCTCCATACATGTGCTTACCTGTCCACTGCCCAGAAAAGTGGGGAGAAGATATATTGGAGGCATTAACGCAAATGCAATATCTTTCACGGAAGGAAACAGAAAATGTCAGGACAGGGCAACCTGGAGAAAGATAATTTCGGCATCTAAACCCATATGCGGGAAGGTAGAAAGGAGCTGATAAAGAAAGAGAAAGAAAATTAGATTATGTCTTAAAAACACGAGTTCAAATCAAATTTTCATCATCATAGTCTAGTGAAAGTTAAAAAAAAAGGAATTTTAGCTAAAGTTTTCACTATTCAAATCAGTTCAGTTGTAGGTATAGCAGATCTCCATTTTTTCTCGTGTTACTGTACTTTTGAGGCAAGTGTGGAGTCAATGTTTCCTTTGAGAGAAGGTATATGTCAAAAAGTGTAAAAATGCTTCCTTAACTAGTACCACAATTGTGATTTTCATGAGCTTGAGGAGAAAATTGGACAAACTGTGTTATTTGAGGGGTGTTCTAGGAGGTCTATAAATAATAACAGTTCATGTAAAGGTCTATGAAAAGAAATCGGATCTTTCAAATATGATAATATTAATAATTCTTTCTTTATCAGTTCCCATTCTACTCTTGTTTGTATGGGTTCAGATGCCTGGAGATGATCT
>JAXRKP010002235.1:50000-63105 GCA_037039925.1 Doris montereyensis | reverse complement strand
GGCCACCTCTTGGCACCATTAGTTCCTTTATTTGCAACAATGTTTTCTAGCTTAGCTATTGTTTCTACGCTATACTGTGTTGGTGGCGAAGTGTGAGCCACCCGAAACGTCTCTGTTCTGTCCCGGTTACTTTCTTTTATACCTTTCATTACTGCTTTTTTTTAAATATTCCTCTTCACTAATATAGACTTAGTAATCTATTTGTGGAATGAGCTTGTTGTTTTGAATAGAACCTACAACGAAAACAACAACCACAACAACAACAACAACAACAACCACACCAACAACAACAAACAGCAGAGAGTGGAAGAGAAATACGTTAGCATGACGTCATCGCGATGTTGTCTGGCGTCAGTTGTAATTTTAGAATCCAAATTCATCCCAAAAAGGCTGTGCCTAGTGATTACGTAAAGCCATTACTAACGGCCTTACACTACGCAGATACTGACCATCGTTTAACACGTTGCTGTCACCGGTACGTCTACGCCTGCGCTAACTTAAGTCTTTGGAAAAATATGGATGCCCTTCCCCTTTGACCTTTGCCTCTTCTACATAATATTCATAGTACAAGATGTTGTAGGGATATTTCTAAATAGGGTTTTAGGTTGGCATTCATTCAGTTTCGCCACAGGGGCAGCCGGAATGGCCGTTCTTTTCGATTTCAAACTACCAAGATCTCTTTATTTTTATATACGCAAAGGCACATGGGACCTCCTACATTATCATCCATCTCCGTTAAGACTAACAACTCATATTATCCTGCCTACCCCAGGATAAGGGAGAAAAAGAAATCTGAAAAACACCGGATCTAAAAATTCAAGCCTGCGCAACCGGGGTTTGAATCCACGACTTTTGGCTTGGTGTAGGCGATTGTCGTTACTACTGAGCTATCCGCTCAGACATGACAGGGAAGATAACCATTAAAACTTTGATTGTTTGTCCCTGTTTATCTCCCTTTAAGAGAGGCATGGATTATAAGGAAGAATTTACATTATTATGATTTGCTCATGCTCTTTACTGACACATTTTTAAAAAACCCATTGAATATTACATTGGTGACTGTACAATTTAGGAGCATCTGCTTTCATAACACTACGTGCCAAATTCGGAATTGCTGTAAACTATTTTTAAATGTTGAAGTGTGTGCAACGTAAAATGCTTAAGTGAAACTGTTTGTAAAATAGCTGAATTGGGATATGTTTGTAAATATAGACGTTAATTGGGAAATGTTTGTAAAATACGTATTGAATTGGGAAATGTCTGTAAAAAAATTAGTGCCGAACTGGAGAATGTTTGTAAAAATAAGTGTTGAAATGAGAAATGTTTGTAAAACTGCGTGTGGAATTGAAAAATGTTTGTAAAAATAAACAATGAATTGGGAAAGGTATTTTCTAAAAATAAATGTTAATTTATCGGGAAATATTTTTTTGTAAAAATAAGTGTTGAATTGAGAAATGTTTGTAAAATAAGTATTGAATTGGGATATGTCTGTAAACGTTAGTGCCGAATTGGGAAATGTCTGTAAAAATAAGTGTTGAATTAGAAACCGTCTATAAAAATAAATGTCAAATTGGGAAATGTATGTGAAAATAAGTTATGAATTGGGAAATATTTGTAAAAATAAGAGTTGAATTGGGAAATGTTTGTAAAAATAAGTGTAGAATTGAGACATATTTGTAAAAATAATTGTTGAATTGAGAAATGTTTTTGAAAATGAGTGATAAATTAGGAAATGTTTCTAAAAATAAGTGTTGAATTGGGAAATGTTTGTAAAAATAAGTGTTGAATTGAGAAATGTTTTTGGAAATGAGTGATAAATTAGGAAATGTTTCTAAAAATAAATGTTGAATAGGGAAATGTTTGTAAATAATAAGTGTTGAATAGGGAAATGTTTGTGATAAATAAATGTTGAATTGGGAATTGTTTGTAAAAAAATAAGTGTTGAATAAGGAAATGTTTGTAAACAATAAGTGTTGAATAGGGAAATGTTTGTGATAAATAAATGTTGAATTGGGAAATGTTTGTAAAAAATGTGTACTGAATTGGGAAATGTTTGTGATAAATCAATGTTGAATTGGGAAATGTTTGTAAAAAATGTGTACTGAATTGGGAAATGTTTGTGATAAATAAATGTTGAATTGGGAAATGTTTGTAAAAAATGTGTACTGAATTGGGAAATGTTTGTGATAAATAAACGTTGAATTGGGAAATGTTTGTAAAAAATGTGTACTGAATTGGTAAATGTTTGTGATAAATAAATGTTGAATTGGGAAATGTTTGTAAAAAATGTGTACTGAATAGGGAAATGTTTGTAAAACAAATGTGTACTGAATTGGGAAATGTTTGTAAAAAATGTGTACTGAATTGGGAAATGTTTGTAAAAAATGTGTACTGAATAGGGAAATGTTTGTAAAAAATGTGTACTGAATGGGGAAATGTTTGTAAAAAAATGTGTGTACTGAATCCGGAAATGGTTGTAAAAATGTGTACTGATTTGAGGATTGTTTTTTAAAAATGTGTACTGAATTGGGAAATGTTTGTAAAAAATGTGTACTGAATTGGGAAATGTTTGTAAAAATGTGTACTGAATTGGGAAATGTTTGTAAAATGTGTAAAAATGTGTACTGAATTGGGAAATGTTTGTAAAAAATGTGTACTGAATTGGGAAATGTTTGTAAAAAAATGTGTACTGAATTGGGAATTCCTACGACGGACACAAGGTGTTGGAGGGTCCGGCCCTCAATGACATGAACACCAACGGCAAACCTGCCTCAACGATGGGACAAAGCGAGCCTCGGCATGGAGGTGGCTCCTCTTGTAGCCGATAATATATTTGTTAGATCCTCCGATCGCCATGGGATTAAGCCACTTGTATCCGTTACTGACCTCTGGGAATGCATGCATGCGTAAACGTTTTGGCGTTTGAAGAGTTGCAGGGAATTCAAAACGACCCAGGTCCTAATCTTAGCCAGACGAAGGTTGCCGACCTTGTAGACACAGTTTTCATTCCGTGTCAGCTCCACGTTTGTTTTCTGGCTTTTTCTGCCTTTGCCTTCGTCACGTCTAACAATGTGCCAGGCGTCTTTGCCATCTATCGGCATGTCGTTACTCACGACTTCTAACTAATAATGAGAAAAAAAACGTACAGTTGTGGGTTGAATTAAGTGCTTTAATTCCTGGAAGATACGTGGTAGAAAAAACACAAATCCTGTTTTCTTCACTATTTTTTTCTTCTTAAAATTCATTGTTATTTTGATTAAATAAACAAACCATTTTTAAACCATCATTGTTTTTTGTTTTTGTTTTTTTGTGGGTTATTTGTTGGTTTGTTGTGTTGTTGTTTTTCATTCTTGGTTTATTTCGTTTGCGTTCGTTCAGATGTCGAAAGAGTAAGTTAAGGGTTTTTTTCCAAGATGGGGGGGGGGGCAACCAAGTTGTTACAAATTTTTTTTGGATGATATAGGTTGTATTTTTAATTTTCATAATCATTTATAATATTTACTAAAAGCATCAAATATCCCAAACTAATGTAAAAAAATAAATCACTTCAAATTCCCCAATTGCCTTACTGGTGCTAAACAAAAACAGTTTTACCAAAAGAGAAAGACATAGAGTCTTCCATATTTGAATTTACTAATGGTTCTAGCTGAGAAATCCATCTTTGGATCTAGATTTAGATCTAAGTTTACATCACGATTCCAAAACTCACCAAAGGTTTTAACTCTTATCTGCCTGTTCCTTTTTCCATCTTTGTATTCACTGTCTTTCCTAGAGAAGCAATAACAATAACACCATTCCGCCCTTCAGTGAAGATTTAAATCTAGGATTTCACTGTGCAAGTTATGTTATGTTCCAACCCCACAGCATATCAATGAAGATGTCAAAAATCCAGTGCCAGGTCTTGTTTCGTAGTTCAAAAACATTATTGTCTTAGATTTCTTTTGTACCTACAATGTAGAAACCAACTATTGTCTTACCCTAATCTCTTATTTACCTGAGTGTAGAAACCAACTATTGAAACCTCATCTCTTATTTACCTGTAGTGGAAACTTGATTGCCTTAACTAATCTTTTACTTATTTACCTAGTAGTGTAGAAACTAACTACTGTCTTAATCCTGTTTTATTTACCTGTCAGTGTAGAAACTTTTGTCTTACCTAATCTCTTATTTACTGTAGTGTAAAAACCATTCGTCTTATTCTCTTATTTACTTGTAGTGTAAAACTAACTATTGGCTTACCTATCATTGTTTTTATCTGTAGTGTAGTTTTTTGTGAGTTAATTTCTTGGTTTGTTGTGTTGTATTGTTTTCTCATTTACCCAGTTGGTTATCTGCAGTGTAGAGACAGATTGGCTTACCTAATTGACTTATTTACCTGTAGACAACGTTCAGATGTCGATCTCTTATTTACCTTTAGTGAGAAACTAACTTTGTCTTAAATCCAAATGGCTCTTATTTACCTGTAGTGTAGAAACCAACTATTGTCTTACAAATTGTAATATAGTATAGAAACTAACTATTGTCTTACCTTATCTCTTATTTATATGTAGTAGTAACTAAAATTGTCTTCCTAATCAAATACTTAAACTCTTTGTCTTATTAATCTCTTATTTACCTGTTTTTTAAAAACTAACTATTGTATTACCTATTCTCTTATTTACTGGTGCTAAACAAAAACAGTCTTACCAATTCTCTTTGTTTACCTGAGAAAGAAATAACTATTGGCTTCCTAATCTTGAATTTACATAAGTGGTTCTATTGTCTTACTTAATCTCATTTACCTGTAGTGGGGAAACAAGTTCCTGGATCTCTTACTTATTTATCTTAGATTAGAAACTAACTATTGGCTTACCTAATTCTTACTTATTTACCTTTAAACTAACTATCTTACCTAATCTCTTACTTTTTACCTCTGTTTGAAACTATATTGGCACCTAATCTTTCATTTATCTGTAATGTACAAACTAACATGTGGCCTCACTTAATATCTCATTTACCTGTAGTGTAATTTAACTATTGCCCACCTGTCTCTTATTTACCTGTTATAGAAACTAACTATTTCCAACCTTATCTGCTATATTTGTACCTTTCATTGATAGAAAATCGAGACTTATTGTCTCAATCTCTTATTATATAATTCAAAAAACTGTTATTGTCTTACCTAATCTTAATTTCGTGTTTTATAGAAACTAACTATTGTCTTACCTTTCTCTTATTTACATGTAGTGTAGTAACTAACTATTCTCTTACCTAATCTCTAATTTATTTATCTGCTGTATAAACTAACTATTGTCTTACCTAATCTGTGTTTTTATTTACCATGTGTAGAAACTAACTATTGTCTTACCTAATCTTTATTTATATTGTTATTAACTATTGTGTTATTTTAACTAAAAACTAACTATTGTGTTAGATTTCTCTTTTATTTATCTGTAGTGTAGAAAAACCAACTATTGTCTTACCTAATCTCTTAATTATGTAGTGTAGAAACTAACTTTTGTCTTACCTAATCTCTTATTTACCTGTAGTGTAGAAACTAACTATTGTCTTACCTAATCTCTTTATTTACCTGTAGTGTAGAAACTAACTATTGTCTTACTTAATCTCTTATTTACCTGTAGTGTAGAAACTAACTATTGTCTTACTTAATCTCTTATTTACATGTAGTTGTCGTTATTGTCTTACCTAATCTCTTATTTACCTGGTACTGGGGAAACTAACTATTGTCTTACCTAATCTCTTATTTACCTGTAGTGTAGAAACTAACTATTGTCTTACCTAATCTCTTATTTACCTGTAGTGTAGAAACTAACTATTGTCTTACCTAATCTCTTATTTACCTGTAGTGTAAAAACAAACTAACTATTGTCTTACCTAATCTCTTATTTACCTTCAGTATAGAAACAACTATTGTCTTACCTAATCTCTTATTTACCTGTAGTATAAAACTAACTATTGTCTTACCTAATCTCTTTTTACCTGTAGTGTAGAAACCAACTATTGTCTTACCTAATCTCTTATTTACCTGCCAGAAACCAACTGTAGTTACTTCCTCTGTTGCTGTTTTGATTTTCTTCTTGTTTACGTGTTCAAGTTTAGTCATGTCGACAAGTTTCATCCCCTGTCAACGAACTCACTAATGTCAAATCGACTAACTATGGAAGATCAATGACTCCATCTGGACTGATCTGACGTCACGTCGTTAGGCATCTATTATAATCAGTGATTTCAGGATTACAAGAAAAACATAGCAATATACACACCACCTCAAGCTCCTCAAAATCCCTCCCTTACACTACCACTTCCCTCCTTAAAAGAAACAGAATTACGAGAAATCACACACACACACACAACACACAACAAACAAACAAACAAACAAACCGACAACAAACAATAACTCCCCAAACGCTCATCCAAGCTACAAAAAAAGTGTTTAAAACTAGTGGCTATTTTTGTTTTTGATTTAATGTCAAATTGGTTAATCTACACGAGACCTAAATCAAGCAATTAATATTCTGATTGAGAAAGAAACGTATGGAACGAATTAAAAAGCAAAATGTTATTTAGAAATTTATTTTTCCTTTCTTGCATGACCGAAAAAGAAACTTTAAAATGGGAACGACAGTAAAATTGTCAACTATAAATTAAAATAATTATGAGAACATTTTGTGTTTATCATAAACCATGTTAATTTTTAAACATATAAAGAACGGTGAGAAACCTGTCTGTCTGTCTGTCTGTCTGTCTGTCTGTCTGTCTCTCTCTGTCTCTCTCTCTCTCTCTCTCTCTCTATCTATCTCTCTATCTCTGTCTCTCTCTCTCTCTCTATCTCTCTCTGTATCTCTGTATCTCTCTCTCTATCTCTCTCTCTCTCTCTCTCTCTCTCTCTCTCTCTCTCTCTCTCTCTCTCTCTCTCTCTCTCTCTCTCTCTCTCTCTCTCTCTCTCTCTCTCTCTCTCTCTCTAGGCGAGGGGGGTATTATAAAAAGATATATATATATCCTTAGCTCAATATGTATGTCTGACACCCGCCCACCCTCTATTACACCCCCCATCTCACTTTCAGTCCTGTGTGTACGCACTACACCAGTCAGGTATGTAGTAATAGACGCTGTCGTGGTTGGAAAGTAATGATGATGTTGTTATACAAGCACAAGTCTTAGCAGGCCAGGTGAAGGAAGGCATATGTATTATGTACATGACACAGATCGTTAGGCTTTCTTGGCGTGTTGTATTAAGCCAATCATCATAAGTTCAAAATTTATCTTATACAAAAAATGACATATACATCCGGTGACACTTTTTTTTTGTCTTCTTTATTATAGACTGAAAAGGTGGGGTCTGGGTGGGCGTGGGTCTTGGGGTGAGACGTGGAGTACGAAGACAGACAAAATTCACATCGCTACAACCGTCAACAATATGTATTGGTGTCATTACAACCATTTATTTTAAAAAAAGTTGTACTTTAAGATCACAGGTTGCCGGGACAATTGGGGAAAAAGATCATGCTTTAAGATACATCCTTCTGCAACCGAATTCACCAGTAGAGTCGACTGTACGTTTGGGTTCAACCCACCCGTAGAGAACAACACGGAGCATGATGACATCAGCTGGTAACAAGCAGAGTCGGCGTTGGACCATGTTTATCATTTCATTCAACCATCCGTGAAGAAGACGATAAGTGACAACTCCACCAATAAAGACAGAACAAACACGTGGCGTTTCATACGTTATAACCCCCTTCATCTGTAATCAGACAACAAACGAGAATATCTAGAATCTAGATTTAAACACTAAATCCGGCATAACATCAGAATGACAAAGAAGATATTCTAAAACTATATCTTTGTTGTTAAGATTATTTATCTCGTTTATTGCTTCTAGATCTAGATTTAATTATTTTATATCAACTTCTTTGTCATTTTGTGTGGTGCCTTGATTAGAGTCTAGATCTAGATCTGAATATTTTATATCAACTTCTTTGTCATTCTGTGTGGTGCCTTGATTAGTGTTTAGATCTAGATCTGAATATTTTATATCAACTTCTTTGTCATTCTGTGTGGTGCTTTGATTAAAGTCTAGATCTAGATCTAAATATTTTATATCAACTTCTTCAACATTCTGTGTGATACTTTGATTAATGTCTAGATCTAGATCTGAATATTTTATATTGTCTTCTTTGTCATTCTGTTTGATACTTTGATTAGTGTCTGGATCTAGATCTAAATATTTTATATTCTCTTTTTCGTCAATATGTGTGATGCCTTGATTAGTCTCTAGATCTAGATTCTAGATGATCTTTTTGTTTGATGTCTGACGAGGATATATAGGGTTTAATACCCGAAACGTCACATCATTTGTTTTGTCTTCATTGGTGAAGCTGGTCATTTATTGACGTTTTTATTTCACCTTTTGACTTCATGCCACTGTGGCTCCTTTGTCGGCATCTCAACCATTGATAGCATAATGCGGTGCCGGTCACAGCCAAACAGGCAAACAGCCAAACAGCCAAACAGCTCGATCGACATGGCGGGCTATTTCTTCTGTCTGAGTGTATCGTCCTGATTGCTGAAGGTATACTTTTCGGCAGTACTAGTAGCACCACTAGCAGAGTTAGATCGTTTGCTGTCTCTTCTACAGTTTAAAACACCAGAGTTTGGGGGAGGGGGGGGCACAGTGGGGAGGAGGGGAGGAAAACAGACAAAAGGAGGAATATAGCCATAAAATGAAATTCTCCAACACTAGGAAACACTTCATTAGTGGTTTGTGTGGATGTTTGATAGACAATACTTTATTAATGGTTTATGTTTCATATTCTACACTTTATTAGTGGTTTATATTTAAAATGTAACACTTTATTAGTGGTTTGTGCGAATTCTTATTAGTGGTTGAATCACATATTCTCAGTATTAGTGGTTTATGTTTCATTTGCAACACTTTATTAGTGGTTTATGTTTTATGTAACAACAGTTAGCATATGTAACACTTTATTAGTGTTTATGTGCATGTTTGATATGTAACACTTTATTAGTGGTTTATGTAAATGTTTCATGTAACACTTTATTAGTGGTTTATGTGCAAGTTTCATATGTAACACTTTATTAGTACATTTATGTGTGCAATATAACACTTTAAATGTTTATGGTTTGATGGGTAACACTATTAGTGGTTTATGTTTCAATGCACACTTTATTAGTGGTTTATGTTTCATATGTAACACTTTATTAGTGGTTTATGTTTGTACACTTTTATTAGTGGTTTATGTTTCATATGTAACACTTTATTTAGTGGTTTATGTTTCATATGTAACACTTTATTAGTGGTTTATGTTTGATATGTAACAGTTTATTAGTGGTTGGTGGGAATGTTTGATATGTAACACTTTGTTAGTGGTTTATGTGGATGTTTGATATGTAACACTTTATTCGTGGTTTATGTGGATGTTTGATGGGTAACACTTTATTAGTGGTTTATGTGGATGTTTGATATGTAACACTTTGTTAGTGGTTTATGTGGATGTTTGATGGGTAACACTTTATTAGTGGTTTATGTGGATGTTTCATATATTCTTTATGTGGATATTTATTAATGGATGTTTGAAAAGTTTCTGGTTTATGTGGATGTTTGATATGTAACACTTTATTAGTGGTTTATGTGGATGTTTGATTCTAACACTTTATTAGTGGTTTATGTGGATGTTTGATATGTAACACTTTATTAGTGGTTTATGTGGATGTTTGATATGTAACACTTTATTAGTGGTTTATGTGGATGTTTGATGGGTAACACTTTATTAGTGGTTTATGTGCATGTTTGATACCAAACACTTTATTAGTGGTTTATGTGGATGTTTCGCACACTTTATTAGTGGTTTATGTGCATGTTTCATATTCTACACTTTATTAGTGGTAATGTGATGTTTCATATTCTACACTTTATTAGTGGTTTATGTGCATGTTTCATATTCCAGCATATTCTACACTTTATTAGTGGTTTATGTCTGCACTTTATTAGTGGTTTATGTGGATTTTGACACTTTATTAGTGGTTTGGTTTTCATGTGCATTAGTGGTTTGTGTGGATGTTTGATACCAAAGCACTTTATTAGTGGTTTATGTGGATGTTTGATGTAACA
The DNA here is from genome assembly GCA_037039925.1 of Doris montereyensis. NCBI lineage: Eukaryota > Metazoa > Mollusca > Gastropoda > Nudibranchia > Dorididae > Doris > Doris montereyensis. The sequence continues at coordinate 52,973 of JAXRKP010002235.1, read as the reverse complement.
CTTTAGTAGTGGTTAATGTTCACTTTATTAGTGGTTTATGTGATGTTTGATATGTAACACTTTATTATTAATTCAATGTTTCATATGTAAAACTTATTAGTGGTTTGTGTGGATGAATAAAACTTTATTAGTGGTTTATGTGGATGTTTGATATGTAATACTTTATTAGTGGTTTATTGGATGTTTGATATGTAACACTTTATTAGTGGTTTATGTGGAAGTTTGATATGTAACACTTTATTAGTGGTTTATGTGGATGTTGTAACCTTTATAGTGGTTTTAAAGTTTGAAATGTAACACTTATTAGGGTTTTGTGACCATATGTAACACTTTATTAGTGATTTATGTGGATGTTTGATATGTAACACTTTATTAGTGGTTTATGTGGATGCTTGATATGTAACACTTTATTAGTGGTTTATGTGGATGTTTTGATATGTATTAACTTTGTTTGATATGTTTGAATGTAATACTTTATTAGTGGTTTATGTGGATGTTTGATATGTAACACTTTATTAGTGGTTTATGTGGATCTTTGATATGTAACACACTTTATTAGTGGTTTATGTGGAAGTTTGATGGGTAAAACTTTATTAATTGTAATGTTTCACTTCTAAGATGTTTCATATTCTAACACTTTATTAGTGGTTTATGTGGATGTTTGATATGTAACACTTTATTAGTGGTTTATGTGGATGTTTGATATAACACTTTATTAGTGGTTTATGTGGATGATATCTACTTTATTAGTGGCTTATGTGGATGTTTGATATTCTAATACTTTATGAGTGGTTTATGTGGATGTTTGATATGTAACACTTTATTAGTGGTTTATGTGATGTTTGATATTCTAACACTTTATTAGTGGTTTATGTGGATGTTTGATATTCCCATGATTAGTGGTTTATGTGCATGTTTCTATTCTACTTTATTAGTGGCTTATGTGGATGTTTGATATGTAACACTTTATTAGTGGTTTATGTGGATGTTTGATATGTAACACCTTCCTTCACACTTTATTAGTTTTATGATTTCATGTTCTACACTTTAGTGGTTTATGTGGATGTTTCATATTCTACACTTTTCTATTAGTGGTTTATGTAGATGTTTCATATTCTACTGCTTTATTAGTGGTTTATGTGGATGCTTTATGTAATATTTATTAGTGGTTTATGTGGATGTTTGATATGTAACACTTTATTAGTGGTTTATGTGCATGTTTCATGTTCTACACTTTATTAGTGGTTTATGTGCATATTTCATGTTCTACTCTTTATTAGTGGTTTATGTGGATGTTTCATATGTACACTTTATTAACAATATGTTTAGAGGCACTTTATTAGTGGTTTATGTGGATGTTTCATATTCTACGCTTTATTAGTGGTTTATGTGGATGTTTGATATTGAAAAATTTATTAGTGGTTTATGTAGATGTTTCATATTCTACTCGTTATTAGTGGTTTATGTGGACTTTCATATTCTACACTTTATTAGTGGTTTATGTGGATGTTTGATATGTAACATTTTATTAGTGGTTTATGTGGATGTCCCATATATAACACTTTATTAGTGATGTTTATGTAACACTTTAGTAGGATGGTTTATGTCCATATTTCAACACTTTATTGGTGGTTTATGTGGATGTTTAAAATGTAACACTTTATTAGATATGTTTCAACACTTTATTGGTGGTTTATGTGGATGTTTCAAAAAACGTGGTTTATGTGATGTTTCATGTTCTACTTTATTAGTGGTTTATGTGGATGTTTCATATTCTAACACTTTATTAGTGGTTTATGTGGATGTTTCATATTCTACACTTTATTAGTGGTTTATGTGGATGTTTCATATTCTACACTTTATTAGTGGTTTATGTGGATGTTTCAATGCCCCATGGATGTTTCATAATGTAACACTTTATTAGTGGTTTATGTGTTTGAAATGTTTGATGTGGATGTTTGAATGAACTTTATTAGTGGTTTATGTGGATGTTTGATATGTAACACTTTATTGGTGGTTTATGTAGATGTTTCATATTCTACACTTTATTAGTGGTTTATGTGGATGAAGTGGTTTATGTAGATTACTTTATTAATGGTTTATGTGGATGTTTCATGTTTCATATGGTTTAATGTTTCATGTCTTATTTATTAGTGGTTTATGTGGATGTTTGATATACTACACTTTATTAGTGGTTTATGTGGATGTTTGATATTCTAACACTTTATTAGTGGATGTGGATGTTTGATATACAACACTTTATTAGTGTGTTTATGTCCCATATGAACACTTTATTGGTGTTTTATGTCGATGTTTGATATGAACACTTTATTAGTGTTTTATGATATTTGCCTAACAACACTTTATTAGGTTAACTATAGATGTAATATAAGAATATATTAATGGTTTATGTGGATGTTAGATATATAATATTTTATTAGTGGTTTATGTGGATGTTTGATATACAACACTTTATTGGTGGTTTATGTAACGATGTTTGATATACAACACTTTATTAGTGGTTTACGTGGATGTTTGATATATAAATAAAGTATTAAAGGTTTGTATGTGATGTTAGATATACAACACTTTATTAAATGGTTTGTATGGATGTTAGATATACAATATTTTATTAATGGTTTTGTATGGATGTTAGATATACAAGACTAGAATTAGTGGTTTGTATGGATGATACAATACTTTATTAGTGGTTTATGTGGATGTTAGATATACAATATTTTATTAGTGGTTTATGTCGATGTTTGATATACAACAACTGTTAACGAAATGATGTAGATTTAACATTTAATAAAGAGTGAAAAATACCGCAGGTGACAACTGTTAAATAGAAGCAGTAGTAGTAGTAGTACGATAAAAGACAGAAAATAGTATAAAGTAGTACGAATCAAGTTCAAGTACTTGTGTTTGTTCTAGTAGTAGTAGTAGTAGTTGTCACTAGTAGTAGTAGTAGTA
>JAXRKP010002235.1:30000-40000 GCA_037039925.1 Doris montereyensis | reverse complement strand
AAAGAAAAAAAGAATAGAAAAAAAAGAAAAAAGGGGAAACACAAGGACATTGACAACGATATCTACAGCCACAACAACACCAAGAACACCAACAAGGGCCACAAACAAACAAACAAATTGAATTGAGTCCAGATTAACACCGCCCCCACCAACAATAAGGTTTTGTGGAGACCAACGCCCTGTGGTAGTCCCTACCCAAAGAGTCTTCATCCTCTTCGCAATCGTCGGAGTCGCATTGCTTTTCGTTTTCTGTCGAGGTGTTGGTGACTAGTGTACAGTTGGTCTTGATCCACGGCTGCGCGTACGGACACGCTGTGGGCAGAGATGGAAGAGTGTCAACGCCGTTTGAGTGTCGTGGTTGCTGTAGTAGTAGCTGTTGGCTGTGCTGTTGGTGTTGTTGTTGGTGTGGTCGTTGTTGTTGTTGTTGGTGGTGGTGGTGGTGGTGATGTGTTTGTTGTTTTGTTGTAGTAGTTGTTGTTGTCGATGCGGTTGTGGTTGTTGTCATTGGTATTTTTTGTTTTGCTTGTTGTGGTCGTTATTGTTGTTGATGGTGCCCGTGTTCCAGTCGACATTGATGTGGCTGTTGTTGTAAGGTGTGGGTGATCTGGTTGGTGGAGATTTTCTTTTCGTTGTTGTCGCCGTTGGTGGTGGTGGTGATGTCGTTACCGTTGCTTTGTGATTAGTTGGTGGGGGGGGGGGGTTGTTGGGAGGGTGTGGGGAAGTGGGGGGGGGGGGAGGGGGATTTGTGTCTGAGTGATTTATTTAGCTAGTAATTTTTATCAATGAATGGAATGCTATGGATCTGACCATGTGTATGGCTAAATACTACAAATAATAATAGAATATGACTTACGAGTACTTATAGTCGAGTAATGAAGGCTGAAAACCACAAATTGACTATCTTGCGATGGCATACGAATAATACGGTGTATGCAAAATGCATACAATTACAAACATCTTAAAACTATTTTAGAATTTATGAATATATATATTCCTCTTGCTGTGTTTTATTCTTTTTATAATTTTAAAACAACGCAGTGACTTCACTAATTTGAAAAGTCTTCTTCGAAAGGAAGTGGGTGCATGTTAATGTATAGGCACCGTAATGCTGATGTTTCATATTATAGTGAAGTAGTATACGGTTTCTATGATGTGAAGCGGACAGGTGATAATAATCCATTGCTGGACGGGATGCTAATCCTGACGCAGATTTTTCCTGCCAAGCCGGTGCTTACACCAATTTGCTCTTGGGTCAGTGAGGAATATTAGCAGCAAGTGTCTTTCCTAAAGACACAACGTCAGTCCTAGTTTTGCTAGGATTCAAACTTAGGACCTTATGATCCCCAATCCGCAGCTAACTTCTAAGCCATTGGCGCCAGATGATCTTTTCATCAGTGGTTGATCCATAGACACCATAACATCGTCATATTCTAGAAAGATAAGACATAAAACGTAGATTAAGATCTACTACAATTTGCGTCACTAGATCATAAACCCATTGTGAAAAGTCACAAAACATGTAAGTCTATCTTAGTGAATACAATGTTTTCTTTCTCTTTTTTACCTGCCGTTTTGTCAACAAAGTCAACGAAAGTCTTTAGCCTTGGCTACATCTAGACCAGTTTCTGAATTCTAGATATAGTCTAGGATCGAATTAGATCTAGACCAGTATTTAAACTTTAGATCCATATTCTAGGATTTATTCGAAGTAGACCTAGATCTAGATCTAGACCAGCATCTAAATTCTATATCTAGATCTAGGCTCTAACTAGATGCATACAGGGATCTCAATTCCAGATCTTGATTTTAGGATCTAAGTAGATCTAGACCAGCATCTAAATTCTATATCTAAATTCTAGGTTCTAATCAGATCTATATCTAGACTAGCATTTAAATTCTAGATCTATATACTACGAGTCTAACTAGACCTAGACCAGCATATAAATTCTCGATCTAGATTCTAAGTTCTAATTAAATTTAGACCAGACCAGCATCTAAATTCTTAATCTAGATTCTACGATCCAACTAGATACAGACAGCATATGATTATAGATCTAGATTCTAGGATCTAACTAGATTCAGAACAGAATCTAAATTCTAGATCTAGATTCTAAGATCTAACTAGATTGAGACCACACTAGCATCTTAACTCTAGATCTCGATTCTATGATCCAACTAGATACAGACATCATTTAAATTCTAGATCTAAATTCTAGGATCTAGAGCAGCACATACATTCTAGATCTAGATTATGGGATCCTAGATCTAGACCTAGGCTAGCATCTTAACTCTAGATTTAGATTCTAACATCAAACAAAATCTAGACCAGGATCTAAATTCTAGATCTAGATTCCAGGATCTAACTAGATCTAGACCAGCATCTAAATTCTAGATATAGATTCTTGTATCTAAATAGATTTATACCAGCATGTAGTTCTAGATATAGACTTAGAATCTAAATAGATCTCAGCCAGCATTTAATTTCTAGATCTAGATTCTAGCATCTAAATAGATTTATATCAGACCAGGTTTTCAACTCTAGATATAGATTCTAGGGTCCAACAGGATCCTAAACCAGCATATGAATTATAGATCTAGATTCTAGGACCCAACAAGATCTAGAACGGCATCTAAATTCTAGATCTAGATTATAAGATCTAACTAGATGTAGACCAGCATCTAGATTCTAGGATCAACTGGATCTAGACCAGCATCTAAATTCTAAATCTAGATTCTAGAATCTAACTAGAATCCTAGACCAGCATCTAAATTCTAGATCCTAGATTCTAGAATCTAACTAGATCTAGACCAGCATCTAAATTCTAGATCAAGATTCTAGGATAGCAATGACCTAGACCAACATCTAAATTATAAATCTAGGTTCTAGGTTTTTTGACTAGATTTAGACCGGCATCTAAATTATAGATCTAGATTCTAGGATCTAAGTAGCTCTTTACCAACGTCTAAATTCTAGATCTAAATTCTAGGATCTAACTAGATCTAGACAAGCATCTAAATTCTAGATATATATTCTAGAATCTACCTTGATCAAGATCAGCATCTAAATTTTAGAACTAGATTATAGGATCCAAACATATCTAGACCAGCAGCTAAGTTAGAATTTAGATTCTAGGATCTCACTAGATCTAAACGAGCATCTAAATTCTAGATTAAAAGATTCTAGGAGCTAACTAGATCTAGACCAGTAGGAAAATTCTAGATCTAGATTATATGACCCAACACGATCTAGGCCAGCATCTAAACTGCATAATATAAATAGATCTACAAAAAAACTTGTCAGGATTGTCATGAAATTACTGCAATGATGGGCGTGTGTGAGCCTTTAAGGATTGTAGTTGAATTCTTATAATTAAATGAGTTCAGTATCTTCATAATTACCCTGCGAAAAAGACTTCAACAGGGACACAACTCACTGAAATGAATTTATTTATATATTCTTTATATCCTTTATCAGTCGTAAATGAATTATGACAATGAAAACTTTCCTTATTTGTTTGCTTTCATTCTCTTTATTTCTGTTTTTCTTTTCTTTTCTTTTCTTTTTTGGTGCGGAAGGGGGATAGTGGGGATTTCTTTATTTTGTTGGATTGGGGGGGGGGGTGGTTCGCTTGTTTTTTGTGTATTTTGTTGGGTTGGCGGTTTGTTCTCTTGTTTTCTGTGTTTATTTTGTTGGGTTGGCGGTTTGTTCTCTTGTTTTCTGTGTTTATTTTGTCGGGTTGGCGGTTTGTTCTCTTGTTTTCTGTGTTTATTTTGTTGGGTTAGGGGTTTGTTCTCTTGTTTTCTGTGTTTATTTTGTTGGGTTGGGGAGTTTGTTCTCTTATATTTTTTTGTATAAATGTTGTTGAGTTGGGGGTTTGTTCTCTTGTTTTCTATGTTTATTTTATTGGGTTGGGAGTTTGTTGTCTTGTTTTCTGTGTTTATTTTATTGGGTTGGGGGTTTGTTGTTTTGTTTTCTGTGTTTATTTTATTGGGTTGGGAGTTTGTTGTCTTGTTTTCTGTGTTTATTTTATTGGGTTGGGGGTTTGTTGTCTTGTTTTCTGTGGGTATTTTTATTGGGTTGGGAGTTTGTTGTCTTGTTTTCTGTGTTTATTTTATTGGGTTGGGGGTTTGTTGTCTTGTTTTCTGTGTTTATTTTGTTGGGTTGGGAGTTTGTTGTCTTGTTTTCCGTGTTTATTCTGTTGGGTTGGGGTTTGTTCTCTTGTTTTCCGTGGGGGGGAGGGTTGCTTTGTGGATGCCGATTTATATCACCTGCAACATTACCTAAGGAAAAGAAACACCACAACAACAAAAAACAGAACTCACCTTCACATTGGCCAGTCAATCTGTGGCACCGAAGACAATGGCCTGGGCAGTCCCATCGACACAAGACCCCCCAGAATTTGGCCGGGCACGGTTTTGTGCCATTGGCCATATCCACTACGGTCAAAGTCCCATCAGACAGTTGGGGTTGGGGTGTTGATGCGGTCGTTTATTGTTGTTGTTGTTGGTGGTGGTAGTGGTGGTGGTATTGTTGACGTTGGTGTGGGTGTATTCGTGGTTGTTGTTGTTGTTGTTGTTGTTGTTGTGAAAGACCGGAAAGCAGGACGGGAACATAAAGGAGACAATGGAATTAGACGAGTTGTCTTTTAATAAATTACTGAAATTGGGACACAATGAAATCAGATTATTTTTTTTTAATACTCGAAACTGGGGCACAATTAAATTAGACAATGGGTTGGGTTTTTTTTTATAATACACAACACAGAGAGTCCAGACACAGCGAAACTCAATTATTTAAACTTACCAATATCACAATATTGACATAGCCAAGAGAAGACAAGATACAGTGGATCTCAAATTATTTTTAACACCAATATCATACTATTCACATGGCCAAGAGAGGACAAGTTTTCTTTTTTCTTTGAAATTTACCGCGTCCACCATTGCGGTAATCTCAGGGTGAATTACCAAGATCACACTATTAACACAGCCAAGAGAGGACAAGACAAGTTTTCAATTATTTAAACTTTGAAATTTATTCACATGGCCAAAAGAGGCAAAGACACAGTGTAACTCAATATATTTTAGACTTAAGATCACACTATTTACATGGCCAAGGGAGGACAAGACATAGTGGAACACTTTTTTTAGACCTACCAATATCACACTGTTCACATGAAAGACAAGACACAGTTTTAAACTCACCAATATCACACTATCCACATGGAACTCAAATGGAACCCAATATTTAAACTCACCAATATCACATTATTCACACACCCAAAAGAGGACAAAGACACAGTGGAACCCAATGTTTTAAACTCACCAATATCATTATTCACACACCCAAAGACGACACATGGCCAAGTTTTAAACTCACAAATATCACACTATTCACACACCCAAAAGAGGACAAGACATAGTGGAACCCAATGTTTTAAACTCACAAATATCACACTATTTAGACACCCAAAAGACCAAGACACAATGGACACAATGTTTTAAACTCACCAATATCACAATTCCACACACCCAAAAGACACAAGACACAATGGAACCCAATGTTTTAAACTCACCAATATCACACTATTCACACACCCAAAAGACGACAAGACACAATGGAACCCAATGTTTTAAACTCACAATATCACACTATTCACACACCCACAGTGAGACCAATGTTTTAAACTCACCAATATCACACTGTTCACACACCCAAAAGACGACAAGACACAATGGAACCCAATGTTTTAAACTCACCAATATCACACTATTCACACACCCAAAAGACGACAAGACACAATGGAACCCAATGTTTTAAACTCACCAATATCACACTATTCACACACCCAAAAGACGACAAGACACAATGGAACCCAATGTTTTAAACTCACCAATATCACACTATTCACACCCAAAGGGCCGAAGAGACGACAAGACACAATTGGAACCCAATGTTTTAAACTCACAAATATCACACACCCAAAAGACGACAAGACACAATGGAACCCAATTCACTCACCAATATCACACTATTCACACACCCAAAGACAAGACAAGACACAGTGGAACCCAATGTTTTAAACTCCTCGATATGACACTTTTCACATGCCCATGAGAGGACAAGACACAATGGAACTCATTTTTTAGACTTACCTATAACAGACTATTCATATGCCCAAGAGAGAACAAGACACAATGGAACTCATTTTTTTAGACTTACCAATATCACACTATTCACATGCCTAAGAGAGGACAAGACACAATGGAATAAGTTTTAAACTCACATGGCCAAAAGAGGACAAGACACATCGGAACTTAATTATTTTTTTAACTTACCAAGATCACGCTATTAACATGACCAAGAGATGACAAGACAAAGTGGAAATTAATTATTTTAACTTACCAAGATCACACTTATTCTCATGGCCAAGAGAGGACAAGACAAAGTGGAATGATTTAAAATTACCAATATCACACTATTCAAATGGCCAAAGAGAGGACAAGACACAATGGAAGTCAATGTTTTTAACTCAACAATATCACACTATGCACATGGCCAACAGAGGAGAAGATACAGTGGAACTCCAATTTTTTTACCAACCAATTTCACGCTATTAACATAACCAAGAGAGACAAGACACAATTAATTTCACAGTTACCTATATCGTACTGTTTACACCAAGGATTACCAACCTTGTCTACGTCATAAGCCATACCCCTAAAAAATATGTAATACTTGTATACTCTCGCCTCCCCCCTTCCATACTAATAGTAGTATCTAAGATATGAAAGTGGCAACTTATACTAAATTCGTACAACAACTATTACATAGTATTAAATTATATTTCGGTATTACCTTCAGGTATTTTATGCTATTATTTTGCCGTAAAACAAAAGTGCTACTACTATAGTTTATACGGTAAACCTCATATTTCGTATTTTAGTATGATACGGTGGGTTAATAGATAAAGTCGTTTTCTTTTTCTACTGTCGTTTAAGTGGTTAAACGTCCAAATCCATTAAACTTTGTTTATTAGTTTTAATAAATTACCAAAATAGAAAGTTTTTAAAACACCCTAAAAGGGTATCTTGAAACCCCCATGGGGGAGGGGGAGCGGGTGGTGGGGGGAGGGAGATTCCCCGGCACTCCCAGTTCGGAACCCTGGTTTACAGGTCGTTCCAAAATTAGTATTATGGGTTTTTTTTAAATGCTTGTTATGCGTTGTTAGTGAACAAGCCGTTGTGATTTCCCCTGTGATGACTCACGAGATTACTGAATCGTTGTTGGAAGATCACTTTAGGGACAATGATCCCAATTTCAATGTCAATGGATGTCTTTGAAGGATCTGAAAATGGAATGGCAAGACAGCGTTAGAAATTCCAGAGAACTGAAAATGGAAACCATTGAAAATACTGTAGGTGGAGGATGGCTTGGACATATCTTGCGAAATCCTGCTTCAGCAAAGATGACACCAATGTAGGCCACAGGGCACTTGGAAAAGGAGTATAGAAAAGGATGGGAAGAGACTGGATGTCAGCTGGAGTGAGCTAGGAAAGATCTCCCAGGAGAAGGAAAGATGGAAATCTCTTGTCTGTGGCCTATACCCTGGTAGGGGTGAAAGGCTTCGATGATGTTGATGATTATGATGATGATGATGATGAGGATGATGATGATGATGATGATGATAATGATGATGATGATGATGAAGGGGAGAGTGATGATTACTGTACCAACCCCTAACGGGAAAGCCAAAAGACAATGAAGAAGTTTCAGCATGCTTACAATTATGGAATAAGAGATGGGGACGAACAGGTTAGGACGAAGTGGAGAAAATGCTCTGCTATAACGACCCCTGACATGAGAAACCGAAAGGCAAAGAAAAAGTTGTAACAAGTTTAAAGATTATGACGTCATTAGTTTTATTTTAACAGACATGAGAATCTAGGCATGACGTGATTAGCACAAAATTGCGCAGAATTTGAATGGCGGTTTGCTTTTGGGTTTTTTTTGGTTTTTTGTAAGCATAGTTATAGTACGTTAATGTGATTCATCATCTGCAAATAATCAGTTTATGATGACGTAACTTGCATTAAATAAAATCCTTTCATGTCAGATTTAATTTGTATTTCGTTCGTCTTAAACACAAGCTTCGTCAGTTTTCAACGCCAGTCTTATGAAACGTAACACTAGTGGGGGTTTTTTGGAACGGCTGTGTATACAAACACGAGGCATAGACGCAGTGGAATTGAAACTAAAATAATTGGTCGAATTTTACCCTTAGAGCAGTTGTCTTCTTTCATCGACCTGTGGCAATAGACTGGTGCCCTGTCCATCTTCAAGCCAGGACATCTTAGCCCCATATGTTTGGGGAACGGCCTTGTGCACGTCCTGAAGTAAAGCAAAAAAAACGTGGACAGCATGGAAATGGGCTACACAGCTTTGACCATCGGGAGAGAAATTTTCGAGACACTGACATGTCCGCATTCTGATATAATATAATATAAGATAATATAATATAATATAATATAATATAATATAATATAATATAATATAATATAATATAAAATAATATAATATAATATAATATAATATAATATAATATAATATAATATAATATAATATAATATAATATAATATAATATAATATAATATAATATAATATAATATAATATAATATAATATAAATAATATAATATAATATAATATAATATAATACAATATAATATAATATAATATAATATAATATAATATAATATAATGTAATATAATATAATATAATATAATGTAATATAATATAATATAATATAATATAATATAATATAATATAATATAATATAAAATAATATAATATAATATAATATAATATAATATAATATAATATAATATAATATAATATAATATAATATAATATAATATAATATAATATAATATAATATAATATAATATAATATAATATAATATAATATAATATAATATAATACAATACAATATAGTATCATATAACAAGTCCACGTCCTTTGGGTTGAGAAGCTCACGTCTTGCCTCTGGACTACCGAGCCCCCCCCCCCGAAGACCGGCAAAGTCAGAGGGCAAATGTTTAGAGTTATCTATTAGTTATTAATATGTATATACTATATGAAATGAATGAATAAATAGATAGATAAATAAACGATTAAGTAAAGGAATACATGAATATATAAATAAAGAAATACATAAATAAATAATAAAAAAAATTTAAAAATTAAAAAAAAAAAAAAATAATTTAATAAACAAGTAGATACATTTTTAAATATAAACAACTATTTTGGGATTTTTCGTGTGAACCACAGGACAGAAACATTACTCATGTTAAATGATCTCCTTCAAGTTATAGATAGCAGAAAGACGACAATCCTTGGTCTACTAGATCTCTCCACAGCCTTAGATATCCTGGACCACGGTATTCTACTCGAAATGCTTAGAACTACTTTTTGGTATCTCTGGCATCGCTCTCGACTGGTTCTTGTCGTATCTATGGAAATAATCCAAGTAGTTGCAATCGATGGGTCAACCTCCACAGAACGTAACATTCTCTGCGGTGTACCCAAAGGCTCCGTTTTTCGGCCCTTTACTATTAGTTTTATATACACCTCTAGTAGGCAACAATATTGAAGAACACTCGCTTGGTGCCACACATGTATTATGACGACACTAAATATACAGTATGTCATCTACAATAAGATATGTCATCGAAAGTAGATGTTTACGAACGTTGCATTTCAGATATTCGAACGATGTCTGCAAACAAATTAAAACCGAATGGGAACAAGACAGAGGCCAAGTTCATGGCAGCTTGACTTGTACCACGCACTGACAGCACTTATATCCCACTAGCGAACAAATGTAAGAACTCTCAAGGCATCCTCGTAAATGACTTATCAATGGACATTAGTGGCATTATCAATTCTTGCAAAAAGAACAGGAACATCAGACCTTTCATTACGATATAAACGTGCA
>JAXRKP010002235.1:12500-25000 GCA_037039925.1 Doris montereyensis | reverse complement strand
TATTTCAAGATCGTCCATTGACTTAATGAATAAAACAAAGACATATTAGTATACACGTATCATTGTCTTTAATTCCTCTTCTCATTATTGACAAACAGTAGTTTGCACTAAAAATGGCATTGACAAACATAGACAAAGCCATTGAGCTGTTGCGTAGTATAAACAATATAAAAAATGCGCCAAAAGAAGAAAAAATATGAGATTTATTCAGAATGGCTGGTTCGACTGGGACTGAAAAAACTGAAAAGAAAAAAAAGTATGTCCCATGTCACTAGTTCATCAGAGACATTAGAAAAAGGGAAAAAAAACAAACTTGCATGTCCTCAACAATTTTGCCTTATTTTGTGCAGGTTGAAAAAAGCTTTCGTTCCTAAGACAATAATGACGGGATCTACTTGTGAACAACCTTTGCTTTCTGGAAACAACAGCAGTAGTACAAGAAAACTTGTAGACACCGATAGTCATTTTAAGACGAACGCGTTGTTTGCTTGTCGTGCAATACGTAGCAATGATAATTTAACGGTGTGTACCTTCCTTGATTAAAAACACGGTCATTATGTCTTTGAATATTCTTGGCCACTTCGCTGTCTTCGTCAAATAATCATAAAAATAAATGGATACTACATCTCGAGTAGGCCCTTTCGACTGATAACTCGATAGCTTTCAATTCATCGGTCCAAATAAATCTAAATCTAAAATCTACATAAGCCCCTAAAGGTAGACATACATACAGATAGATAGATAGATAGATAGATAGATAGTAGATATATAGATAGATACATACATACATACATACATACATACATTCATACATAGAAAGAAAGGTGAGAAACAAAGAGACAAAGAGGGCAGCGACAGTGAGACAGAGAGATAGGCAGTCAGACACAGAGAGAGAGAGAGAGAGAGAGAGAGAGAGAGAGAGAGAGAGAGAGAGAGAGAGAGAGAGACAGACAGACAGACAGACAGACAGACAGACAGACAGACAGACAGACAGACAGACAGACAGAGAGATTGTATGAATAGAGAAGACAAGAGAGAAACGGAGAGAGAAAAGGATACAAAGACAGAGATACACATACACAGACACATCAAAAGACAAAGAGAGGGTGAAAGAGAGAGTGAGAGACAAATGAAAAGAAAGGCATACAGGCACATCGACAGAGGAACTGAGACAGAGACACGGACAAGAAAGATGGACAATGAGAGAGGTGGAGAGTGTCAACCAAAGCGGAAAACTACGTTTCCTCTTATCATCGTCACCTTACCAGGCACTTTGATCAATCTCGTCACCTCGCCATCAAGGTCGTCGTCTGTGGATGAGAGTGGGAAACCAGTCACAGAATATGATTGACGGTGTTAGTGAAACAGGGGTAAAGAGATACAGAGACGAAGAGAGAGAGAGAGAGAGAGAGAGAGAGAGAGAGAGAGAGAGAGAGAGAGAGAGAGAGAGAGAGAGAGAGAGAGAGAGAGAGAGGGAGAGAGAGAGAGAGAGAGAGAGAGAAGAGAGAGAGAGAGAGAGAGAGAGAGAGAGAGGAAGTGAGACAGACAGACAGACAGACAGACAGAGAGAGAGAGAGACAAAGAGACAGAGAAAGTCAGAGACACAGACAGAGAGACAGAGAGACCAGAGACAGAGAGACAGAGAGAGATCGGAGAGAGAGAGACAACCATCTAGTATGGCTAGAGAGAGAGATGAGAGAGAGACAACCAGAGAATAGAGGCTAGTACATCTGAGAGAGAGAGAGAGAGAGAGAGAGAGAGAAAGAGACACAGAGAGAACCATCCAGTATGACTAGTACATCAGAGAGACGTACAAGCATCTAGAGAGAGAGAGAAAGTAGATCAGAGAGACAGAGACAGAGAGAGAGAGACCAGAGAGTATGAGAAAGAGACATCAAGAGAGAGAGAGAGAGAGATCCAGTAGAGACTAGTACATCAGAGAGAGAGAGAGAGAGAGAGAGAGAGAGAGAGAGAGAGAGAGAGAGAGAGAGAGAGAGAGGGAGACAGGGACAGAGAGAGAGAGAGAGAGAGAGAGAGAGAGAGAGAGAGAGAGAGAGAGAGAGAGAGAGAGAGAGAGAGAGAGAGAGAGAGAGAGAGAGAGAGAGAGAGAGAGAGAGAGAGAGAGAGAGAGAGAGAGAGAGAGAGAGAGAGAGAGAGAGAGAGAGAGAGAGAGAGAGAGAGACAAGAGAGAGGGAGGGAGAGACATCCAGTAGGGAGAGAGATAGAGCGATAGATAGACATAAAGCAGAGAGAGAGAGAGAGACCATCCAGTAGAGAGAGAGAGAGGGGAGAGAGAGAGAGACAGAGAGAGAGAGAGAGAGAGAGAGAGAGAGAGAGAGAGAGAGAGAGAGAGAGAGAGAGAGAGAGAGAGAGAGAGAGAGAGAGAGAGAGAGAGAGAGACAGATGAGACGGAAACAGAACATGTTGACAGGTAGAGAGAGAGAGAGAAAGAGAGGAGCTGAGAGAGAGAGAGAGAGAGAGAGAGAGAGAGAGAGAGAGAGAGAGAGAGAGAGAGAGAGAGAGAGAGAGAGAGAGAGAGAGAGAGAGAGAGAGAGAGAGAGAGAGAGAGAGAGAGAGAAAGACAGAGACAGAGAGAGAGACAGAGAGAGACAGAGAGAGAGAGAGAGAGAGAGAGAGAGAGAGAGAGAGAGAGAGAGAGAGAGAGAGAGAGAGAGAGAGAGAGAGAGAGAGAGAGAGAGAGAGAGAGAAGATGAGAGAGAGACAGAGACAGAGAGAGACAGAGAGAGAGAGAGAGAGAGAGAGAGAGAGAGAGAGAGAGAGAGAGAGAGAGAGAGAGAGAGAGAGAGAGAGAGAGACAGACAGACAGACAGAGACAGACCAGACAGACACAGAGATGAAGAGACTAAGAGACAGACAGGTAGAGAGAGAGAGAGAGAGAGAGAGAGAGAGAGAGAGAGAGAGAGAGAGAGAGAGAGAGAGAGAGAGAGAGAGAGAGAGAGAGAGAGAGAGAGAGAGAGAGAGAGAGAAAGAACGACACAGAGACAGACAGACAGACAGAGAGAGACAGAGAGAAGAGAGAGAGAGAGAGAGAGAGAGAGAGAGAGAGAGAGAGAGAGACAGACAGACAGACAGACAGACAGACAGACAGACAGACAGACAGACAGACAGACAGAGAGAGACAGAGACAGAGAGAGACAAAGACAGAGACAGAGACAGAAAGGACAGATATTAACCTAGACCACTTGTGGCGAAGAAGAAGAAGAAGAAAGACAGACAGACAGACCTCATCGTACTGGCCATCACAGAGAGAGAGAGAGACCTCAGGCACGTTTTTTGGACCTTTTACAACCTTTTGCAACCTTTGAATAGGACAATAACGTTGGTTAGTGAGACACGACAAACGCAACTAAAGACAATGAGATTAGAACATCATGATACGGTATGTACAACCATCCAGTATGTCTAGTATAACACAACACGTACATCCATCCAGTATGGCTAGTACATTATGACACGTACAACCATCTGGTATGGCTAGTACATTATGACACGTACAACCGACTAGACATGGCTAGTACATTATGACAGACAGACCATCCAGTATGACTAGTACATCATGACACGTACAACCATCTAGTATGGCTAGTACATCATGACACGTACAACCATCTAGTATGGTTAGTACAACATGACACGTACAACCATCTAGTATGGCTAGTACATTATGACACGTACAATCATCTAGTATGGCTAGTACATTATGACACATACAACCCGAACTAGTATGAGATTAGTACATCACGACACGTACAACCATCCAGTATGGCTAATACATCATGACACGTACAAGCATCCAGTATGGCTAGTACATCATGACACGTACAACCATCTAGTATGGCTAGTACACCATGACACATACAACGTCTAGTATGGCTAGTACATCATGACACGTACAACCATCTAGTATGGCTAGTACATCATGACACGTACAACCATCTAGTATGGCTAGTACATCATGACACGTACAACCATCTAGTATGGTTAGTACATCATGACACGTACAACCATCTAGTATGGCTAGTACATCATGACACGTACAACCATCTAGTATGGCTAATATCATGACACGTACAACCATCCAGTATGGCTAGTACATCATGACACGTACAACCATCTAGTATGGCTAGTACATCATGACACGTACAACCATCTAGTATGGCTAGTACATCATGACACGTACAACCATCTAGTATGGCTAGTACATCATGACACGTACAACCATCTAGTATGGCTAATATAACGCAACACGTACAACCATCCAGTATGGCTAGTACATCATGACACGTACAACCATCTAGTATGGCTAGTACATCATGACACGTACAACCATCTAGTATGGCTAGTACATCATGACACGTACAACCATCTAGTATGGCTAGTACATCATGACACGTACAACCATCTAGTATGGCTAGTACATCATGACACGTACAACCATCTAGTATGGCTAGTACATCATGACACGTACAACCATCCAGTATGGCTAGTACATCATGACACGTACAACCATCTAGTATGGGTAGTACATCATGACACGTACAACCATCTAGTATGGCTAGTACATCATGACACGTACAACCATCTAGTATGGCTAGTACATTATGACACGTACAACCATCTAGTATGGCTAGTACATCATGACACGTACAACCATCTAGTATGGCTAGTACATTCATGACACGTACAACCATCCAGTATGGCTAGTACATCATGACACGTACAACCATCCAGTATGGCTAGTACATTATGACACGTACAACCATCTAGACACGTATGAACAACCGTCTAGTATGGCTAGTACATCATGACACGTACAACCATCTAGTATGGCTAGTACATCATGACACGTACACACCATCTAGTATGGCTAGTACATCATGACACGTACAACCATCTAGTATGGCTAGTACATCATGACACATACAACCGTCTAGCATGGCTAGTACATCATGACACGTACAACCATCTAGTATGGCTAGTACATCATGACACGTACAACCATCTAGTATGGCTAGTACATCATGACACGTACAACCATCTAGTATGGCTAGTACATCATGACACGCACAACCATCTAGTATGGTTAGTACATCATGACACGTACAACCAGTCTAGTATGGCTAGTACATCATACACGTACAACCATCTAGTATGGCTAGTATGACTACACGTACAACCATCCAGTATGGCTAGTAATCATGACACGTACAAACATCCAGTATGGCTAGTACATCATGACACGTACAACCATCCAGTATGGCTAGTACATCATGACACGTACAACCATCTAGTATGGCTAGTACATCATGACACGTACAACCATCTAGTATGGTTAGTACATCATGACACGTACAACATCTAGTATGGCTAGTACATCATGACACGTACAACCATCTAGTATGGCTAGTACACATGACACGTACAACCATCTAGTATGACTAGTATATCATGACACGTACAACCATCTAGTATGGCTAGTACATCATGACACATACAACCATCTAGTATAGTACATTATGACACGTACAACCATCCAGTATGACTAGTACAACATGACACGTACAACCATCTAGTATGGTTACTACAACATGACACATACAACCATCTAGTATGACTACTACAATATGACACATACAACCATCTAGTATGGCTAGTACAACATGACACGTACAACCATCCAGTATGACTACTACAACATGACACGTACAACCATCTAGTATGGCTAGTACATCATGACACGTACAACCATCTAGTATGGCTAGTACATCATGACACGTACAACCATCTAGTGACTACACAAGACACATACAACCATCTAGTATGACTACTACAACATGACACATACAACCATCTAGTATGACTACTACAACATGACACATACAACCATCTAGTATGGCTAGTACAACATGACACATACAACCATCTAGTATGGCTACTACAACATGACACATACAACCATCTAGTATGACTAGTACAACATGACACATACAACCATCTAGTATGACTACTACATCATGACACGTACAACCATCTAGTACGACTACTACAGCATGACACGTAGAACAATCCAGTATGGCTACTACATCATGACGCAGACTAATACAACGGCGACAAGACACGTACAATCAACTTGGCTAGTGACCATAACACACATTCATCAACAAGACATCATACAACCATCTTGTGTGACTAATACAACACGACACGTACAACCAACTAGTATGACTATTACAATACGACACGTACAACCAACTAGTATGGCTAATACAACATGACACATACAACCATCTTATGGACTAATACAACACAACACGTACAACCATCTTAGTATGACTAATACAACACGACACGTACAACCCTCTTGTATGACTAATACAACATGACACAACACGTACAACCATCTAGTATGACTAATACAACACGACACGTACAACCAACTAGTATGACTAATACAACACGACACGACACGTACAACCCTCTTTGTGTGACTAATACAACATGACACGTACAACCATCTTGTGACTAATACAACACGACACGACAACCATCTAGTACAACAACATGACACATACAACCATCTAGTATGACTAATACAACATGACAACACGTACAACCATCTTGTATGACTACTACAACATGACACGACATCCAATATGTACAACCATCTTGTGTGACTAATACAACACGACACGTACAACCATCTTGTGTGACTACAATACAACACGACACGACACGTACAACCAACTTGTGTGACTAATACAACATGACACATACAACCATCTTGTGTGACTAATACAACATGACACATACAACCATCTTGTGTGACTAATACAACACGACACGACACGTAAACCATCTAGTACAACTAATACAACACGACACGTACAATCCATCTTGTGTGACTAATACAACGCGACAAGACACGTACAATCAACTTGTGTGACTAATACAACACGACACGTACAACCATCTTGTGTGACTAATACAACACGACACGTACAACCCAACTTGTGTGACTATTACAACACGACAAGTACAATCAACTTGTGTGACTAATCCAACACGACACGTACAACCAACTTGTGTGACTAATACAACACAACACGTACAACCATCTTGTGTGACTAATACAACACGACACGTACAACCTCTTGTGTGACTAATACAACACGACACGACACGTACAACCATCTTGTGACTAATACAACACGACACGTACAACCAACTTGTGTGACTAATACAACACGACACGACACGTACAACCAACTTGTGTGACTAATACAACACGACACGTACAACCATCTTGTGTGACTAATACAACACGACACGTACAAACAACTTGTGTGACTAATACAACACGACACGTACAACGAAATTGTGTCACTAATACAACACGACACGTACAACCATCTTGTGTGACTAATACAACACGACACGACACGTACAACCATTTTGTGTCACTAATACAACACGACACAACACGTACAACCATCTTGTGTGACTAATACGACACGACACGACACGTACAACCATCTTGTGTGACTAATACAACACGACACGTACAACCATCTTGTGTGACTAATACAACACGACACGTACAACCAACTTGTGTGACTAATACAACACGACACGACACGTACAACCCTCTTGTGTGACTAATACAACACGACACGTACAATCATCTTGTGTGACTAATACAACACGACACGACACGTACAACCATCTTGTGTGACTAATACAACACGACACGAACAACCATCTTGTGTGACTAATACGACACGACACGTACAACCATCTTGTGTGACTAATACGACACGACACGTACAACCATCTTGTGTGACTAATACGACACGACACGACACGTACAACCATCTTGTGTGACTAATACGAACACAACACGTACAACCATCTTGTGTGACTAATACGACACGACACGACACGTACAACCATCTGTGTGACTAATACAACACGACACGACACGTACAACCATCTTGTGACTAATACAATACGACACGACACGTACAACCATCTTGTGTGACTAATACAACACGACACGACACGTACAACCATCTTGTGTGACTAATACAACACGACAACGATCTTGTGTACAACCATCTTGTGACTGACTAATACAACGACGACACAACACGACACGTACAACCATCTTGTGTGACTAATACGACACGACACGACACGTACAACCATTTTGTGTCACTAATACGACACGACACAACACGTACAACCATCTTGTGTGACTAATACGACACGACACACGTACAACCATCTTGTGTGACTAATACAACACGACACGTACAACCATCTTGTGTGACTAATACAACACGACACGACACGTACAACCATCTTGTGTGACTAATACGACACGACACGACACGTATAACCATCTTGTGTGACTAATACAACACGACACGACACGTACAACCATCTTGTGTGACTAATACAACACGACAACAACCATCTTGTGTGACTAATACAACACGACACGACACGTACAACCATCTTGTGTGACTAATACACACGACACGTACAACCTCTTGTGACAATACGACACGACACGTACAACCATCTTGTGTGACTAATACGACACGACACGACAGGTACAACCATCTTGTGTGACTGTGACACGACAGGTACAACCATCTTGTGTGACTAACAACACGACACGACAGGTACAACCATCTTGTGTGACTAATACAACACGACACGACACGTACAACCATCTTGTGTGACTAATACGACACGACACGTACAACCATCTTGTGTGACTAATACGACACGACACGTACAACCATCTTGTGTGACTAATACAACACGACACGACAGGTACAACCATCTTGTGTGACAATACAACACGACACGTACAACCATCTTGTGTGACTAATACAACACGACACGTACAACCATCTTGTGTGACTAATACGACACGACACGTACAACCATCTTGTGTGACTAATACAACACGACACGACACGACACGACACGTACAACCATCTTGTGTGACTAATACGATACGACACGACACGACACGTACAACAATCTTGTGTGACTAATACGACACGACACGACACGTACAACCATCTTGTGTGACTAATACGACACGACACGTACAACCATCTTGTGTGACTAATACAACACGACACGACACGACACGACACGTACAACAATCTTGTGTGACTAATACGACACAACACGTACAACCATCTTGTGTGACTAATACAACACGACACGACAGACACACGTACAACCATCTTGTGTGACTAATACACGACACGACACACGACACGTACAACCATCTTGTGTGACTAATACGACACGACACGACACGTACAACCATCTTGTGACTAATACGACACGACACGACACGGCACGACACGACACGACACGTACAACCATCTTGTGTGACTAATACAACCATCTTGTGTGACTAATACGACACGACACGTACAACCATCTTGTGTGACACGTAAACCATACGACACGACAACCATCTTGTGTGACTAATACACACGTACAACAATCTTGTGTGACTAATACGACACGACACGTACAACCATCTTGTGTGACTAATACAACACGACACGTACAACCATCTTGTGTGACTAATACAATACAACACGTACAACCAACCTGACTAATACAACACGACACGTACAACCATCTTGTGTGACTAATACAACACGACACGTACAACCATCTTGTGTGACTAATACAACACAACAACCAACTTGTGACAATACCAACTTGTGTGACTAATACAACACAACACGTACAACCAACTTGTGTGACTAATACAACACAACACGTACAACAATCTTGTGTGACTAATACAATACGACACGTACAACCAACTTGTGTGACTAATACAATACGACACGTACAACCATCTTGTGTGACTAATACGACACGACAGGTACAACCATCTTGTGTGACTAATACAATACGACACGTACAACAATCTTGTGTGACTAATACGACACGACAGGTACAACCATCTTGTGTGACTAATACGACACGACAGGTACAACCATCTTGTGTGACTAATACGACACGACACGTATAACCATCTTGTGTGACTAATACGACACGACACGTACAACCATCTTGTGTGACTAATACGACACGACACGTATAACCATCTTGTGACTAATACGACACGACACGTACAACCATCTTGTGTGACTAATACGACACGACACGTATAACCATCTTGTGTGACTAATACGACACGACACGTACAACCATCTTGTGTGACTAATACGACGCGACACGACACGTACAACCATCTTGTGTGACTAATACAACACGACACGTACAACCATATTGTGTGACTAATACAACACGACACGTACAACCATATTGTGACTAATACAACACGACACGTACAACCATCTTGTGTGACTAATACAACGCGACACGACACGTACAACCATCTTGTGTGACTAATACGACACGACACGTACAACCATCTTGTGTGACTAATACAACACGACACGTATAACCATCTTGTGTGACTAATACGACACGACACGTATAACCATCTTGTGTGACTAATACAACACGACACGTACAACCATCTTGTGTGACTAATAACGCGACACGACACGTATAACCATCTTGTGTGACTAATACGACACGACACGTACAACCATCTTGTGTGACTAATACGACACGACACGTACAACCATCTTGTGTGACTAATACAACGCGACACGTACAACCATCTTGTGTGACTAATACAACGCGACACGACACGTATAACCATCTTGTGTGACTAATACAACGCGACACGACACGTATAACCATCTTGTATGACTAATACAACGCGACACGACACGTATAACCATCTTGTGTGACTAATACAACGCGACACGACACGTATAACCATCTTGTGTGACTAATACAACGCGACACGACACGTATAACCATCTTGTGTGACTAATACAACGCGACACGACACGTATAACCATCTTGTGTGACTAATACAACGCGACACAACACGTATAACCATCTTGCGTGACTAATACAACACGACACGACACGTATAACCATCTTGTGTGACTAATACGACACGACACGACACGACACGGACAACCATCTTGTGTGACTAATACAACACGACACGTACAACCATCTTGTGTGACTAATACAACACGACGTGTAAAACCATCTTGTGTGACTAATACAATACGACGTGTAAAACCATCTTGTGTGACCAATACAACACGACACGTACAACCATCTTGTGTGACTAATACAATACGACGTGTAAAACCATCTTGTGTGACTAATACAATACGACGTAAAACCATCTTGTGTGACTAATACAACACGACGTGTAAAACCATCTTGTGTGACTAATACAATACGACGTAAAACCATCTTGTGTGACTAATACAATACGACGTGTAAAACCATCTTGTGTGACTAATACAATACGACGTGTAAAACCATCTTGTGTGACTAATACAATACGACGTGTAAAACCATCTTGTGTGACTAATACAATACGACGTGTAAAACCATCTTGTGTGACTAATACAATACGACGTGTAAAACCAACTTGTGTGACTAATACAATACGACGTGTAAAACCAACTTGTGTGACTAATACAATACGACGTGTAAAACCAACTGGTGTGACTAATACAATACGACGTGTAAAACCATCTTGTGTGACTAATACAATACGACGTGTAAAACCATCTTGTGTGACTAATACAATACGACGTGTAAAACCATCTTGTGTGACTAATACAACACAACACGACACGTACAACCAACTTGTGTGACTAATACAACACGACACGTACAACCACCTTGTGTGACTAATACAACACGACACGTACAACAATCAGCGTGGCTAGTACGATAGCCAAATAAAGGAGTGATTAGATAATAGACAGAAGGAGAATTGGATAGACAGAGTGAGAAAGAGAGAGATAGAGATAGAGAAAGAGAGAGAGAGAGAGAGAGAGAGAGAGAGAGAGAGATAGAGAGAGAGAGAGAGAGAGAGAGAGAGAGAGAGAGAGAAGAGAGAGAAAGAAATAGAGAGAGAGAGAGAGAGAGAGAGAGAGAGAGAGAGAGAGAGAGAGAGAGAGAGAGAGAGAGAGAGAGAGAGAGAGAGAGAGAGAGAGAGAGAGAAAGAGAGAGAGAGATAAGGGGGGAGACACAAACAGACGGAAAGACTCAGAGAGACACGAAGACCGTGAAAGCCAGCTTGAGCATAGTACGTGTGTGGGCTTTGACTCCGCCCCCTCCCATTCTTTTTCCATTGAATTTTAATTAAAATCTGGGTTTTTTAGCTTTTTTCTTTAAAAAAACGAAAATGATTTAGAGAGGGGTTACTGGCAGTAATTTTAAGTTTCTTAAATGAGTTAAGGATGACGAAATAAGAGGTAAAATAAAATTGGGAAAGTCATTTTCCTTGTCTAATGTCATGGAAACCAGCTCCATGTTGAATT
>JAXRKP010002235.1:0-7500 GCA_037039925.1 Doris montereyensis | reverse complement strand
TGTTATTGTTATTGTTTTTGCTATGTTATTGTTATTGTATGGTTATTGTTATTGTTATTGTTATTGTTATTGTTATTGTTATTGTTATTGTTATTGCTATTGTTATTGTTATCGTTATTGTTGTTATTGTTATTGTTATTGTTATTGCTATTGTTATTGTTATTGTTATTGTTGCTGTTGTTGTTATTGTTATTGTTATTTTTGTTGTTTTTTTGTTTTTTTGTTTGTTTCGTTATAGTTATCTGTTATTGTTGTTGTTATTGTTAACTTTATTATTGTTATTGTTATTGTTATTGTTATTGTTATTGTTATTGTTATTGTTATTGTTATTGTTATTGTTATTGTTATTGTTATTGTTATTGTTATTGTTATTGTTATTGTTATTGTTCTTCTTAGTTATTCTTCTTATTATTATTGTCTTGTTCTTGTTCTTATTCTTGTTCTTGTTCTTGTTCTTGTTCTTGTTCCTGTTCTTGTTTTTGTTATTGTTATTGTTATTGCTATTGTTATTGTTATAGTATTGTTATTGTTATTGTTATGGTTATTGTTATTGTTATTGTTATTGTTATTGTTATTGTTAATGTTAATGTTAATTTTAATGTTATAGTAATGTTAATGTTAATGATATTGTTATTGTTATTGCTATTGTTATTGTTATTGTTATTGAGGATTGTTATTGTTATTGTTATTGTTAATGTTAATGTTAATATTAATGTTAATGTTATAGTAATGTTAATGTTAATGTTATTGTTATTGTTATTGTTATTGTTATTGTTATTATTTTTGTTATAATTATTAGGGGCATGCTTTATTATTATTATTAATATTATTAGCATTATTATTTCATTCTGATTAGATTATTTGATTATTATTATTATTATTATTATTATCATTATTATTATTATTATTATTATCATTATTATTATTATTATTATTATTATAATTATTATTATAATTATTATTATCATTATTATTATAATCATTATTATTATAAGTAGTAGTAGTAGTAGTAGTAGTAGTAGTAGTAGTAGTAGTAGTAGTAGTAGTAGTAGTAGTAGTAGTAGCAGCAGTAGCAGTTATTAGTAGTAGTGGTAGCAGTTCCCTAGTAGCCAAGTCGCAGGCAGTAGCAACAGCAGCAGCGAGTAGAGCAGCAGCAGCAGCAGCAGCAGCAGCTGCAGTAGTTAGTAGTTTAGCCTTAGTAGCAGCAGCAGCAGCAGCAGTAGCAGTAGTAGTAGTAGCAATACTCATTTTTCGCCAGTAGCAGTAGTAGTCCATCAGCAGTAGCAGCATTCAGCAGTCTCATCTGGGAGTAGAACTGCAGCAGCAGTAGCAGCAGCAGCAGCAGCAGCAGTAGCAGTAGTTGCAGCAGCAGCAGCAGCAGCAAAAAGTAATTAGCAGGGCCAGCAGTGGTCATGCAGCAGCAGCAGCATCAACAGTAACAGCAGCAGACGGCAGTAGCAGTAGCAGCAGCAGCAGCAGTAGCAGCAGCAGCACCAGTGGCTGTTTGAACAGCTTTGATTTCAGATAACTTAGCAGCAGTATTTTGCAGTAGCAGCAGCAGCAGCAGCAGTTCCTGCAGCAGCAGCAGCAGCAGCAGCAGCAGCAGCAGCAACAGCAGCAGCAGCCGCAGCGGTGGCAGCATCCTCCAGCAGTGGCAGCAGCAGCAGCAGCAGCAGCAGCAGCAGCAGCAGCATCTCTAGCCGCAGAACAGTCCTATTAACTGACAGCAGCACCAGCAATTTATTTCAGAACTGGCAGAGTCTTCAGTAGCAGCAGCAGCAGCAGCAGCAGCAGTTGCAATTCCTCTAGTAGTACTATTCTAGCAGTGCAGAAGTAGCAGTTTTTTTCAGCAAGCAATTTCAGCCAGCGGTTAAAAATGTGATTTCTATAGTAGTTTATTTAGCAGCGTGAGTTCAGTAGCTTTCTAGTAAGCAGCAGCAGCAGCAGCAGCAGCAGCAGCAGCAGCAGCAGCAGATCACTTAGCCGCAACCCTTTTAGCAGCAGCAGCAGCAGCAGCAGCAGCAGCAGCAGCAGTAGTAGCTTTAGCAGCAGTAGTTGCAGTAGTTATTAACTTCTCAGCATACTGGCAACAGCAGCAGTAGCAGCAGCAGTAGCAGTAGCAGCAGCAGCAGCAGCAGCAGCAGCAGCAGCAGCAGCAGCAGCAGCAGCAGTGAGAACCAGCAGCATTTGGAGCAGTTGTTGTCTCAGCAGCAGCAGCAGCAGCAGCAGCACCAGCAGTACCAGCAGCAGCAGCAGCAGTTAATAGCAGCAGTCCAGCAGTTTCAGAGCAGTAGCAGCAGCAGATTACTAACAGCAGTAGTTTTAGTAGTAGTAGTAGTAGTAGTCGTAGTTCGTAGTAGTAGTAGTAGTGGTAGTGTAGTAGTAGTAGTAGTAGTAGTAGTAGTAGTAGTAGTAGTAGTAGTAGTAGTAGTAGTAGTAGCAGCAGAACGTGGAGGAGTGAGTAGGAGGAGGAGGAGAAGGAGAAAGAGAAGTAGAATGAAAAGAGAAGAAAGGAGAAGGGAAGGGAAGGGCAGGGGGGAAGTGAATGTATTACTGCTTGGGAAAGGGGAATAAGAAAATAAAGCGAAGAGGAAGAAGAAGAGGAGGAGAAAGAGGAAGAGGATGAGATGGAGAAGGAGAATGAAAACAAACAGAGAGGGAAAAGGAGGAGGAGAAGAAAAAGAGGAAGGGGAAGGGAAAGGGGAAGGGGAAGGGGAAGGTGAAGGACAATGACAAGAGCAACGACAAGGAGAAGTGAAAGGAAGGAAAAGAGGACGGGGAGTGGAAGGGAAGGGGAAGGGAAAAGCGAATGGGAAACGGAAGTGAAGGAGAAGGGGAACTGAAGGCGAAGGGAACGGGAAGGGAAGGGAAAGGGAAAAGGGAAGGGGAAGGGAAGGGAAGGGGGAAGGGAAGAAGAAAATGAAGAGAAGAGGAAAATGAGGAGAAGGAGAAGGAGAAAGAGAAGGAGAAGGAGAAGGAGCAGGAGAATGAGAAGGAAAACGAGAAGGAGAAGGAGAAGGAGGAGGAGAAAGAGAAAGGAGAAAGAGAAGAAAAGAAGGAGAAGGCAAACGAGGAGGAGGAGGAGAAGGATGAGGAGGAGGAGGAGAAGGAGAAGGAAAAGTAGAAGGAGAAAGAGAAGATAAAAGGAAAAGGGAGGGAGAAAGAGGAGAAAAAAGAAGAAGAAGGAGGAATATGAATAGGAAAGAACAGGAATAATAATGGTTTCTCTTTATTATAAAGCCGCGTCTCTTGAACTTTTACTGGTATTGACAATACCTCAGAAAAACTTGATTGGTTAACGGTGATATCGAGTACGATTATTAGATCAAATGTGTATTTGATACTGATAAGTTACATCCTTATTTTAGTACTGATACTGAAGTTATGCGCTTTTTTTATTGTAATGACCGAAATCAAGACATTAGATCTAGGAACAGTAAAAAATTTCGTTGATTGTAGGCAAAACAATCTTTTCCCAATCAATTAAATTACTGGTCTAATCCAGAATTTATTTAGCTAAAGAACCTAAATCAGGCTATTTGAAATAACTCTGCTTACATGTGAAATATGAGGTCTGTTAGGTAATAACTGAATAACTTAATAAGTTAAATAACAAATTCAGAGACGTGCAGCCAAATAATAAAAATGTCATAACTCACAATACAATAATTTAATGGAGGTTCTCTGTTGGCGCTCCCTCTTGCTTGATCATTTTGATCGATCTAGCTCTACATTTTGTACATGTCGATTCTGAATTGACTCATCTATTCAATACTAGATCTATATTTTGTAAATGTCGATTGCTGAATAGATTGGGGAATCTAGATCACATTTTGTACATGTCGCTTCTGAATTGAGATATAGAATCTAGATCTACATTTTGTACATGTCGATGTCATGAATCTTCTTCTTCTTCTTCAGCCCATTCCAAACTTATGAAAAGATAGTAGACAGTGAGGGAAAACAATTTCCCCCAACTTGGAAAGAAAACCAACTTCATGCCGGACTCAGAGAATACAAAACACGACAAGGGGAGACAAACAATGGACTCACGGCCAAAGGCTTGGACTGTGTCAAACAATGGACTCACAGCTTACAGGCTTGGAAGGTTTTTGTCTGTCTGTCTGTCCCCCAGTCGGGGGGTTAAGACAAACAATGGTCTCTCGGCTCTCTCTCACCTGGAAGGTCTCTCTCTGAGCCCGCCTTGTCTTACAGGCTGTCTCTCAGACGAGCGATGGACTCAGTTTCTGACCATCAGAGGATTGTCTGTCTGTCAGGAGAGTAGTAAGTATCCCCCCTCAAAGACTCTGTTAAGTTGTTTGACGGAAGGACGCGATTTTTACAATATCTCTGAGAGAACCAAGTCTCTCCCTCACTCTCTCTCTCTCTGTGTCTGTCTGGAAGACAGAAAACCGAGAGAGTCGTCCATTCTCTCTCTCTCTCTCTCGCGGTAGGAGTCTCTCTCTCTCCCTCTTCTCTCTCTCTCTGCCTCTCTCGTCTCTCAACCGAGCCTCTCTCTGTCTCTCTCTCTGTCTCTTATCGTATGAGTCTGTGTCTACTGGTAGCAGATGTCAGAATGAGAGCACGTGACGACGAAAAGGAAAGTTGTCAGATTAGAGAACAGTGATTTACAGTACGGTTTTTGGTTTAGTGTGAGAGCTTTCAAAGAAAGCGAACGATTAGGTAGAAGTTCACACCACAATTATTACTATTATTCCGCCACTTATTGTTATTAATATTATTATTCAGTCAGTTAGTGCGAGTCGGGATGATTGTTTTATTATTAGTATTATTATTGTTATTATTATTGCAAAATTATTATTATTATTATTGACCTATTATTATTATTCTTCTTGTTATTCTTATTATAATTATTATTCCTATTATTATGCTTATTATTATTATCTACATATTATTTTGTATTAAAAGTCATAGAGTTCGATAGCAATTATCGTTATTATTATTGTGATTATTATATGTGTTATTTTTTATTATTATTATTGTTATGTTTGTTTGTTATTATTATTATTGAATGCATGTCCGGGTATGACAAGTAGTGATCAGTAGTAGTAGCCATCTGCAGTCAGCAGCAGCTGTGTGTGTATGTGTGCAGTGTGTATAGCAGCAGTCCTAAATCTTCAGTCATCCTCGTCTTCGTCCTCCTCCTCGTCTATATATTCAGCTTCCTCATAGTAGTTAATAGCAGTAATTATTATTCTTTTAGTTCTTTTCTATTTCTATTCTTCTTCTTCTTATTCTTATTCTCGTTTATTTTATTTTATTATTCTTATTCTTTTTTTCTTACATGGTTATTATTATTATTATTATTATTATTGTTTTTCTTTTCTTCTTATTATTTTGTTTCTTTTTATTTATCTTGTTTTATACTCTTTTTCCTCTCTCTTCTGTTCTTGTTCTTTTCTTCTCTTGTCTTCTTCTTCTTCTTCTTCTTCTTCTTCTTTTCTCTTCTTCTTTTCTTGCTTCTTCTTCTTCTTTCTTCTTCTGTCTTCTGTTCTTCTTTTCTTTCTTTTCTCTTGTCTTCTTCTTATTTTTTTTTCTCTTCTATTCTCTTTTCTTCTCTTTGTCTCCTTCTGTCTTTTCTTCTTTTCCTTCTGTTCTGTTCTATTTTCTTTTCCTTTTCACTTGTCTTCCTCTTTTGTTCTCTTTCGCTTTTCTTTTTCTATTCTCTCTTATCTTCCTTCTCTCTCCTCCTCCTCCCTTCTCCTTCTCCTTCTCCTGCTCCTTTTCTTTCTTTCTCTTCTCCTTCTCCTTCCTCTCTCCCTCTCCTCCATCTCCCTCTCTCTCTCCCTCCCTCTCTCCTTCTCCTTCTCCTTCTCCTTTTCCCTCCCTCTCCCTCTCCCTCCCTCTCTTTCTCCTTCTCCTTCTCCTCTTCCTTCTCCTTCTCCTTCTCCTTCTCCCTCTTCCTCTTCCTCTTCTTCCTTTTCCTCTTCCTCTTCCTCTTCCTCTTCCTCTTTCCTTCTACACTCTTCTTCTTCTTCTTCTTCTTCTTCTTCTTCTTCTTCTTCTTCTTCTTCTTCTTCTTCTTCTTGTTCTTCTTTCTTGTTCTTCTTCTTCTTCTTCTTCTTCTTCTTCTTCTTCTTCTTCTTCTTCTTCTTCTTCTTCTTCTTCTTCTTCTTCTTCTTCTTCTTCTTCTTCTTCTTCCTTTCTTCTTCTTCTTCTTCTTCTTCTTCTTCTTCTTCTTCTTCTTCTTCTTCTTCTTCTTCTTCTTCTTCTTCTTCTTCTTCTTCTTCTTCTTCTCTTCTTCTTCTTCCTTGTCTTTTTCCTTCTCCTTTCTCCATCTTCATCATCTTGTCTTTATTTTCATCTTCTTACATCTTTCTTCTACTTCTTCTCCTTCTTCTCCTCCTTCTTCTTCTTCTTCTTCTTCTTCTTCTTCTTCTTCTTCTTCTTCTTCTTCTTCTTCTTCTTCTTCTTCTTCTTCTTCTTCTTCTTTCTTCCTTGTCTTTCTTTTCCTTCTCCTCCTATCTCTTTCATCACTCTTCTTCTTCTTCTTCTTCTTTCTTCTTCTTCTCTTCTTCTTCTTTCTTCTTCTCTTCTTCTCTTCTTCTTCTTCTTCTTCTTCTTCTTCTTCTTCTTCTTCTTCTTCTTCTTCTTCTTCTTCTCTCTTCTTCTTCTTCTTCTTCTTCTTCTTCTTCTCTCTTCTCTTCTTCTTCTTCTTCTTCTTCTTTCTTCTTCTTCTTTCTTCTTCTTCTTCTTCTTCTTCTTCTTCTCTCTTCTTCTTCTTCTTCTTCTTCTTCCTTCTTCTTCTTCTTCTTCCTTCTTCTTCTTCTTCTTCTTCTTCTTCTTCTTCTTGCTTCTTCTCTTCTCTTCTTCTTCTTCTTCTTCTTCTTCTTCTTCTTCTTCTTCTGCTCTTCTTCTCTTCTTCTTCTTCTTTCTTCTTCTTCTTCTCTTTCTTCTTCTTCTCTTCATTCTTCTTCTTCTTCTTCTTCTTCTTCTCTTCTTCTTCTTCTTCTTCTTCTTCTTCTTTCCTTCTTCTTCTTCTTCTTCTCTTCTTCTCTTCTCTCTTCTTCTTCTTCTCTCTTCTTCTCTTTCTCTCTTTCTTCTTCTTTTCCTTCTTCTTCTCTTTCTTCTCTTCTTCTTTCTTTCGTCTTCTCTTCTTCTTCTTTTTTCCTTCTCTCACTCTTCTTCTTCTTCTTCTTCTCTTCTTCTCTTTCTTCTTCTTCTTCTTCTTCTTCTTCTTCTTTTTCTCCTTCTCTTCTTCTTCTTCTTCTTCTTCCTTCTTCCTCTTCTTCTTCGTCTCCTTCCTTCTTCTTCTTCTTCTTCTTCTTCTTCTTCTTCTTCTTCTTCTTCTTCTCTTCTTCTTTCTTCTTTTCTTCTCGTCTTCTTCTTCTCTCTTCTTCTTTCTTCTTCTTCTTCTTCTTCTTCTTCTTCTTCTTCTTCTTCTTCTTCTTCTTTCTTCTTCTTCTTCTTCTTCTTCGTCTTTCTTCTTCTTCTTCTTTCTTCTTCTTCTTCTTCTTCTTCTTCTTTCTTCTTCTTCTT
>JAXRKP010002234.1:37500-63148 GCA_037039925.1 Doris montereyensis | reverse complement strand
TTTCCCTTCTTGCCCTCTTCTTGGTTCTTTTACGCTCTTTTTCCCGTTGTTTCATGCCTTTTTTATGTTCTCAAAACATGAACATGTGACTGTCCCCGGGCGGGTGTATGTGTGTGTGTGTGTGGGAGGGGGGATGATGTGGTGGGCGGGAGTAACACTGTCCCAATTTTGATATTTATTATTTGAATTCTTCCTTTTTAAATGTCATTACACCACAACTTTTAGCTAGCGCAAAGGGAAGTAACACAGCTTAATTGGTGTTAACAAAGTATAATGTACCGTAAGAAACAAAAAATGTTTGAACACACTATCACGTACAGAACTTGTAACACACACTTCCCAGTTGCAACTTTGACTTGATATTTAAGTGCAAATCAAAACTTTGCGTACGTTGCATGACCAAACACACAAATGCTCTAAGATAGACGTACACTGTCGTAGAGGTTTTAGAATGATAACCTACAGAAGTAATTAGTAAATAAAAAAATACATAAAAAGGCTTAGAAAGAAATTGTCAAGGCATCGGAAGGTAATCAATTAGATTAAACACAGACACCAATGTGTAAAATGGAGATTATAAGGAAAGAAAGAATAGATCAAAGTTGGGGAATAAAAGATAAGATTAACATAAAACCTAAGAGGTTACCTCCGGCCGCGATGGCATAGATAGCAAACCACCCCAAACGCGTCAAAATAGTACGCAGTAAATATGGCGCTATAAGGTTAAATATCATAGACGATGTCATTATAACTCCAAAGTTTGTAGCAATATGCGCCTTGCCGTACATTAAAACTGTGGCTGCTGTAAAACCAGAATAGATTGTACCTACGAGACAACCCGTCAAAAGGGTGGCTACAACATACAACCACTTGTTTACCATTGGTGCAAAGTAATACCAAATTGTGACTGTGATCAATAGTGACAAAAAGACTGAAAGACAATTCTTGACACCAAATTTGTCCATCACTCGTCCCCAAAATACATTGGTAAATATATTTAAGAAGACAAATGCTGTACTAAGATTTGTTAGAAAATGACCATCTTGTATATAAAGCTGACCATATATTTTGTAATAATTGGTGAGAAGAAGAAAAGGCATGTTTCCAATGAAAACGATATCCATAAAACATAAAAAGATGACGATTTCATCATTTCTATCGGGGTGAAATCGTCGCGTTGCAGTTCCTTCTTTGATGTGGTGTTTTTGTGTGGAGCCGGGTGATTTTCAGATGGGACATCATTTTCTAAGACGTGTACATGTTTTACATGTTTAACGTCCTGATTGCAGAGAGATGCATACTCCGCCTTACTATTCAGCTCTTCTTTCATCGGAACATTAGCTTCTTTTGGTTTCTGCTTTAACAACGAAAACCCTATTATGTGCATACCGACTGAAAACCACCAATGATTAAGTACATGTAAGGTACTTTGTCAAGAACCGATTTTTGGGTGAAGTAGTCCAGCGGGCCTAATTTAGATCCGGAAGCAAATTATCAGGTTTGTATAGGTAGTCACTAACTGGTTTATGATCACGCCGCCCATTGAAAACGAGGATTGAATTAGGGAGGTCAATGTGCTTACATCGTCACCAGCCCATTCCATTATCAGTTGAAGAGCCGGGCCATCGATTAAACCGGCGCCGCAACCGAGGCCAGCACCCATACTGAACGTTAAGGCCATGACAGAATGCTGGTTGGCAAAGTAGCCAGAGAACATGCTGATATCTGCTACGATAGCGCCTATCAATAAGGTACTTCGAATTCCTATTCGGCTAACAATCATGCCAGACGATATCGCGCCAATGGTCCAGAAGATTATAAATGTGGAAATAATCCAAGGCGTGTTCACACCGGAAGTAGAGTCAAGGTCGTTCACGATATACGACAGGCTGTACACGGACATGTTTCCAATACCAGATAGCGCCATTTGGTAGTAGGAGTATGCAACCAATAACTGTAGAATATTTATTCCATTTCTTTTTCGTTTCCGGCTTCATGTTGTTACGCAGTCCTTGTACACTTGTGTACTGATCAGACACAAACCTTCACTAATATAGGCGGCTTGGAAGCATATTCCTTTTACATACTGTTAGACAGCTTGGCTCTGAAAGTAAACAGAAGAAAGGTTTGTAGTATGAGATACCCTGGGATCTGCAACAGTTTATGACTATCAGTGAGTATGAAACTGTCACAAAACCATCGTTCACCTCCCAACCACACAGCATCACGGCGGTACGGCGACAGTGAAGAAGGCAGATGACTAGTTGTCATGTATGAGCGTAAATGAAGTAATTATAAACAAGCATGCCCGGAGACAATGGTAGATTGTGATTTCTTTGTACAATAAGCCAAGAACTGGGTCTCGCGAACTGACTATGGAAAACTCAGAAACCACTGTATCGGCTACGGATAATATCAAGCACGATTATTAGATCAAGACAGTACTCGATAGAGAGTTACGCAGATTTTTTCAAATTTTTATTGAAATGTCCGGAAATTGATGAATTAGATCTGGTAACAATAAAAAGTTTCCTTGATCGCAGGCAACTAAACTTTTTCTAATCAATTGAAATACTGATTTGATTCAATGATTCAATCACTAAGAACCCAAAGTAGGTGATTTGAAAGCCACATGCAAAATATGGTCGTCATGGGTGCAGTGGTTCCTGATTTTATAGCACTCAAAGTTAGAGAAAGTCAGCGTTATATAATTGCTTGCATGTTACCTTGAGTGCTCTCAACCCAAATGCTCTTACCCTGAATGCCCTTACCCCAAATGCGCTTACTCCTGAATGCTGTAACCCCGAATGCTCTTACCCCGAATGCTCTTACCACGAATGCTCTTACCATGAATGCTCTTACCATGAATGCTCTTACCACGAATGCTCTTACCACGAATGCTCATACCACGAATATTCTTACCCCGAATGCTCCCACCACTAATGCTCCCACCACAAATGCTCCGACCTCGAATGCTCCCACCACGAAGGCTCCCATAACGAATGCTCCCACCACTAATGTTCCAACCACTAATGCTCCCACCACGAATGCACCCACCACGAATGCTCTCACACCACGAATGCTCCCACACGAATTGCTCTCACCTCTAATGCTCTCACCTCTAATGCTCTCACCACAAATGCTCTCACCACGAATGCTCTCACCACGAATGCTCTCACCTCTAATGCTCCCACTACTAATGCTCTCACCACTAATGCTCTCACCTGTAATGCTCCACTACTAATGATCTCACCACTAATGCTCTCACCACGAATGCTCTCACCACGAATGCTGCCACCGCTAAGGATCCCAACACTAATGCTCTAACTAGCTGTCTAGCTATCTGTCTTGCTATCTTGCTGTTTAGGTTTCTAGCTAGCTAACGCTCTAGACAGTTACTGCTTCATCTATCTCTGTGTGTACACATACGAACACACACACACACACGCACATACACGGATAAAATGTGTCAAAAGATACTGGCTTGTTTGTTTCATCTTCGACTCTATGTGATCCGTCTGTAGCCGTTTTGTTTTCATGCCGTTACTTCGTTAATATCAATTTATGTTTGCTTACAACACAACGTACAACGAAGAAAACCCCGCTCTACTGCCTCCTCGGTATAAGACACGGGGGCCAAGCACTATACGTATTCGAATGGTATTGCATTTGTTCAGGCTAAAACGTCTAATTGCTATTGATCCCTGTTTCTGATAAGCATGTATTATTTATATGTTTTCTTATTAATTGTACTTTCAAATTATTGATGCACATATTAACAAAAAAACAGAAGCCTACTCCAGCACTGTCTTATAAGGGCGATAGTGTGAGTACAATCATTCAGCCAAAGTCAGTGAAAATGGGGCTCTTATTTCAAACTAATAAAAAATTGAATAGTTTGTAAAGTAGCACTTAATGAACTGATTAAAGGGCACTTTATGGAATTCAACAAAGTGTTACATATACAAACATATGCTACAGCTGTTGCTGGATATTCAATCGATGCATGAAAGACAAACCATGGTTGCATACACCATTAACACATTCCTATAGAAACCTTTAATTAAACCTGTATTTACTCTGGGGAAAAAGAAGAAACTTTGCATCATTTAACTTCATGTAAATTCAACAGCTGAGAAAACAAGTCACAAAAATGTATACACGCTCGTGTTTATCGTTGTTAAGGCATAGGCCAGAACGATCTAAGGGGTTTATCTAGTGGAATATGTAGGGGGCTATCTAGGGGAGGCTATCAAGGATGCTATCTAGGGGGCTATCTAGGGGCTATCTTTGGGGGCTTTCAAGGTGGCCATCTAGGGGGCTATGTAGAGGGATATCTACGGGGCTATCTAGGGAGCTATCTAGGGGCTATCTAGTGGGCTATCTAGAAGGCTATCTAGGGGCTATCTAGAAGGCTATCTAGGGGCTATCAAGAGGTCTATCTAGGGGGATATCTAGGGGCTATATAGGGGGCTATCTAGGGCGCTATCTAGGGGCTATCCAGGACGCAATCTAGGGGGAAATCTATGGGGCGATCTATTGGACGATCTAGGGGGCGATCTAGGGGGCTATCTAGGGGGGGGCTATCAAGCGAGCTATCTAGTGGATTATCTAGGGGGATATCTAGGGGCTATCTAGGGGGCTATCTTTGGGGATTTCTATGGGGCTATATATGTGACTATCTGGGGACTGTCTAGGGGCTATCTAGGGGCAATCTAGGGGAATATCCAGGGGGCCATCTAGGGGGCATCTAGAGGGCCATCTAGGGGAAAACTAAGGCGCTATCTACAGGGCTATCTGAGGGGGCGCTATCTAGGGGCTATCTAGGGTGGGGGCTCTCTATGGGGCTATCTAGGCGGCTATCTAGGGCTATCTAGGGGCTATCTATGGTCCTACCACGAATCCTTAGCCACTAATGCTCTCACAAACTAATGCTCTCACCACTAATGGTCTAACCACTCAATGCTCTCCGCGACTAATGCCTCACCACTAATAATTTCACCACTAATGCTCCTACCACTAATGCTCCTACCACACCACTAATGCTTCTACCACTAATGTTCCTACCCCCTAATGCTCCTACCACGAATGCTCCTACACGAATGCTCCTACTCCAAATCCTCTTACCCGAATGCTCTTACCCCAAAGCTCTTACCCTAAAAGCTCTTACCCCAAAAGCTCTTACCCCGAATGCTCTTACACCGAATGCTCTTACCCCGAATGCTCTTACCTCGTATGCACTCACCCGAATGTTCTTCTCCAGAATGCTCTCACCCCGAATACTTTACCCTGAATACTCTGACCCCGAATGCTCTCCCCGGATGCTCTTGCCCTGAATGCTCTTACCGGTGTAAGAGCAATCGAGGTAGGAACATTCTGTCGTAAGAGCATTTGTGGTAGCAGCATTCGTGGTAGGAGCATTCATGGTAGGCGCATTCGTGGTAGGAGCATTCAGGGTACGAGTATTCGTGGTAGGAGCAGTCGTGGTAGGAGCCTTCGTGGTATCAGCACTCGTGATAGGAGCATTCTGGGTAGGGCCATTCATGGTAGGATCATTCGTAGTAGGAGCATTCGTGGGGGGGGGCATTTGAGGTGGGAGTATTCGTGATGGGAGCATTAGTGGTGGGAGCATTCATGGTAAGAGCATTCGTGCTGGGAGCATTAGTGGTGGAAGCATTCATAGTATGAACATTCGTGGTAAGAGCATTCGTGGTGAGAGCATTCAGGGTAAGAGCAATTGGGGTAAGAGCAATCGGGGTAAGAGCATTTGGGTAGAAGCATTCGGGATAAGAGCAATCGGGGTAAGAACATTCGTGGTAAGAGCAATCGAGGTAAGAGCAATCGGGTAAGAGCATTTGGGGTAGGAGCATTCGGGATAAGAGCAATTGGGGTAAGAGCAATCGAAGTAAGAGCAATCGAGGTAAGAGCAATCGGGGTAAGAGCATTTGGGGTAGGAGCATTCGGGATAAGAGCAATCGGGGTAAGAGCATTCGTGGTGGGAGCATTCGGGGTAAGAGCAATCGGGGTAAGAGCATTTGGGGTAGGAGCATTCGGGGGTAAAACAATTCGGGGTAAGAGCTTTCGAGGTAAGGGCAATCGAGGTAAAAGCAATCGAGGTAGAAACATTCGTGGTAAGAGCATTCGTGGTAGTAGCATTCGTGTAGAGGCATTCGTGGTAGGAGCATGCGTGGTAGGGAGCGCTTGTGCTAAGAGCATTGAGGGTAAGAACATTCGGGGTAAGAGCATTTGGAGTAAGAGCATTCGGGATAGGAGCATTTGGGGTAAGAGCATTGAGGGTAAAAGCATTTGGGGTAAGAGCATTTGGGGTAATAGCATTCTGGATAAGTGCATTCATGGTAAGAGCACTCGGGGTAAGAGCATTTGGGGTAAGGGCATTCGGAGTAAGAGCTGAGTAAGAGCTGGGGTAAGAGCAATCAGGGTAAGAGCATTCGGGCAAGAGCATTCAGATAAGAGATTTCAGGTAAGAGCAATTGGGTAAGAGCATTCAGGGTAAGAGCATTCGGGTAAGATCATTCGGGATAAGACCATTCGGGGTAAGAGCTTTTCGGCGTAAGAGCAATCGGGGTAGGAACATTCATGGTAAGAGCATTCATGGTAAGAGCATTCATGCTAGGAGCATTCGGGGTAGCTTGGAGCATTCATTGCAAAAGCATTCGTGGTAGGAGTATTCGTGGTAGTAGCATTCGTGATAGGAGCATTTGTGGTAGGAGCATTTGTGGTAGGAGCATTGGTGGTAGGAACATTCGTGGTAGGAGCATTGGTGGTATTATCATTCGAGGTAAGAGCATTCGTGATAGGAGCATTCATGGTAGGCGCATTCGTGGTAGGGAGCATTCATTGTAGGAGCATTAGTGGTGAGAGCGTTTGTGGTAGAAGCAATATTGGTAGAAGCATTAGTGATGAGAGCATTAGTCGGGAGAGCGTTACTGGAGAGAGCATTAGGTGAGAGCATTCGTGGCAGGAGCATAGACAGCCCCTAGATAGCCCCCTCGATAGCCCCCTAGATAGCCCGCTAGATTGCCCCTAGATAACCACCTAGATAGCTAGCCAGATAGCTAGACAGCAAGACAGATAGCTAGACAGTTAGAGCATTAGTGTCGGGAGCATTCGTGGTGGAGCATTCATGCTGGGGGCATTCGTGGTGGGAGCATTCGTGGTGGAGTATTCGAGTGTAGGAGCACTAGCACTTGCAGAATTAGTGGTAGGAGTATTCGTGGTGGGAACATTCGTGATAAAAGCATTCATGGTGGGAGATTCGTGGTAACAGCATTCATGATGAGAGTATTCGTGCTGGAAGCATTCATAGTAAGAGCATTCGTGGTAAGAGCATTCGTGGTAAGAGCATTCGTGATAAGAGCATTATTGGCCAGAGCATTCGTTGTATGAGCATTCGTTGTAAGAGCATTCGTAGTAAGAGCCTTCGTGGTAAGAGCATTCGTGGTAAGAGCATTCGGGGTATGGGCATTCATGGTAAGAGCATTCGTGGTAAGAGCATTCGGGGTAAGAGTATTCGAGGTAAGAGTATTCGGGAGTAACAGCACTCGAGTAAGAGAATTCGGGGTAAGAGCATTCATGGTAAGAACATTCGTGGTAAGAGCATTCGTGGTAAGAGCATTCGTGATAAGAGCATTCGTTGTATGAGCATTCGTGGTAAGAGCATTTGTGGTAAGACAATTCGTGGTGAGAGCATTCGTGGAAAGAGCATGCGTGGTAAGAGCATTCAAGTAGGAGCATTCGTGGTAAGAGCATTCGTTATAGGAGCATTCGTGGTAGGAGCATTCGTAGTAAGAGCATTCGTGGTAAGAGAATTCGGGGTAAGAGTATTCTGGGGTAAGAGTATTCGGGAGTAAGAGCACTCAGGGTAAGAACATTTGAAGTAAGAACATTCGCGATAAGAGCCTTCGGGGTTAGAACAATCGGGGTAGGAGCATTCGGGGTAAGAGCATTCGGGGTAGGAGCATTGGGGTTAAGAGCATTCGGGGTAGGAGCATTCGGGATAAAACCATTTTGGAGTAAGAGCATTATTGGCCAGAGCATTCGTTGTACGAGCATTTGGGTAAGAGCATTCGGGGTACGAACATTCGTGGTAAAAGCATTCATGGTAAGAGCATTTGGGGTAGGAGCATTTGGGATTAAACCATTCGGTGTAAAGCTTTCAGGTAAGAGCATTTGGGGTAAGAGCATTCGGGGTAAGAGCAGTCGGTAATAAGAGCATTCGGGGTTAGAGCATTCGGAGTAAGAGCATTTGGGATAAGAGCATTCGGGCTAAGAGCATTCGTGATAAGAGCATTCTTGGTTAGAGCATTCGTTGTGTGAGCATTCGTGGTTAGAGCATTCTGTCGTAAGAGCATTCGAGGTATGAGCATCCATGGTAAGAGCATTCAGGTGTAAGACCACTCGGGGTAACAGCTTTCAGAGGAAGAGCATTCGGGGTAAGAGCATTTGGGGTAAGAGCACTCAGGTAAGAGCTTTCAGGTAAGAGCATTCAGGGTAAGAGCATTCGGGGTAAGAGCATTCGGGGTAAGAGCATTTGGGATAAAACCATTCGGTGTAAGAGCATTCGGGTAAGAGCATTCTGGGGTAAGATCATTCGGGGTAAGAGCATTTGTGGTAAACGCTTTCTTAGTAAGAGCATTCGTTGTATGAGCATTCGTGGTAAGAGCCTTCGTGATAAGAGCATTCGTGGTAAGAGCATTCGTGGTAAGAACATTCGATGTGTGAGCATTCATGGTAAGAGCATTTGTTGTAGGAGCATTTGTGGTAGGAGCTTTCGTGGTAAGAGCATTCGTGGTAAGAGCATTTGGGGCAAG
Organism: Doris montereyensis; assembly: GCA_037039925.1. Lineage (NCBI taxonomy): Eukaryota > Metazoa > Mollusca > Gastropoda > Nudibranchia > Dorididae > Doris > Doris montereyensis. The sequence goes on along the minus strand of JAXRKP010002234.1, from coordinate 54,317 downwards.
AGCATTCGGGATAAGAGCATTTGTGGTAAGAGGATTCGGGGTAAGAGCAATCGAGGTAAGAGCATTCGGGGCAAGAAAATTCGTAATAAGAGCATTTGTGGTAAGAGGATTCGGTGTAAGAGCTTTCGGGGTAAGAGCATTCGGGATAAGACCATTCGGGGTTAGAGCATTCGGGAAGAGAGCATTCTGAGTAAGAGCATTCGGGGTAAGAACACTCGGGGTAAGAGAATTCGAGTTAAGAGCATTTTGGATAAAAGCATTCAGGGTAAGAGCGTTCGGGGTAAGAGCATTCGAGATAAGAGCATGCGGGATAAGACCATTCAGGGTAAGAGCATTCGGGGTAAGAGCATTGGGGTAAGAACAATCGGGGTAGGGACCATAGTAGCATCCAAAGTAGCATTGATACATAGTTATGTAGTTAGCTAGACAGCTAGCTAGACAGCTAGCTAGACAGATAGCACCTCCGCTTAACAATCGCTTTGCTTCACAGACAGTCCTGGTATAGACAGCTACCTAGACAGATAGCTAAACTGATAGCTAGACAGCTAGCTAGACAGCTAGCTAGACATATAGCTAGACAGCTAGCTAGACAGCTAGCTAGACATATAGCTATACGGCTAGCTAGACAGCTAGCCTGACAGCTAGCTAGACATGTAGCTAGACAGCTAGCTAGACATATAGCTAAACAGCTAGTTAGGCATATGGCTAGATATATAGCTAGACATATAGCTAGACATGTTGCTAGACATATAGCTAGAAATATAGCTACTAGACATATAGCTAGACATATAGCTACTAGACATATAGCTAGACATTTAACTAGACATATAGCTAGACATATAACTAGATTTATAGTTAGACGTATAGCTAGACATACAGCTAGACATATAGTTAGACATATAATTAGACATATAGCTAGACATATAGTTTGACATATAGTTAGACATATAGATAAACATATAGGTAAAACAGCTAACTAGACAGATAGCTAGATAAATAGATAGATAGATAGATAGATAGATAGATAGATAGATAGATAGATAGATAGATAGATATATAGATAGATAGATAGATAGATATATAGATAGATAGATAGATACATAAATATATAGATAGATATACATAGATATATAGATAGAAAGATAGAAATATAATTAGATAGATAGATAGATAGATAGATAGAAAGATAGAAATATAGATAGATAGATAGATAGATATATAGATGCAAAGATAGATAGATGGACAGATAGATAGATAGATAGATAGATAGATAGATAGATAGATAGATAGATAGATAGATAGATAGATAGATAGATAGATAAATAGATAGATAGATAGATAGATAGATAGATAGATAGATAGATAGATAGATATATAGATAGAGAGAGAGAGAGAGAGAGAGAGAGAGAGAGAGAGAGAGAGAGAGAGAGAGACAGAGAGACAGAGACAGAGACAGAGACAGAGACAGAGACAGAGACAGAGACAGACAGATAGACAGAGAGAGACAAAGAGAGAGAGAGAGAGAGAGAGAGAGAGAGAGAGAGAGAGAGAGAGAGAGAGAGAGAGAGAGAGAGAGAGAGAGAGACAGACAGACAGACAGACAGATAGAGAGAGAGAGAGAGAGAGAGAGAGAGAGAGAGAGAGAGAGAGAGAGAGAGACGGTCAGACAGACAGACAGACAGACAGACAGAGAGAGAGAGAGAGAGAGAGAGAGAGAGAGAGAGAGAAGAGAGAGAGAGAAGAGAGAGAGAGAGAGAGAGAGAGAGAGAGAGAGAGAGAGAGAGAGAGAGAGAGAGAGAGAGAGACAGAGAGAGAGAGAGAGACAGAGAGAGAGAGAGAGACAAAGAGAGAGAGAGAGAGAGAGAGAGAGAGAGAGAGAGAGAGAGAGAGAGAGAGAGAGAGAGAGAGAGAGAGAGAGAGAGAGAGAGAGAGAGAGAGAGAAAAGTTCATTTTGTTATAAAATAGACAGATCAACATGTATGTCGAATAAATAAATCTGTTCCGAAGTGTATTGACTAAGGTATGTATTCTGATGAACGTACAAGGGACATTTAAATCCTTGACACTAATGAAGAGCTAAGTATAATGTTCTGCTTTATAGAAAGAACAATGCATTCGCCCTACAGTTAGAGTTCTTTTCTCTCGTCTATCGATAAACGTAGGTATTAACGTATTTATTATGCATACACCATATGCCGATATTCAGGCTTGAGGAGTTTTTTTCCTTTTTTTTTTGTTGCGTACATTATCGTGTTACTCTTTTTGTCAAACTCATTCTTTTTTTTTCAGCGAGCTCGACGATCCGTTTAGCTTCAGCTGTGAACCACACCAGTTGCTGGAAGTCGTAAAGAGGTAAAACGGGTTGGCACATTTTGCTCTTTGGGAGTTTCTTTGTGGTGCTCATCTACATTTCAAATGCATGAAAGTTTAAGCAATATTTTGTGTAAAACAATAAATTCAACTTTCGTCGTATTGTGAGGAAAGGATTTGTCGTATCGTTCCACGGGTCGTGTTTTACATTATTTGATTTCTTCCTTTCTCAGTGAAGTTGAAAAATTTGATATTACAATAAAACAACTTACTGCCCGGTCTCCTCTGTCTAGTTATAATGTGCATAATTAGTTGTGGCTGATTATACATGGACATTATAATACACTATATAATTAGTCTCCTTTTAGTGACTACTGGGTTGACGACTTCATTCGTAACCAAAAGATTCAAGCCCCACCAACAGTTGAAAAATGTTCTCGATATTTTCGAGTAAAATATACGCGCCTGGGTAAGGTAGGTTGATCGACACTTACAGGACAGTCTGGGCAAAATTTAAAACCCTACCAAAACCCCCGAGATCACATTAGTTGTGGATGTGGTGGGTAAATGAAATCAAAATCCAGCCTGGTTCATGCGCTGTGTCAAGGAATTCTAGACTGATGGAATTGATGTACCCAACTCTATAGCTCTAGATACATTCTCGTATGCAAAACAATGCTATGTTTTTCATCTTAAAAGAGCTATTTTTAGGAAGATATTTGCAAAATTTTGGTATGGTATCCATGTCTGTATTTGATGGTCTGTAAGTAGAATCCATTATTAGATATAGTTTTCCTTTTTAAATAAATTTTGCAGAAAATGTTTTAGTTATTTTTCCTGAAGGGACTATTTCATCAATTACGTTTTCTTACTAGATTTAAGTACTCTACCTCCCTGTTTATAATCTATTCTAAAGACTTTATAACAAATATTTTATCAAGCAGTACTTTTAGTGTTGTTATTTATAGGCTGAACAATATTTCTGTTCATAGTATAGTATCTGGCTGTAGTCGCTCTTTCCATTTAAATAGCATATTATTTTTATTCTATTTTTTCTTCAGGAGGGGGGGGGGGGGGGGTCACGTTTCTCCACCCTGACGTAATCATTGAAAGTATCGAAATGCTAAATTAAGGTTTCGCCACCCGCATGTCGAACTGAAGATATCGTACCAAGGAAAATACACTTGCTTTGTCAGTCGTTCTACCTAGGAAGAATTAAACAGTTTCCAAAATTCCCGACTCCAATCCAAGACACCATAGCCTTGCTTGAATCAAGGGACTTTGTCGCAACGGAGGGCACGGTACTTTCCTTTTTTTTTTTAACCACGTCATTTATATTTTTTTAAATTGTGTACAGAAACTGACCATCTACAAGTTTTTACAGAGATGAAACCAACACGATCGAACAAAACCTTACCAAAGGGTAAAGAAAGAATTACGATGGGACACTGTCTCAATAGATTTCAAAGAGGAAAAACCAGCAGATTTCAGAACGTGACACATGTTAGCATGAAGATTTCTAGTCATATTTCAATCAAAGCGAAATAAACTACGAAGACTTTTCTAATGTGGACACATATAAACAACTATTGGAAAGAAAAAGGTTTTTCAATTAAAAACAGATACATGGACTGCCAAAACTTGGACTTAAAAGACAAGTTCTCAACCAATATTTACCAACAGATACATGGACTGTCAAACTTGGACTCAACAGCCAAGTTATCAATGAATGTTTACCAACAGATACATAGACTGTCAAAACTTGGACTCAAGAGATAAGTTCTCACCCAATGTTTACCAACAGATACATAAACTGCCAAAAACTTGGACTCAAGAGACAAGTTCTCAATCAACGTTTACCAACAGATACATAGACTGCCAAAACTTGGACTAAAAAGACAAGTTCTCACCCAATGTTTACCAACAGATACATAGACTGCCAAAACTTGGACGTAAGAGACAAGTTCTCACCCAATGTTTACCAACAGATACATCAACTGCCAAAACTTGGACTCAAGAGACAAGTTCTCAACCAATGTTTACCAACAGATACATAGACTGCCAAAATTTGGACTGAAGAGACAAGTTCTCAATCAATGTTTACCAACAGATACATGGACTGTCAAAACTTGTATTCAAGAGACAAGTTCTCAATCAATGTTTACCAACAGATACATAAACTGCCAAAACTTGAACTCAAGAGACAAGTTCTCAACCAATGTTTACCAACAGATACATGGACTGTCAAAACTTTTATTCAAGAGACAAGTTCTCAATCAATGTTTACCAACAGATACATGGACTGTCAAAACTTGTATTTAAGAGACAAGTTCTCAATCAATGTTTACCAACAGATACATGGACTGTCAAAACTTTTATTCAAGAGACAAGTTCTCAAATCAATGTTTACCAACAGATACATAAAAAGATAAGTTCTCAACCAATGTTTACCAACAGATACATAGACTGCCAAAACTTGGACAAGAGGCGAGTTCTCAACCAATGTTTACCAACAGATACATGAACTGCCAAAACTTGGACTCAAGAGACAAGTTCTCAACCAATGTTTATCAACAGATATATGTACTGCCAAAACTTGAACTCAAGAGACAGGTTCTCAATCAATGTTTACCAACAGATGTATGAACTGACAAAAATGGTGCTCAAGAGGCAAGTTCTCAATCAATGTTTATCAACAGATAAGACTGCCAAACTAGGACACAAGAGAAAAGTTCTCAAACCAATGTGTACCAACAGGTAAATGGACTGCCAAAACTTGGACTCAAGAGACAAGTTCTGAATCAATGTTTACCAACAGATACATAGACTGCCAAAACTTGGACTCAAGAGCCAAGTTCTCAATTAGTGTTTACCAACAGATACATAGACTGCCAAAACTTTGACTCAAGAGACAAGTTCTCAATCAATGTTTACCAACAGATGCATGGACTGTCAAACTTGGACTCTAGAGACAAGTTCTCAACCAACGTTTACCAACAGGTACATGAATATCCAAAACTTGGATCGTATCCTAGACATCCACATCGAAAACGTGATTGACAATATGATAGAGTACTTTGCTGCAGGGGTGCATTGTGCGTTGTTGTTGGGGTTTTTTTTTATAAAGGAAGTAGATAGGGAAAATTGGCAACTGCAAGGTCAACTGTAAACAGTCACTTTAGATTCAGGTAAATATCATTACTATTAAGCCGAAGAACACAATTCAAGTCTAAAACGGCTGGTTGTCATAAATCTATTAATAAATGGAAAGTGAACGGTTTTGTGTGAGGGAGTCAAATACAGGGCTTGGAATCGTGTTTATCTTTCCTATCAATACTTTAATATTCCCGTTGCCAGTCATTCATCGTTACAAATCTCAAAGTATCGCATGCTTGATACCATTTCTCTTTTCTTTCAGAGTCAAGTCGTTGAAAAGCACGTAAAGAACCCAGAAGATTTCACCGTTTTTTTACCATTTAAAACGTTCACGTGATAAAGTAGACTATACAAATAACTTAAGCTTACCAAGGAGTACCCACCATGATGAATCAGAAAAGGAAAAGGAAAATGTATGAAGTATTCTACAGTTGTGGGTTCCATGCTCCTCCTGCTCCCAAGCAGTATATACTGGTATTGGGGAAACATGTCCGTGTACAGCTTGTCGTACGTTGTGAACGTCCTTGACTCTACTTCCGATGTGAACACGCCTTGGATTATCTCTACATTTATAATCTTCTGGACCGTTGGCGCGATAAGTTCTGGTATCGTTGCAAACCGACTAGGAACTCGAAATACCATATTGGTAGGCGCTGTCATAGCAGACATCAGCATGTTCTCCGGCTACTTTGCCAATCAGCATTCAGTCATGGCCTTAACGTTTTCTTTGGGTGCTGGTCTTGGCTGCGGCACCGGTTTCATTGATGGTCCAGCTCTCCAACTGGTAATGGAGTGGGCTGATGACGATGTGGGAACAATGACGTCGCTAATTCAATCCTCGTTTGCGCTTGGTGGCGTGTTAATCAATCAGCTTGTGACCCTATATACAAACCCTTACAATTTACTGCCGGAAATAAGAATAGGTCCGGTGGACTACTTCGCGCAAAATCTGTTCTTGATAGAGTGCCGTCCATGTATTTTATCATCGGGACGTTTTCGGTCAGTGTGCATATTATAGGTTTCTTGATGTTAAGGCAGAGACCAAAGGACACTGACGCCAAGTCTCAAGAGGAGCGGAGTGATATGACTACGGATTTATCGCACCAGAAAACAGCGTACCAGCAGGAAGGAAATTACACTCAAGATGAACTTGTCATAAAAAACGCCGCCGTCCTGTCTGAAGAGTCACCGGGACTCACAACTACAACACCTCGTCAAAGAATGACACGCAAAGTGATGACTACACACCCAGGAAAATGTTGATGACGTCATCTTTTTACGTCATGTGGATATCGTTTTTCCTTGGAGACACTCCTTTCCTTATTCTCACCAACTATTACAAACTGTATGGTCAGCTTTACATACCCGATGATCATTTTCTGACCAATCTTGGTACCTCAGTTGTCTTCTTAAATATATTTACAAATGTACTATGGGGACGAGGAATGGACAAATTCGGTGTCAAGAATTGTCTTGCAGCCTTTATGTCAACTTTGATCGTGATGCTCAGTTGGTATTACTTTACGCCGATGGTAAACAAGTGGTTGTACGTCATTGCCACTCTGGTGATGGGTTGTCTCGTTGGCAATTTTTTTACTTGTTTGACCGCTGCCACAGTTTTGATGTACGGCAAGACGCATCTTGCCACAAATTTTGGAATTGTGATGACATCGTCTATGGCATTCAACATTATTGCGCCGTATTTATTGCACAGCGCCTTGTCGGGTTTCGGGTGGTTTTCTGTCTTTGCTCTCGGGGCAGGTTGTACCCTTTATAAGTGTTATTCTAATCTTGTTATTTATTCCCCAAGTTTGATATATTACAGTGGAATCGATTTTCTTTTTCAAAATCATCCCATCCCATGACACTTACTAATAAGAGAAATGATTTAGGTCTACTGCTACGATGTGACTGGCTTGAACGTGTAGTATAAGGTTAACAATATGTACAATGAAGCCATTGTGGTTTGAATGAAAAGGGAAGTAATGAATAAGTAGTCACGTATATAGTGGTTCAGTACATACAGTTCACCATACATGAGCACGTGTTATCGTGACTGTACTCACAACAAAGTATAATGTCATGATATTACAACTCGTTAAGTAAAATTAGAAAAAAAATTTAATGTCTTTTCCCAAACTTGAAAGTTGAAAAAGTCAATGTCAATTAAAATGGTACATTTAATTATTTGAATTGCAATCATCAATATAACAAAATAGGAATATGAGCCTTGCTACAAATGATATAAAATAGTAAATTAAGCAATTGAATTGTGATCACCAATGTAACAAAATGGGGAAATGCGCCTTGTTATAATGATACAAAAATGTTCGTTTGATTTTAAATGTAACCAGCTGCTGTAAACTAAAATGTCTTTGTGTCCTTGTGAACGTGAACTTCGAATTGGAGGTGTATCAGAATAGTGTGTCCAGTCATTTTGAGCTGTTAATATTATTAAACACATCATACAAATAAAGATATACTACACTTAAGTAGCTTATTGTAGTGTAGTGAGCATTTAGTTAAGTGTCGTATGTGTTTGTTGTGACCGCTGCACTGCCCTTTTTCACTTTCTCCTGACAATTATATTTGTTGGGGGCATAAACAACATGGTGTTTTTTGTATATGAGTTACTCATGTGTGATGGGGGCCCCACGGGTGAGCGCAACTCTTCCTGCTCGTTTGGTGAGTATGGAAGCTCGACCAGCATCATCAGCGATTCCTTAGTTTTATCACTTTCCGGTGATAAATGTGGGCTCTTCTTGAGATTGGAACTTCTTAGGTAAGAGGTTGATTACCCATTTCTTTCTGGTGTTCTATGATGTTAGGTGTTAGAGGTTGATTACCCATTTCTTCTGGTGTTCTATGATGTTTGGTGTTACAGGTTGATTACCCATTTCTTTCTGGTGTTCTATGATTGATGAACTTTTCGGTTTCTATGATGTGGTAAGAGGTTGATTACCCATTTCTTTCTGGTGTTCTATGATGTTAGGTTGATTAGGTGTTCTAGATGTTGAGAGGTTGATTACCCATTTCTTTCTGGTGTTCTATGATGTTCGGTGTTAAAGGTTGATTACCCATTTCTTTCTGGTGTTCTATGATGTTAGGTGTTAGAGGTTGATTACCCATTTCTTTCTGGTGTTCTATGATGTTAGGTGTAAGAGGTTGATTACCCATTTCTTTCTGGTGTTCTATGAGGTTGATTGATTACCCATTTCTTTCTGGTGTTCTATGATGTTAGGTGTAAGAGGTTGATTACCCATTTCTTTCTGGTGTTCTATTCATGATTACCCATTTCTTTCTGGTGTTCTATGATGTTAGGTGTAAGAGGTTTATTACTCATTTCTTTCTGGTGTTCTGGTTGATTAGAGTGTAAGAGGTTTATTACCCATTTCTTTCTGGTGTTCTTTGATGTTCGGTGTAAGAGGTTGATTTCCCATTTCTTTCTGGTGTTCTATGATGTTCGGTGTTAGAGATTGAGTACCCGACATCTGTCTGAGGTGTTTTCTGTTACGACGTATGTTAGTACCATCTGTTGTTTAAATGCCATGCGATCGTGGTTGCTTACATTGTCGCAGGATTGTGCCAGGGCACCACGTTTTTGACGGTCTGTCAAGAATCCGTACGGCCTGTCCAAGAATCCGTACGGCCCGTCCAAGAATCCGTACGGCCTGTCCGAGAATCCGTACGGCCTGTCCAAGAATCCGTACGGCCTGTCCAAGAATCCGTACGGCCTGTCCAAGAATCCGTACGGCCTGTCCAAGAATCCGTACGGCCTGTCCAAGAATCCGTACGGCCTGTCCAAGAATCCGTACGGCCTGTCCAAGAATCCGTACGGCCTGTCCAAGAATCCGTACGGCCTGTCCAAGAATCCGTACGGCCTGTCCAAGAATCCGTACGGCCTGTCCAAGAATCCGTACGGCCTGTCCAAGGTCCAAGAATCCGTCCAAGAATCCGTATGGCCTGTCCAAGAATCCAAGAATCGGCCTGTCCAAGAATCCGTACGGCCTGTCCAAGAATCCGTATGGCCTGTCCAAGAATCCGAATCCGTACGGCCTGTCCAGGATAGAGCGGTGATGTCTCCTCCTGACGTGCATTTTTGTCATATTGGATTTTGTTACTTTCAGCACGCTCTTTAAGGTGTTTTCTGGTTGTTACCTGTAATAGGGTTAAGAATTTTTGTGTGGTCAATTTTACCATACATCTGCCTAAAGGTGCGGATAGGTAAGGCGTTGCCCAATTTTGATCTCATAGATTAAAACACCATTAAATCTCAGTACTTTGATTGATGGTGGTGAAAGCTTCACTTCGCTTCGACTTTGAGATTGAGTGAAAGCATTTGTTGAACATCAGGATTGTGGGGAAACTGCCTGTGTAGGTTTCCGAATCTGTCGAGTAGGACTCATTCTGTTCCGCAGCCATACTGTGCACCTTCTTATAATAACTTGGCTTCTCGTGTACTTGACGCCTGTCCTTTGCCTGGCTTCACGTCTGGGTCTGTGTGCTTCACTTGGGGTTTTTTTCGGTTTAGTTTTCGACTTACAGTACAAGTCCCTTCTGTGGCCCATCTTGCCCAGGCTCCACGCTTGTCATTATGGCCTGGACATTTTCGATATTTATGGTACAAGCCACAGTTCCCACAGGCGTTCTTGCTTTTACTGCAAATCTAGTCGATGTTACTGGTACTGGAAGGCGTTTGGAGGCTTTGGGTTTGCTGTGTACCTAGGAAATCTCAGTACAGGAATAACAGAGACTGGCCGGCTAACTTTTGCGGAGGCCGATGGTCCCAACGCCACCTCGCTTGTCTTTGTCTCTACGCGGTCAGTGTGTAGTGTGTAATTAGCACGGCGTCAATTTTCAAATCTAGCTGAGCGTGGTTGTTTTCAAATTGATTATTAATATCAATTACTTATTCACTCATATTGGATTGTTATTATTATTATCATTATCATCACAGTTACTCATTGGATTGTTATTATTATCATTTGTGATTATCATCAGTTACTCATTGGAGTGTTATTATTAGATCTATCATGTATTTGTGATTATGACCAGGATTGTAAAATTTGAATTCAATCTAGATTAGATCTAGATATCTAGATCTAGATCTATCATATTATTATTGTGGTTATTTTTTATTTTATTAAACATGCAAAATGGGTAGGAAGTGCAGTGTGTATGGCCGCAAGAGTGGCTATGATAGTGATAAAAGTGGAGTAAAGAAATCGTTCTTTAGGTTTCCCAAACACACGGTCAAGAGGTTGAAGTGGGTTAAAAGTAAAAAGCTTTACCAAACAAATTAGATTTCTCAGAGATCACCGAGAACATGATTGTGTGTTCTTTGCATTTTCCACCACATGTAAGAACAAGAAAATGTGGAACTCATGAGATTCCAATTGAGCCACCAACTAAAGTGAGTATCAAAGAGCTTCGTGTTGTGGAACTCATGAGCTACAATTGAGCCACCAACTAAAGTGAGTATCAAAGAGACTTCGTGTTGTGGAACTCATGAGCTTACAATTGAGCTACCAACTAAAGTGAGTATCAAAGAGACTTTGTGTTGTGGAACTCATGAGATTCAAATTGAGCCACCAACTAAAGTGAGCATCAAAGACTTCGTGTTGTGGAACTTATCAGACAATTCCTAGAGATGTGGTTCACAGGGGAAAAACTTAAATATCCATGTGTGTGGAATTACATGGATTTATCCTTCATGCATTCATTTTTTTTTACACAAGCTCCTGGTAAATTATGTAGGACCAGGTATGTTGCTATCTGGGAATTTTTTCTTGCCACATGCATGCTTGATATCTTTTTGAAAAAACTACTCTAATGTCCAATATTTTCTTTAAGAAGTTCTGCATCAATAACTGTGAAACAGTCAGCATAGAAATTAGAAAAAAAACCCAAAGAGGGCAACAGTCAAGTTTTCATCCTCATCAAGATAAAGTGAAACTAAAAAGAACGTTTTTGATTTCTCTCAACTGAACTTGTACGTAACGTACAATGTTATCATGATCACCAGCCCTGATTCCTTATTATATATATATATTATATATAATAATGTAATATATATTATAATATATTTTTTAGATAAAAAGCGATTCCAGGCAGAGGGAAATGTTGTTTGTTTGTTTTTAAACTTTCGGTAATATTTTCGTATAGTTCAGATAGTATGTTATGTGTCATTATTTCTTTTGACAATCATGTCAGTTCTTCCCTTATTCTTGTTTCTTACTTCGGTTATTTTGTTCTAATTAAACATAGGAATAATCTTTGTTTCTCTATTGACCGTTTATACTGACTCATCATATTATGCTTTATTTTTTTCCTTTTTTTCATCTGTCTACCACACACACACACACACATTAAACACACACGTGTACATACATATTTCTTGCTAACGTAGAATGATTGAAAGTCTCCATATTATTATTAGACTATCTAGACGTGTGTGGTAGAAATGTTGGGTTTTTACTTGATAAGATGAGCATTGGAAACACATGAATGAAATGTTGTAAAAATAATTCGTTTTTCGAAGAAATTATTATTATTTACTACAATATTACTATGATCATGACTAATATTATATAATATTCTTAATGTTCCTGTTATTATTGTTGTTATTGCTACTATCATTATTATTCTACTGTCCATTTCATCAAATTGTTAGATTATACTGTATACATAATAATATATTGTATTACTTTTTTATAGTTACTTACTTTTTCAATTTTTTTTAATTTGTGTTTGTACATAGATCTAATTAACGTTTCATCAGCGCCTTAGAGCTATGGATTGTGCGCTTTATAAATGTTTTACATGTATTACATTACATCACATGACATAGTGAACGAATGTCGGAGTAGATTGTCTGTTGAATATATATATATAGATAGATAGAGAGAGAGAGAGAGAGAGAGAGAGAGAGAGAGAGAGAGAGAGAGAGAGAGAGAGAGAGAGAGAGAGAGAGGAGAAAGAAAGAGAGAGAGAGAGGGGGGAGAGAAGGCCAACTTACTACATTCTATGCTGCACAGAGATTGCTAGTGCTGTGCTCTAGTGCTAGAGAGCCAGCCGGCCGGCCTCCGTGAATCACCCGCATTGACTCTCTGGCAGTCCCGGTATAGGTAGTCCCAGCTGTGTACCCATCGCAGCAGCTTCATGCTTCCGTCCGTCGCTAATGGCTCCTGGGAGGGTATAGCCTTTTTCTTTCCCTGACAGTTCACGCGGAAATTTTCAAAGCGAGTGCCAGCGATGATGAGCTCAATTATTCTCCCTTGCATTGCTTGCGCATGTGCACGGGTCACGAAATTGTCTCAAGATTCGTCCTCCCTTTGTCAGTGATTACATCAGGTTGAGACGGTGTATGCGAAAGTTTCCACTTTGATAGGCTTGAGGTATTTTGACGTCGTAAGCCTTCATGTTCAATTTCGATCTTCAACATGCCAGCAATTATTCTCATCTGTAGTTATTTTGATACCATCTCATACTATTTCCATTCTCTGTCGGAATAGTTTAAAAGTATCGGCTATGTCGTGGGCAGCCCAATTCATCGACGGGTATTTTGAAGTAGCCGTAATCTCTGCTCAATGTACTCTTGTTTACGACGTATAATAAGAACAATGATAGGTGCAATACTGAAGCAGGTCTATGTATGAATACAAATAGAATAGCTTAAATTATGCAGCATGCAGAACAGGAACCGTTCAATCGACTTACAGTGACTTGAAGCAATTGGTAAATATTTAAATAGATTTAAACCTACCTTGTGACAATGACTGTCTCACCGGGCAGTGCGGTCGATGCGGTATAACCCACGAAACATTGGTAGAAGTAAACCGTAATACAAAGTCGAAGGACACTGACACTTGCTAGAAAATAATGAAATAGTTATAATCCAGACATACTAAAGTATCTAAAACACCGCTGCCACCATGAAATGATTGGATATAACATAGGGATACGACTGGGTTGAACGCTTGTCTAAGCAATATGTACAATGAAGCCATTGTGGTATGAAGAAAAAGGGAAGTAACGAATAAATAATCACTTTTATAGTAGTTGAGTTACTACAGTTATTACAATTACTACAGCTATTACAGTTACTACAGTTACTACAGTTACTACAGTTACTACAGTTACTACAGTTATTACAGTTACTACAGTTACTACAGTTATTACAGTTACTACAGTTACTACAGTTATTACAGTTACTACAGTTACTACAGTTACTACAGTTATTACACTTACTACAGTTACTACAGTTACTACAGTTATTACAGTTACTACAGCTATTACAGTTACTACAGTTACTACAGTTACTTACAGTTACTACAGTTACTACAGTTACTACAGTTACTACAGTTATTACAGTATACAGTTACTACAGTTACTACAGTTATTACAGTTACTACAGTTACTACAGTTACTACAGTTACTACAGTTATTACAGTTATTACAGTTACTACAGTTACTACAGTTACTACAGTTACTACAGTTACTACAGTTATTACAGTTACTACAGTTACTACAGTTACTACAGTTATTACAGTTACTACAGTTACTACAGCTATTACAGTTACTACAGTTACTACAGTTACTACAGTTACTACAGCTACTACAGTTATTACAGTTACTACAGTTACTACAGTTACTACAGTTATTACAGTTACTACAGTTACTACAGTTACTACAGTTACTACAGTTATTACAGTTACTACAGTTACTACAGTTACTACAGTTATTACAGTTACTACAGTTATTACAGTTACTACAGCTATTACAGTTACTACAGCTATTACAGTTACTACAGCTATTACAGTTACTACAGTTATTACAGTTACTACAGCTATTACAGTTACTACAGCTATTACAGTTACTACAGCTATTACAGTTACTACAGCTATTACAGTTACTACAGTTATTACAGTTACTACAGCTATTACAGTTACTACAGCTATTACAGTTACTACAGCTATTACAGTTACTACAGTTACTACAGCTATTGCAGTTACTAGTTACTACAGCTATTACAGTTACTACAGCTATTACAGTTACTACAGCTATTACAGTTACTACAGCTATTACAGTTACTGCAGCTATTACAGTTACTACAGTTACTACAGTTACTACAGCTATTACAGTTACTACAGCTATTACAGTTACTACAGCTATTACAGTTACTACAGTGTTACACAGTTACTATGCAACAACTCACCAGCTATTACAGGATACAAAACTACAGTCGTGAGTCTCAAGAAGTCAATTTTACAGGAGAAGGAAAAACTGCTTTTCTCCGCTTTTTTTCCCAACGGATTTTAATGAATTTTTCCAAGAAGGTACAAGAAACACCGATAAACTACGCTGTCAATTTATCTATTTTCATATTCAATTCATCAATGCATTATGTAAAACCTGTAAAATAATAGTGTCGTAAGTCGATCAACTTGCGTCATTTGCATTCTACTGTGACTAGAAAATAGAAATGTCGTATGTCAACACACGACACTTGCTTAAAGAAATCCGTACAAGAACCCTCTTTCACACTGAATTACGACAGTTGAGTACATCGATGTTACTTATTTATACATGCATTTAAATCAGAAAATATTATGAAACTTTTCATCATTTATTGTTAAAGCTACTTTTTATGTCAAAACATAGATCTGATGTCCTTTACTTTGCGTCACAAATTAATATCACTGCAATCACTAAAACGATACCTGTACTAGCTGTCTTTCCCAACTCTGTCTGTCTGTCTGTCTGTCTGTGTGGTGTCTGTCTGTCTGTCCGTCTGTCTATGTCTGTCTGTCTGTCTGTCGGTCTGTCTGTCTCTCTCTCTGTCTCTCTCTATCTCTCTCTCTGTCTGTGTCTGTCTCTCTGTCTCTCTCTCTCTCTGTCTCTCTCTCTCTCTCTCTCTCTCTCTCTCTCTCTCTCTCTCTCTCTCTCTCTCTCTCTCTCTCTCTCTCTCTCTCTCTCTCTCTCTCTCTCTCTCTCTCTCTCTCTCTCTCTCTCTCTCTCTCTCTCTCTGTGTATAACAATAAATAATCTAAAATTATGAATTAAGAACATTCTTTAAAATAATAGAGTTGTAAGTTGAGTCACGGTACACTTCTCTCATGTTTTGGCCTATTTTCCACTTTACAACTGTTGTATGTCGAGTTACAGATTTTTGTATGTAAAGAAAATTCTATAGGCGTAACTTGAGGTTCAACAATATTATATTCACATTATTCAGTCTCAATTGACTGACAACTAAAACAGTCTGTGAATAGCCCTTTTTCTAACTCTCAGAGAGCTGTGCTGTTACCACTGTAGCGATATAATATAAGCGTGTTACGTTTATATTGTTGTGAGCGATTCACGCTTTGTTTCGTCTTTTTAGACTACCCATAAACGGATGTGTTGTTATTATTTCCGGTTTGATGGCAGTTGAATAAAGTACAGATTCATGTCTACACATTGTTAAATCGTCTTATTTAACATCTTACACCACCATGAAGTCCGCCTTCTTCTGCCGATCCCACGATACCAAAAAAGTCAAATTCGACAATTTTCCACATACAACAGATTTACATCCGGACGGCGATGTTATCGTATGACTGTACTCACAACAAAGTATAATAGCAAGATATTACAACAATGAGTAGTAGCACAAAAACACAACAACGTATAATAGAAGATAATAATGGCACAATAAACACAACAACGTGGCATAATAGCATGATGTTACAACAATGAGTAGTAGCACAATAAACACAACAAAGTATAATAGCATGATGTTACAACAATGAGTAATGGCACAATAAACACAACAAAGTATAATAGCATGATGTTACAACAATGAGTAGTAGCACAATAAACACAACAAAGTATAATAGCATGATGTTACAACAATGAGTAGTGGCACAATAAACACAACAACGTATAATAGCATGATGTTACAACAATGAGTAGTAGCACAATAAACACAACAACGTATAATAGCAAGATGTTACAACAATGAGTAATGGCACAATAAACACAACAACGTATAATAGCATGATGTTACAACAATGAGTAATGGCACAATAAACAAACAACGTATAATAGCATGATGTTACAACAATGAGTAGTAGCACAATAAACACAACAACAGTATAATAGCATGATGTTACAACAATGAGTAGTAGCACAATAAACACAACAACGTATAATAGCATGATGTTACAACAATGAGTAGTAGCACAATAAAACACAACAACGTATAATAGCATGATGTTACAACAATGAGTAGTAGCACAATAAACACAACAACGTATAATAGCAAGATGTTACAACAATGAGTAATGGCACAATAAACACAACAAAAG
>JAXRKP010002234.1:30000-32500 GCA_037039925.1 Doris montereyensis | reverse complement strand
GGCATTGCCGAGCATTACACCTGTTGGGGTGAGATGCTGGAAGGACCTTATCCTGGGAAGAAGGGATGGGTGGTGTTTGGTGGAAGCCTGGATGGGGGTGGGGGGGTGTCAGGGGATTGAGGCATTGTATAAGAAAGTTCCACTTTCATTACTGTGATCGTATTAATATTATATAAAAATGTTCCTTCAAAGACCGAACTTTGTGTTTTAGTTAAGTCCTTTAGAAGTGCCCGCCTACGGAATCCTTACATCAATTTATTTGAGACCTAAGCTACATCTACGTTTTAATTTATTTTGAAATGCAGAGCTAAAGCTACGATGCAGTGGACATTCCACCTTCCACAAGTCTCCTGCTGCCTTGCAGACAGGTCTTGGATGACCAAAGGCTAAGGGAGTTAACCCTGAAAGAAAACAACCTGCTGCCTTGCCGACTGGTCTTGAATGACTAAAGGCTAAGGGAGTTAACCCTGACAGAAAATAACTATGCCCGGGAGGGCGCCTCAAGGTGGCAGCCCCACCATCTACCTAGGGTACAGTGGGCTAATCCCCTACTTATCCAAAACAATCTGATTTAAAGGAATATATACAATGATATACCCGGCTTGAACTTTCGAAGATGACTCTGGAAAAGAACACGGACTATGATTTTTGGAACATGGAATGTTAGGGCAATTAATGGAAAGGAGTTAGAATTAGCTGAAGAAATGGAAAATTCAAAGTAGACATTTTGGCTATTACAGAAACAAAGAAAAAGGACAAGGAATAGAAAATGTAGGATCAAATCATATTTTAATCTTCTCAGGAATAGATGTCAAAGATAGAGATAGAACAGGAGTAGGTCTCCTAATGCATAAAAGGCAAGAAATGCTACTAGAAAGTTGGAAATATGTAAGCCCACGGCATTAGAAGTAAATATTAAACCAAAAGAAAGAGAAATTAAATTATTAAATAGCTTATGGACCAAAAACGAAGATGCCACCAAAGAAGAAAAAAGATATCTTAGAAAATGATTTACAAATAGCTGCAGAGAATCTCAAACCCAAACAGGAATTAATGGTTTTAAGAGATTTAAACGCTAGAGTAGGCAACAATGTAGAAATATCAGGAGGAGTAATAGGTAAAGAAGGAGAGACAACAACTTCTCCAAATGGAGAGAGACTAATAGATTTTTGCCTAAAGAATAACATGAAAATAGCTAACACATTTTTTCCTCATAAAGATATCCACAAATATACAAGAGTAAATGAAGACAGATGTGAAAAGTCAATCATAGACTACATAATAGTTAGCAGTTCTCTATTTTACAGTACAATGGATGCTAGAGCAAGCAGAGGAGCTGAAATATGTAGTGATCATCACCTAGTGATAGCCAAAATGAGATTATTAACTGAAGAAAACAAAACAGAAATGGAAAGAGAAGAAAGCTAATAAACTCAAAATAGAAGAACTAATAAACCAATAGTAAATCAAATGTACCAATCCAGAGTAAAAAAGATTTATCAGGGAAAGGCAGATGGATCTGAAGGAAAGCACAATAGAAGAAAAGTGGCAAATATATAAAAAAACACTCCTCAGTTGTACTGAAGAGGTCTGTGGTAGGAAACAAATTAAAGGAGATGGGAAAAGAACAGCATGGTGGAATAAGAATGTCAAGACTAAGATCAAAGAAAAGAAAGATGCCTGGAAGAAATACTTGCAAACAAAGAGACCAGAGGATAGGATAGATTACGTGAGTAAAAGAACTATCCCCAAAAGAGGAAGTTAGGAAAGCAAAACAGGAACAATGGGAAGAGTTTGGTCAAAGACTTCAAGAAAGCTATCAAGGAAATCAAAAGCTGTTCTGGGGAGCAATGAAGAGCATGAGAAAGACCAAAACATGCCCAATACGACAAATTAAGAACGCCAAAGGAGAAATAATGAAAGAAGACAGCGAAATCATGGAAACGTGGAGAAAGTATTTTCAACAATTACATAATCCCTCCAGAACATATGACACAAGGAGTACAGATACAATTATTAAGAGTAACAAGTAATGGAGATGAGACAGCTGAAGATGTAGATATCTCAATGAAAGAACTTCAAACAGCTATAAGAAAATGAAATAAGGAAAAGCCCCAGGAGCAGATCAAGTTTATCCAGAAATGATTAAAAACCAAGGAGAAAGGCAGACAAACTACTACATGCAATATGTCAACAAGCATGGAAGTCCAAACAGGTGCCAGACGACTGGAAAAAGGGAACGGTAGTACCAATACACAAGAAAGGATCAACTATGGAATGCTCAAACTATAGAGGGATATCACTACTTAGCGTACCAGGAAAAGTGTATGCCAGGATTCTGGAAATGATACTAAGGAAAAGAGTAGAGGATCAGATTGAAGAGCATCAGAGTGGATTTAGACCAGGAAGAAGTGTACAAGATCACATATTTACAATAAGACAAATAATAGAAGAATTCCTTGAGAGAAACATTGACTTGCACCTGTGTTTTATTGACTTA
>JAXRKP010002234.1:0-20000 GCA_037039925.1 Doris montereyensis | reverse complement strand
TAACTCCTAATGCCAGCCGTGGGGCTTGAACCAGTCTCGTCGTAACATCAATCTCCATATATGTGGGGCTTGAACCAGTGTCGTCGTGACATCAAGCTCACACCAGCCGTGGGATGATTGAACCAGTGTCGTCGACATCAAGCTCACACCAGCTGTGGGGCTTGAACCAGTAATCGTCGTGACATCAAGCTCACACCAGCTGTGGGGCTTGAACCAGTGTCGTCGTGACATCAAGCTCACACCAGCCGTGGGGCTACTACCAGTGTCGTCGTGACATCAAGCTCACACCAGCGGTGGGCTTTACTAACCAGTGTCGTCGTGACATCAAGCTACACCAGCTGTGGGGTTTGAACCAGTGTCGTCGTGACATCAAGCTCACACCAGCTGTGGGGCTTGAACCAGTGTCGTCGTGACATCAAGCTTACACCAGCTGATGATGCTTGAAATGATGATGATCGTCCATGATGATGATGATGATAACAGTGATGACATCAAGCTTACACCAGCCGTGGGGTTTGAACCAGTGTCGTCGTGACATCAAGCTTACACCATCCGTGGAATAAGTGTAATGACATAATGAACCAGTGTCGTCGTGACATCCAAGCTCACACCAGCCGTGGGGCTTGAACCAGTATCGTCGTGACATCAAGCTCACACCAGCTGTGGGGCTTGAACCAGTGTCGTCGTGACATCAAGCTACACCAGCCGTGGGGTTTGAACCAGTGTCGTCGTGACATCAAGCTCTACTACACCAGCCGTGGAACCAGTAATGATAATGACATCAAGCCCATCCGTGGGGCTCCAGTGTCGTCGACATCAAGCTCACACCAGCCGTGGGGCTTGAACCAGTATAGTCGTGACATCAAGCTCACACCAGCTGTGGGGCTTGAACCAGTATCGTCGTGACATCAAGCTCACACCAGCCGTGGGGTTTGAACCAGTGTCGTCGTGACATCAAGCTCACAACGCTAAGTTTCGGCTCCCAACGCCCCGTATCAGAATCGACATCAAGCTCAATCCATGGGGCTGACCAATGTCGTCGTGACATCAAGTTTCACCAGCTGTGGGGTTTGAACCAGTGTCGCGTCGTGACATCAATGATACCGCCGTGGGGTTTAATAATAATGTACATCAAGCTACAACTGGGGCAAACAGTGGTCGTGACATCAAGCTACCACCAGCCGTCGAAAGAGATACTACTACTATGACTAATACATCAATAATAATATACTACTACATAATACTATAATAATAATAATAATAATAATAATAATAATAATAATAATAATAAATAATATAAATAATAATAATAATAATAATAATAATATAATAATAATAATAATAATAATAATAATAATAAACGAGTAATAATAATAATAAAAACAATAATAATAATAATAATAATAATAATAATAATAATAATAATAATAATAATAATAATAATAATAATAATAATAATAATAATAATAATAAAAATAATAATAATAATAATAATAATAATAATAATAATAATAATAATAATAATAATAATAATAATAATAATAATAATAATAATAATAATAATAATAATAATAGTAATAATAATAATAGTAATAATAATAATAAAAACAATAATAATAATAATAATAATAATAATAATAATAATAATAATAATAGTAACAATAATAATAAAAACAATAATAATAATAATAATAATAATAATAATAATAATAGTAATAATAATAATGATAATAATAATAATAATAATAAAAACAATAATAATAATAATAATAATAATAATAATAATAATAATAATAATAATAATAATGATATTCACATGATGAATAATGACATAAAAATAGTAATAAACAAAGAAATGTAGTTAAAATTATCTTGTTTAGAAAGGCGCTCCTTTCCTTTCAAAACGAGGCGATGGATGCCAAATTGGAGGTTACAGGTTTCGTTCTATCGAGGCCAAAATATATTTGTTTCTGTCTATTATCGCTTTGTATTTGTCTCGTCTTTGTTTCTACAGGGGATTTAAAATAATTATTTTTCATTATTTCTCATCCTTCATCAGTATTGGCGATATCGCCGTTTTGTCCTGGTTGGCCGTTTGGGGTTTGGTTTGACTGACGTCTGTGTTGCCCTTGATGTGTATTGAATTGTTGCTTTTGATTTGTGTTGAATTGTTGCTTTTGATTTGTGTTGAATTGTTGCTCTTGATTTGTGTTGAATTGTTGCTTTTGATTTGTGTTGAATTGTTGCTTTTGATTTGTGTTGAAAGTTGTTGCTCTTGATTTGTGTTGAATTGTTGCTTTTGATTTGTGTTGACTCTTGATTTGTGTTGAATTGTTGCTTTTGATTTGTGTTGAATTGTTGCTCTTGATTTGTGTTGAATTGTTGCTTTTGATTTGTGTTGAATTGTTGCTTTTGATTTGTGTTGAATTGTTGCTCTTGAATTGTGTTGAATTGTTGCTCTTGATTTGTGTTGAATTGTTGTTTTTGATTTGTGTTGACTTGAAGTTGTTGCTCTTGATTTGTGTTGAATTGTTGCTTTTGATTTGTGTTTTGTTGCTTTGATTTGTGTTGAATTGTTGATTTGTGTTGAATTTGTCTTGATTTGAATTGTTGCTTTTGATTTGTGTTGAATTGTTTTTGATTTGTGTTGAATTGTTGCTCTTGATTTGTGTTGAATTGTTGTTTTTGATTTGTGTTGAATTGTTGCTCTTGATTTGTGTTGAATTGTTGCTCTTGATTTGTGTTGAATTGTTGCTCTTGATTTGTGTTGAATTGTTGCTCTTGATTTGTGTGCTGAATTGTTGCTTTTGATTTGCTGTTGAATTGTTACTTGTTGATTTGTGTTGAATTGTTGCTTTTGATTTGTGTTGAATTGTTGCTCTTGATTTGTGTTGAATTGTTGTTCTTGATTTGTGTTGAATTGTTACTCTTGATTTATGTTGAATTGTTACTTTTGATTTGTGTTGAATTGTTACTCTTGATTTATGTTGAATTGTTACTCTTGATTTGTGTTGAATTGTTACTCTTGATTTATGTTGAATAGTTCAAATTTCCGTTTTGTCGTGGTCTCGTTTTGTCTTTCGCTTTGTACGTGTTGCTTTGTTCTCTTGTGATGAGGTTCTTTCATTTAGTGTGCCGTTTGTTTGTTTTGTTTTGTTTTCTTTGGGGGGGGGGTTCAGGGGGTTATGTTTTTTTAATTGGAGAAGGGAGGTTGTTGTTGTTTGTTTTGGGGTTGTCGTTTTTTGTTTTTTTTTGGGGGGTTGGGGGCGGGGAGCTGGGGTTGTAATTGATTGTTGTTATTGTTGTTGTTTTGTTTCGTTTTGGTTTCTTTGTTGTTGGTTTTGTTTGGAATTTTGAAGGGGGGGGAGGTGGTAGTTATTGATTGTGGTGTATTTGTCTTGTTTGTTTGGGACAGGGTACTCAGCGGTTGTTGTTTTGGTTCGGGTTTTGTTTTGTGTGGGGGTTTTTTGTGTGTGTGTGTGGGGGGGGGGGGGTGGGGTCTTTTGCATTTTGGTCTTGTTGGCAATTTTTGTGCACAGAATTGAAAAGTAATGTTTTCTTTTATTCAACAATAGCCAGCTAACCTCCGTTGGGTTTTTGGTAGATTTCACCCCTCTTTTATGTGTAGCGGTAGGAGATGATTAATTAGAATTTAGGCGTTCCATTTCTTGCTACTGGCGTCTTTGGACGAGTGGTCAGGCTGCCGGCCTGGGGATCAGGAAGTCCCGGTTTCGAAACCTGGCTTCGACGTTGTGTTCCTTGGGAAAGACACTTAAAACGCATATCCCTACACAACCTAGGTGCGAATGGGTACAAGCACTAGCTTGGGAGTAAAAAAACTGCGTCAGACTAGCGTCCTGTCAAGAGGATGATTATTATCACTTGTTCTGCTTCACGCTATTAAAACTGGGATAAGTTCCGGCTCTATGGGCCATGGCGGCCTTGGAGGCATTTTCATGCTTTGGGCTGATCTTCGCGGCTACGAAGGATATGAGAAATTACGTGTATAGTCCCTCAAACTATCAAAGATCACTGGCGTCCATGTTACACATGAAGGGACGGTGACTATGACTAACATATAGCACACCTACAATCAGGAGGCGCTCTCACTAACTGCCCTTTTATAGGTAGACCGTGGAATCTGAGATGTAAGGCGTTGGGTTCAAATCTCACTTTTGAGACGTCTGACGCCCTATCTTTCGGAAAGACGCCTGACGCATTTAGTCATACCTCACCTTGATAGTGTGCATTGATATCAGGTAAGTGAAGAAAAAAAGAAAGGTAAAGTTTTCTTCAAGGCCATTACGGTCCTAGAGACGGAATCTATTCCTGATTCTGTAGCGTGAAATGGAACAGGGAATCACATCCTGGACCGGACGCTAGTATGACGCATGTTTTTACTCCCAATCTAGTGCTTGTACCTATTTGCACCTTTGTTGAGCGGGGAGCGGGGGGGGGGGCACATATTAAGTATATTTCCCAAGGAACACAACGTCGGACATAGCTTTGCCAGAATTCGAACCCAAACCTCGTGATCCCAAGTCCGGCAGCCGATCTACTCGACCACCGACGCTACCAGATTATCAGCTTAGATGGAATAAAATTTCCCGCGAAAGAGTAGCACTCTGTCCGTAGCACGAATGAGCCACAGTGCAGTGAGAAACGACAATAGGCGACAACTCCACCAAGAGATATACAACTTTACTCTCTTTCTCTTGATGGAGTTTCCCTTTGTTGTCGTTTATCGCGATTAGCAGTCTGAATAGTGAGTGATCTTGTAAATGTTCTGCTCCTCTTAACATTATGGAAACCGAGACAGCTGTTTGGCTCTGTGGATATGTAAAATTATGTATGAAGGGAACTTCAACCCTTTTTTTTACTTCCCGAATATCTTCAAGCAAATGTGGATGTTCTAACCGTCAACCACCTTCTCGCTCGTCAGTGACAGCAAGCCAGGTGTGCACAAAGTAAATTTCCTTACAGGGCAATCTTATCTTTGTTTCTATAACGTAAACAATGACAAACAGTAAGGCAAGGGGCATGTTGAAAGTGAAGGAAATGACAATTCGAAAGCCCCATAGGAACAAAGACGAGACAAACACAATGAATAGACAGGAAAATATCCTGGCCACTATGGGGATCGAACCCGTGACCTCAACGTTGGCTCCCAAGCGTAGTTAGCTCAGTTGGTAGCAGGCTTTCTTTTCATGGCGAGGCGATGGGTGCTGATGCAGAGGTCACGGGTTGGTTTGATCCCCATGGTGGCTATAATTTTTTTTTTTCTGTCTATTCCTTGTGTTTGTCTCGTCTCTGTTCGTATGGGGCTTTCATATTTATTTCATATCATTTCCTCCAAGCATAACGTAAAACAATGCTTTTGTATCGCCATTCATGGCAAGGATGCTGGTCGGTTGCACATTTCACTCCCATTTGTGCTAAGTTCCAGTTGCGCCTGAGTGTAGTAAAATTCCTTCAAGACCGTTACGGCCCATAGACCCGGAGTTTATCCCAGTTTCAATAGCGTTAAGCGGAACAGGTGATCCTAATCACCTCCTGGCCGGCCAGGATGCTAGTCTGACGCAAGTTGCACCTGAGCCAAGGAATTACACACGCAGTGTGTCGCGTGTATTTTCCAAGGAACATAACGTCTGATCTAACATTGTCAGGATTCAAACTCAGGACTTCACGATCATATTATGTCCGCTAGCCAAATTATTGGACTACCGACTCCATCTCAGCGTATTCATGTCAATTTTATAAGAATTCTGAAATTCTTCACGTTGAAAAATATGTTGGTTTTTTTTTTCTAAAAGACAAAATCAAAAAAAAAAAAAAAAAAAAAAAACAGCTACAACCTTTGACAGGCTAGACCAGTCACATGAGGATCTCAAATTCAAAGATAAAGAAATGACATGTATTCGTATGTTCCCAATACTTATATATGTCATGTAGTTAGGACAATTAAATGGCTAATACGTTTAACCAAAAAAAACGCATATCATAAATAATATCTCAAAAACTAAAGATACAAAAAGAATAAAATCAAGGAAATGAAATCTTCATATTTCTTGATTTATTGACTCCAACAGAATAAGAGTAAGAGTCGGTTGAAAAGAAGTCAATCACAATAACAAAACAAAACAGTGCTATGAAATATGAGCGTAGAGTCGTAGAAACGATTTTAAGTTACATATAAATGATATGCGTTTCTTTCATTGAACAGTATAGCTCAAAAGATTATTTTTTGTTTAGCCAAAGCTGTGGATTTCTCTTTATTTCCTAAATCAAATCAACTTTGATTTCGGACCTGATAATAATATCTTGACAAACGAAGAAATAAACAAACAAGCAAAATAATGTAGAGAAACCACGTGCCAATGGCCAATCACATAACCAACCAAACACCAAGACACAAAACCCACACACAGTGATTAACTCCAGGAACTCGAATCTGTGTTCGATTCAAATCATAATTATTATTGACAATACAACACAACTTCACAATTCAATGTACAATTGGTAGGCAGTTAACGATGTCTCAAGCTTCCCACTCCACCCTCATCCCGAAGCCAACCACTCCCCCCTCTCCCCCCACCCCCCCCCCACCCCACCTCAATTCAGACGAAAACAAATTCATCTAAAACATGTTTTTGATTCCTGGTTAAAATAATCGAAAACGAAAGGTACAAACAACAATACCACACTGAGTATCATCATCATCAACGTTATTCTCATCAACGTTATCCTCATCAACGTTATCCTCATCAACGTTATCCTCATCATCATCGTCGTGATAAACATTATTATCATCATCATCATCATCATCATCATCATCATCATCATCATCATGATCCTCATCATCATGATGCCCTGCTCTAACCCTTGTGGGGCATAGGGCTATCGACAAGACCAATACGTATCTGCAAGTCTTCCCCGATATCTTTACTACGTCTCTGCAAGTCTTCCCCGATATCTTTACTACGTATCTGCAAGTCTTCCCTCATATCTTTACTACGTATCTGCAAGTCTTCCCCCATATCTTTACCACGTCTCTGCAAGTCTTCTCCCATATCTTTACCACGTCTCTGCAAGTCTTCCCTCATATCTTTACTACGTCTCTGCAAGCCTTCCCCCATATCTTTACCACGTCTCTGCAAGTCTTCCCCCATATCTTTACCACGTCTCTGCAAGTCTTCCCCCATATCTTTACTACGTCTCTGCAAGTCTTCCCCATATCTTTACCACGTCTCTGCAAGTCTTCCCCATATCTTTACCACGTCTCTGCAAGTCTTCCCCCATATCTTTACCACGTCTCTGCAAGTCTTCCCCCATATCTTTACTACGTATCTGCAAGTCTTCCCCCATATCTTTACCACGTCTCTGCAAGTCTTCCCCCATATCTTTCAGTTGTCTCTCTAGTTCTCACCACCTCATTGTGTTCGTTGGGCTTCCCCTCCTTCAGTGGCCTTACGAATTCCATATTAACACATGTCCGGTGGTATGCCTATATTTGTCCGTGGCCTTCTCAACAGTGTGTCCTATCCATCACCATCGAAGGTTCCCCAATTACACAGAGAATCCGTTTGAAATCAAAAGCAACAAACAACGACTGCTCCTGGCAGATTACTTTCATTGTCATGGGCATGAACGCCATGACCCTTATCAAAACTCGTTACAGTTTAATTATAGATATCTTTCAAATGCATTTTACAATAGATGGTATACAACATAGTGATTGTGTCGCTTTAGAATTGTATTGTTCTCACCACACGCTTAACGATTCTATCGTTGTACACCATCACTATTCTCAGATTCACAGTCGTCAACTGCCCTGCCTCACACCAAATCGAAAAACCAACTTGCAAGTCACACTCGTTAACTGCCCTGCCTCATACCAAAAACAAAACCAACTTGCAACCAAATTCAGTCTACGTTTGACACAAATTTAATTTACATTGTTTGTTCTGGCTTCAGATTCGTGTGCAGTTGGCGGGCGCCACTTATAGATCCTACTTCATTCTTTTTTTCCTTTTTCTCTCATCGAATTTTCTCTAGCTGTTTCCTCTTTTTTTTCACCCTTAGATCACCGCATGGGGGGACGTGATAAGTTTCATTGAAGCAAAGAAAACTTCAGACTCTCTTTCTGGCTGAGAACTTTGGAGCCGTTTTCCCCACCAACGTGGTTTTTGTGCGTAGTGAAGAAATGGGCGATGAAATGAGGAGAAGAAGATGGTCATGAATGGGCCACGTCTTTCAGGGAAGGACCATGACAATGGGTATGGTATTGGTGCCTTGGGGTGTGGACATCGGAAGGAAAAAGAGACCGAGGATGCCCAAAAAGCCAACACAGAATGCTGGGAAAAGAGAGGAGTGGAGAGGGATGGTCTTCCTTCTGGGAAAGAACCAGAAGAGCAGCCTAGGATAGACAAAATTTGAAAGAATCATGTTCAGGTCATATGTGCTTCCTGATACACAGAGAGTTAAGGTTAAGGTTAAAATGTCGTGTAGTTAGGACAATATGGTTCCGAGCCGACGGTTAGTTAAGATCAGCCTTTTGTTACAAATGTAGACCAGTTAAAATGTATGTTGCCTTTACAGCTTTCGTAGAGTTACATTACATGGCTAAGACATCAACTTATATTCTGTTCATTACAAACATGCCCGTACTCAATGGTAGAGCATGATTTATCTTGATATTAAAGGTGTATCTCTCGAACTTTGACTTGAGACAATCTCAGAAGCCATTGTACTGGTACCGGGTACGGATGAAATCAAGTACAATTATTATTATGAAGTCAATGCTGGATACTGTGGTGACGCGCACATTTTATCGAAATAACCGGAAATCGGTGAAATAATAACAATGAAAGTTTCCTCGATCGCAGGAAAACAATCTTTTTCAATGAATTTAAATGCTGCCTTGATCCAAAAGTGAATATGATAAAAATTTAAGCAGGCTATTTTAAACCTACAAGCGAAGTATTATTGTAATCCTGGGCGCATTGGCTCTATCTTGAGTTATTCACGCTCAAAGTTAGACAAAGTCAGCTTGATAATATATAGATCATAATGCATGTATCATATTTGATCGAAGCTACTTTTCTTACCATTTACTCCTCAACTCATTTCAGCCCTTAATCAACTCCTTGAACCCTTGCCATTGAATCCCCTAGCCCACTCCACGTTGCCGCAAAAAATGAGAGAGACGATACATGTGTACATAAAGAAGCTTAATGATATTTGTTTTCTAAATCAGAGACAAAGGGAATGATTTCATAAACGTGAAATATATATCTGGAAAAGTGTCTTTCTCATTCAAATTGGGAAAAACTGGATACTTTTCAGATGCCTTTGTGGAGGAGGGGTGCATTGCGGTAAGGACTACTTTTCTTAACATAAATCAAGATTTCTTAGTAAAATACCACAATTTAATGTATTGATAATAGAAGCAAAGCTGAATTAGTTTATTCTCTTCATTACTCATCATCTATACGTTTCATTATTCAAAGTCTTGAGCCGGCTTCTCCAATACCCTCTGGGCCTTATAAAGGTTTGACATTTGCTTGATGGGCCTGAATTATCGTCATGCCTTGCGAGTGATCGTGGGGTGACACACCATCTCGTGATGACGTAATGCCCACATCACCAGACGCGTTCTCAGACTCGCTGCCACTGCCATCATAATCCTTGGCACCTTCGTTGTGGGTCTTTGCGTGCTTGCTAAGGTGGTCGCTGCGCATGAAGCGTTTGTTGCAGGTTGGACACGCGAACCGCTTCTCGCCGCTGTGCGTCCGCAAGTGTCTCTGAAGCTCATCCGAGCGAGTAAACCTCTTGCCGCAAAAGAGCCAGTTACACAAAAGGGCGCTCGCCCGTGTGCCATCTCAGATGGGCCTTCAGGTGGGACGTCTTGTTGTAAAACTTGCCACAGCCGGGGATGTGACAGCTGTGGATGTTACGCTTCCGTAGATGTTTTGGCCGGGCCGAGACGGTCGGCCTCCTGGCAATTGGGGTAATCGCAGTTTGAGCGTCCCATGTAGCGGCGCTGGTTTCGGCTGGTAGGAAGACCCGAAATTCCCGACCTTGACGCGGCTAAAAATGGGGACATTGGAGTGGTACCGGACGGATTAAAGTCCGACTGGGATGTAAGCATGGATTTGTAGGTGCTGTACGTGTCCTGGAGCAGGTGCTGGCCGGAGGAGAGCAGGGCGCTGGTCGCAGCCGCGTTGGGGCCGAGAGCGTGCGAGAAGGAGAAGTCGGACGAGGCATACGGGGGTGAGATCTGAGTGCGCAGAGCCGTGGGGGCACCGGAAGCCGGATCGGACAAACCACGAACCGGCACCGGCTGCTGCTGTGTGAACGTCCCACCAGGCCGGCGAGGATGAGCTCACGGACGCCGTGGAGACGCCCACCTCTGTTTGATGTTGGGATGGGACGAGTGAGGTTGGTGGTCGGTGGGGTCATGTTTGAAAGGCCAGGGTTCAGGTCAACGAGTGCATGCGAGAGGACGCGCCACCTGCTTGCTGGGTGTCCTCCTAGTGTCGTGTCGGGGTGGATCTGTTGAGATGATGGAAGGGGAGAATTGAGAAGACTTCAAATAACTATTGAACACAATAGAACGATGAGCATAATTGAGTATTTATGACGAATATATTTATTTTCTGTAAAACTTATATGTTCTAACAATAAAAAGGACGACTTCAGAATAATATCTTTAGACTATAGAATCAATACAATTTCTTTCTTTCTTTATCAGTTTCCATTCTACCTTTCGGTGTATAAGTTCAGATGCCCGAGATAATATTTCTCCAGAATACCCTATCCTGGCATGTTCTGCTTCCTTCCAACAAATGTTAAATTTATATGCTTCAATACCTCTTTATATCTTCTTCCCACTTTCTCCGAGGTCTGCCTTTTGGTATTTCACCTTGGGCTTTAACACTGTACACTGATTTAGCTATTCTATTATCATTCATTCTGTTTACATGCCCAAACCATCTCAATTGATTTGTTTCTATCTTAGTTGTTATGCCATCTGCTTTGGTTTGATCTTTTATTGTTGTGTTTCTAATTTTGTCTCTTTTAATTCTTCCTACTACTCTGCTTAGATATTTCATTTCAGCTGCCTGTACTCTACTGTATTTTCTACTGTCTATGGTCCAGGTTTCGCTGCCATAGAGAAGAGTAAGACAACAAACTGAGTTGTACACTGCCATTTTGGTTCTTGACAATTCTTGTTTACCTACAAATGACTTTCCTAGACGGTTATGTATTAAACTTGCCTTTTGATTCTCAGGCTGATTTCTTCTCTTAGTTTTCCTTCAGACTTAATCATTACTCCTGGGTAACTGTAGCTTTGAACTTGTTCTAAATTCTTCCTGTCCAGTTTTAGCTTCCCTAGTTACTAGCATTATTTTGGTTTTCTTTGCATTTACTCTCATTCCTCTTTTATTGAGTTCATTGTTCATAATGTTGATACTCGACTGAAGATCACTTTCTGATTTTCCAAACAGAACTAAATCAATCAACAAATGAAAGCATTGATACATTTACTGGTTTGAGCTTCCACATACATAAATTCATTTTCTTCCTTTATGAGAATGCCTTTGCAACTGAATCCATCAATGTGATAAACAAAAAGGACTTAGGCTACTACCCTGTCTTACTCCTATATCTACATCAAATTCTGCAGATACATTTCCAGCTGCTCTCACTGCACATGTTGGTTTATTGAAAAAAACTTTTAATGGCTTCTATTAAATTTTGTTTCTACATTGTGTTCTTTTAAGGAATACCTCATCACAGTGTCAAATGACTTTTCTAAGTCTATAAAACACAGGTGCAAGTCAATGTTTCTCTCAAGGATGTTTCTATTATTTGTCTAATTGTAAATATGTGGTCTTGTACACTTCTTCCTGGTCTAAATCCACTCTAGTGTTCTTCAATCTGATCCTCTACTCTTTTCTTTTAGTCTCATTTCCAGAATCCTGGCACACACTTTTCCTGGTATTACTCTATAGTTTGAGCATTCCATAGTTGACCTTTCTTATGTATTGGTACTACCGTTCCCTTTTTCCAGTCGTCTGGCACCTGTTTGGACTTCCATGCTTGTTGGCATATTGCATGTAGTAGTTTGTCTGCCTCTCTCTCTGTTTTTTAATCATTTCTGGATAAACTTGATCTGCTCCTGGGGCTTTTCCTAATTTCACGTTTCTTATAGCTGTTTAGATTTCTTCCATTGATATATCTTCATCTTCAGCTGTCGCCACTGGATTACTTGTTACTCTTCCAAATTGATCTTTACTCCTTGTTTCATATGTTCTGGAGGGATTATGTAACAGTTGAAAATACTTTATCCACACTTCCATAATTTGGCTGTCTTCTTTCATTATTTCTCCTTTGGTATTCTTAATTTTCGTATTATGCATGCTTTGGTCTTTCTCATGCTCTTCATTGCTCCCAGAACAGCTTTTGATTTCCTTGATAGCTTTCTTCAAGTCTTTGTCCAAACTCTTCCCATTGTTCCTGTTTTGCTTTCCTCACTTCCTCTTTGGCGATAGTTCTTTTATTCACGTAATTTATCCTATCCTCAGATCTCTCTGTTTGCGAGTATTTTTTCCAGACATCCTTCTTTTCTTTGATTTTAGTCTTGACATTCTCATTCCACCATGCTGTTTTTTTCCTATCTCCTTTAATTTGTTTCCTACCACAGACCTCTTCAGTACAACTGAGGAGTGTTTCTTTATATATTTGCCATTTTTTCTTCTATTGTGCTATCATTCAGATCCATCTGCCTTTACTGATAAATCTATTTATCCTAGATTGGTATATCTGTTTCACTATTGGTTTGTTTAGTTCCTCTATTTTGAGTTTAGTAGCTTTCTTTTCTTTCCTTTTCTGATTGTTTTCTTCAGTCAGTAATCTCATTTTGGCAATCACTAGGTGATGATCACTATTTCTGCTTCTCTGTTTACTCTTGCATCTAATGTACGGTAAAAAAGGAGCTGCTAACTATTATGTAGTCTATTATTGATTTTTCACACATGTCTTCATTTACTCTTGTATATTTGTGGATATCTTTATGACGAACAAGGGTGTTTGCTATTTTCATGTTATTATTTAGGAAAAAATCTATGAGTCTCTCTCCATTTGGAGAAGTTGTTGTCTTTCCTTCTTTACCTTTTACTCCTGGCGTTTCTATATTGTTGCCTACTCTAGCGTTTAAATCTCCTAAAAGCATTAGTTCCTGTTGCAGCTATTTGTAAATCCTTTTCGAAGATATCTTTTTCTTTTTAGTGGCGTCCTCGTTTGGTCTATTAATAAATTAAAAATTATCTTCCTTTGGTTTAATATTTACCTCTAATAGCCGTGGACTTATAAATTCCCAACTTTCTAGTAGCTTTTCATGCCTTTTATGCACTAGGAGATCTACTCCTGTTCTAGCTCTATCTTTGACATCTACTCCTGAGAAGATTAAAATATTATTTGGTCCTACAATTTCTTGTCCTTGTCCTTTTTTCTTTGTTTCTGTGATGGCCATAATGTCTACTTTGAATTTTTCCATTTCTTCAACTAATTCTAACTCTTTTCCATTTATTGCCCCAACATTCCATGTTCCAAAAATCACAATCCTTGTTCGTTTCCATTTTTGTCGTTGAAAGTTCAAGCCGGGTATATTACATTTATTTCTCTGCATCAGTTTGGTTTTGGATAAGCAGGGGATTAGCCCACTGTACCCTAGGTAGATGGTGGGGCTGCCATCTTGAGGCCACCTACCAGGCCTTGTTATTTTCAGTCAGGGTTAACTCCCTTAGCCTTTTGTCATTCAAGACCAGCCTGCAAGACAACAGGTTGTTATTTTCTGTCAGGATTAACTACCTTAGCCTTTGGTCAGTCAGGACCGACCTGCAAGGTAGTAGGAGGCTCGTAGACGGCGGAATCATCTACTCCCCGTACAGACGCTTACCTGTCCACTGCCCGGATCGATATAATACCCAAAGAATATCTAACACTTTGAGTATAATAGATAGAAGGAAATTCGATGGGAGCTGCGGATAGAGAGTGCTCTGAGAAAGATAGCCGATATCTGTCTTTGATCAAGTGCTTCAGCCCTGTACTTCCTTACACTCAGGAGGGGCGGGGAGGGGGTCGTGGGGTGTACAGGTCAACGCGTTCATAAGATCAAAAGACGCAAACCGTGATCATTAATTGACTACTGAATTGACGGGAAACCACACAGCTCCGTCACTGTTTGTTTCCTTTTTGTCATTTGATTTTTTATAACTTTTAATAAGTAAATGTAGCAGCTCTAAGAATGGCTTTCATAGATTCTACAACTTCTTCCAAAAGGCTCGCTATAGCCAAAGCCACATTGATGAGTGTGCATAAAAAAAGTTTTTCGTGACTCTTTTATCGTTTAAAATTGGGTGTAAACATTTATTAATGTATTACTATTGCACTAGTTTTACTATATTATCTTATCTGTTTATCTGTATACACAGATATAGAAATTATCAGATCGCTCATATTGAGCCTCGAATTCAAATGCTTGATCTCTATTTCTTAAGTAAACTTACAACCTGAACTCTAATGACTACCAACATATTATTATTATTATTATTCAGCCACGATTCTCACCTTGGTCTCCACGGGTGACTGCGACCCGTCCCTGGGTACACGCCCCTGCCCTGTTTCCATCTCCGCCATTGGAAGAGTGGAAGAGATCGTTGGCGTACACGGCGCTGCATGGAGACGCGATGGATGACGTCACAGACCTCCCATAGCCCAAGTAAGGAGCTGAGTTGGACTGGGAAGAAGAGAAACTCGTGGGCGTCTTTTGCCCAGAGTTTGCAATGGCGCAGGGGCTCGGGGAAGAAGGCTCTGCCTTGCGCCATGGATGGAAACCCTTGCCGCCTGTGGGCGAGTCGGTGAAAGGCGGGGGCGATTTGCTGGTCAGTTTATTACACTGGGCGGCTAGCATGGCCAGGGGTGTTCCAGGACCCAGTGGATGATGCTCCTGAAACGATCAAATAATAGGAAAATTATTATCTGAAGTAAAATGTCTAATTTTTTTTTTTAACCATTAAGTGAAAAATGTCCCGGTTGTTCCTATCAATTTAACTTATGTATAGGTGTAATGGGCATGATGTACTGAGTTGAAATATGTCGTTGTTTTTTTCCATGATGCTTCCGTTTACCATGGAAACGGCGGCCATCTTGGATTTTGCCCCCAAATTTTACCAAGTTCAATATCTTCTACATTTTTCAACAAATTTCTTTCAAACTTGGCATTGATCAGATCGGGTTTTGGTTTTATTCGTACTTTTTGTTTTTATGAATTTTTTGAAAATAGCATATGAGAAGAACCAAAATATACAAATCATTATACAAAAAGTTCAATTTTTTTCCAAAATTATAATATATATCAAAACAAGCATATAATCATTTCTTTTTTTTTCTCCCACTTATTAATTTTACTAAATTTCATGAAGATACATTGAGAAATAAAAAGATAGATAGAAAATAATGAAAAAACGACACTTTGAGAAAATCGTATATTTGTCTTATTCTTTGTTATTTGAATATATTTTTTTCCTATAAACCTAAGGAATGAGTAAGATAATACTTTGAAACACCATAAAACCTTTGAGAGGCTCCCAACTATTTATTGACACCGTTTCAAGTGCACCAGCACCTTTTACTTATTTTGAGATGGTGCCTTTGATAATAGATGTGCGGCATATGTCACATATGTTCCCGACGATCTAAGGCAATGTTCACAATAGCTCCTCAAAAGAGTTTTGTTGGATAGTCTAATGTGAGGATCAAATGAGTACCAACTTGCAATACTTTAGATAATATT
Source organism: Doris montereyensis (assembly GCA_037039925.1). Taxonomy (NCBI): domain Eukaryota; kingdom Metazoa; phylum Mollusca; class Gastropoda; order Nudibranchia; family Dorididae; genus Doris; species Doris montereyensis. Next base: position 4,141 of record JAXRKP010002234.1, on the reverse strand, counting down.
TATGGCTTTTTATCGTATAATAGCTGTGTTGAAAGATAGGCCTGTGTCGTTTCTAAAAAAAATCGTATATATTCAAAGAATCGATACTGAGCTTATTTTATGATATCATTGTGACGAGAATGAACTGCTCCATCCACTGGTATATTAGAATGGATTTGTCCCATTTTCGGCAAAAATGGCATTCTCAGAACACCGTTTCTAGATGAATGTCATGTTTTATTGAGACTGTTTTAAATAGTAGAAATGTGATAAAGTTTCAAAAATGGGATCCATTTTTAAAGACCTTTGTAAGGATTGCATTGTGTAACAAGCGAAACGGTGACTATTCTTGAATTAAACCAAAATTTAACATCAACTGATCCAATAACATTATTGGCCTACGAAATCATAATCATCATACAAATTAATGGATGCTACATGAGGAGTCTAGACTCTAGACATAAATCTGTATATCTGTCTACAATCATTTCGGTTAAAAGATAGACTGCATTAGATCTAAATCTAGATCTAGAATTGTTTTGTAGATTATACCTACAGGGAATATCCAGATCTAAGTCTAGAGTCTAAACCGAAAATAGATTCCTAATAAACGTATCTAATAAAAGTTTGATAAAATTGGGAAAACCGATACGCTTTCATGTGCCTTTTGTGGGGAGGGATACATACATTGCGGTAAGGACTTCTTTTCTTAACATGAATCAAAATGTATTGTCCTCGAGAGATCCCCTAGCTTTCTATCCGTCAGCCTAGATCAGAGGTTCTCAACCAGGGGTATCTATATCCTTTAGAGGTGTTGGAACCAAATGCTGGGCTACTGCTATTCATTTTGTGTAATGTGTCGACAGCCAAGTGACAGGTGTATGATACTATATTCCACAATACATCGGGACGGGGGGTGGAGAGAAGGGGTGTCTGGAGTCAAAGGTTAAGAACACTGGGTTTAGTAGAACTAGATCTAAAATTTAGATAAAATGCTAGCTCTAGATGTAGTGCAGTTTTAATCGAAACGAAACTAGATCGAGATAGATCTAGCATTTCTTTAAATTCCTAATTCTGAATCTACATGTAGGTTTTCTAGATTTATCTTAGCCTCATAATTAGTAGAAAATCAGAAAACTTTGAGAAACTAGATTTATTTCAAATAAGAGGAAGTGTGTATAAGCCACATTTTTTTGGCATCTCACACAAATGTGGAGATATCCCACCATTAACTGGCTTTAGGTTATAACAGAGAGGGATCTCTGATTGTCACAAAGACAGTAGACTCACGTGAAAAAAGGACATATGTCTGTTTATTTAGTTAGCACTCTAACATCAGCGCCACCTAGTGCCGGTGTATACCGATCGTAAACAAGAAGGGCAATGTACTCAAGTCAATGCCATAACCAGTGATGCTTTACTTAAACTGTAGGAGGGTGGTCGGGATCGGGTGGGTGGGGGCTACAAATTCGAGTCACAAGAAACCAAAAATGCCGTTATTTCGGTTCACCAAGGTAAGTGTATAATAAAGTCGTATTTTATCAATTCTCGCAGTCTGGTAAACCTAGCTCGTCTCGCTTTCCTCGCGATAGGTGCTAGAAGTGGGCGTGGCAGCCTTCCCAGTCTGACATGATGAAGAAGCCATCTTGTGTTAACGTAGCTCTATGGTCTTTGGTGTGTTATGGTATCTACATCGGAAACGTGTATGCAGACAGGTGAGGAATATTACACCTAGAACTTTGACGGACTTTCTCGTTAGAAATTAGGAATAGATCTAAGCGTGAATGAATTCATGCCATTCAAGTGGAAAATGACACAATTCACGATTCAGAGCTATTAATTTATTATAAATTGATTTTTTATAAAAGTCACTGATCTATTTTTCTTTGCACAACCCCCCTGAATGTAGATTTGTTTTTTTTTCGAAGTTTATCGAAACAGATCTATATCTGTGTCTATTCTATTCTAGAAGGGGAACTTGGTATCGAGCTCTCAACCCAAAGGTCGTGGGTTCAAGCCCTGACAACGGTTGAAACATTTTCTCGAGTTCTTTCGAGTAAATCTCTCCCCCCTGGTCCAGGTAGGTGAATTGATACTAGTTCCACTGAGGACGTGGGATAAAAGGAGGTCCCTGTGTAGATCACAAAACTCTGTGCACGGTAAAGATCCCTTGGCTGTTTACAGGGCAGTCCAGACACAAAATTGAAAATGCTATCAAAAACTCCGAGATGACCTTAGTTGTCGATGTCTATTCTAGATCTACATAATTTTGAGAATTTCCCAGGAATTAGCTAGATGTTATTTATAATAAAATATGTAGCAGAAATGAGTAGAAAATGAAGGAAGCAACAATTTGGGAGATAAGATCTAAAGCTTTGCTTGTATCGTTAGAAAATATGAATAGATCTTAAGATGAATGAATTTCAATACTATTCAATTAGAAACAAAAGGTGAATTTTTTTTTTAAATTTTTGCTTTTCTTGTATCTCTTAAAAAAACACTATATCTATATCTCCTTTTTGGAAACAAAGAATTTAAAAATAAATAAAGTTCCTTAAAGGCGTTACGGCCCAAGACCCAGAGCTTATCCCGGCTTCTATAGCGTGAAGCGGAACGCGACGTGATAATGATCCTCTTTGGACAGGACGCTAGTCTCATCAAGGTTTTTGCTCTGAGACTCGAGCTTGTACTGGTTCGCACGTGGGTTGAATGGGAAAAATGTGTATTAAGTGTCTTGCCTAAGAATCACAACGTCAGAACTAGATGTGCTATGATTTGAACTTGGTACCTCTTGATCCAACTTCAGCAGCCTAGACACTTTGCCAACGACTCAAGATTTTTTCATTGTGACCCCCCCTTCCCCCTGACTTAAATATAGATTTGTTTTTTCCAGGTGTATCAAAGTATGTCTATTATAAACTTCTCAACCACTTTTTATCACTAGAAGGAGACGACAATAAAATAATAAGACTCCTTATCTATTGATCAAGGATTAATAGAAGAGCCGAGTTTGATCTCGGGGTGCAGAATATTTCTATGAGGAAGAGGACACACACGCATTCATACTGTCATTCACGTATTCGGTACACTGATATTTATTTCCAGACAATAACGTTATAAACAAAAAGGTACTGCAGTGTACAATATTGATCTATCTATCTATCTATCTATCTATCTATATCTATCTATCTATCTATCTATATCTATCTATAAATCTATCTATCTATCGATCTATCGATCTATCGATCTATTATCTATTAATTCTATCTATCTATAAATCTATCTATCTATCTATATCTATCTATCAATCAATCTATCTATCTATTTATCTATCTATCTATCTAAAATCTATCTATCTATCTATCTATCTATCGATCTATCTATCTATCTATCTGTCTATCTATCTATCTATCTATCTATCTATCTATCTATCTATCTATCTATAAATCTATCTATCTTTATCTATTTATCTATCTATCTATCTATCTATCTATATATCTATCTATTTATCTATCTATGTATATATATATCTATCTATCTATCTATCTATATATTTCTATCTATCTATCTATCTATCTATATATATATATCTATGTATCTATCTATCTATATATATATCTATGTATATATCTATCTATATATCAATCTATCTATCTATTTTATCTATATATCTATCTATTTGTCTATTTATATATCTATCTATTTATCTATCTATCTATCTATCTATCTATCTATCTATCTATCTATCTATCTATCATATATATATATATATATATATATATATATATATATATATATATATATATATATATATATGTCTATCTATCTATTTATCTATTTTATCTATCTATTATCTATATATCTATCTATCTATCTATCTATCTATCTATCTATCTATATATCTATATATCTATATCTATATATCTATCTATCTATCTATCTATCTATCTATCTATCTATCTATCTATCTATCTATCTATCTATCTATCATATCTATCTATCTATCTATCTATCTATCTATCTATCTATCTATCTATCTATCTATATATCTATCTATCTATCTATCTATCTATCTATCTATCTATCTATCTATCTATCTATCTATCTATTCTATCTATCTATCTATATATCTCTCTATCTATTTATCTATCTATCTATCTAT
>JAXRKP010002233.1:40000-63241 GCA_037039925.1 Doris montereyensis | reverse complement strand
GACCAAAATCATGTGTCGCACAATGTATTTTTTCTCTATTTTGGTGCTGTGTCACAATAAATATGTGAAAGATAACAGTCTCATTGCTTGTTTTTTTGCTTTTCTATGTGTATGGCTGACGTATGCATGTAAAGTATTTAAGCTCATACCATTTTTATGGATTCTAGAGCCTCGTAAAATTGGCATAATTTCACATTTTGAATCATAGCGTAAAACTTTTAAGCGGAAACATAATTGTAAAATTCATAACTTTTTTATTTATCAACCGATTTTGATAATTTAAAAACTGTTATTCATGGTCTGGGAAGTACTATCTGTTTTACATAAAAGAAACAGGCTTTTGAAATTAATTTTTTTTAGTCTGGAACAGCTACTCTCTCTCTCTCTCTCTCTCTCTCGCTCTCGCTCGCTCTCGCTCTCCCTCTCCCCCTCCCCCCTCCCCCTCCCCCCCCCCCCCCCCTCCTCTCTCTCTCTCTCTCTCTCTCTCTCTCCCTCTCCCTCTCCCTCTCCCTCTCCCTCTCGCTCTCCCTCTCGCCCTCCCCCCCCCCTCCCCCTCCCCCTCTCCCTCTCCCTCTCCCTCTCGCCCTCTCCCTCTCTCTCTCTCTCCCTCCCTCCCTCTCTCTCTCTCTCTCTCTCTCTCTCTCTCTCTCTCTCTCTCTCTCTCTCTCTCTCTCCCTCCCATACGTCACCCACGTTATCAAACTGGTTTACCTCCACACATTGAAGAGCCTGAAACAGCAAAATCTCAAATGGATCTAAGGTTGCACCATACCCCATCCAATTGTAAAGTTGCTGATCACTGATACCCATCCAATTCACATGGTCCATGAACACCCGAGCACGTCACACACAGTAAATGAAACTCAGCAGATGGCTAGTGCTTCTGATTCATCTTTCTCTGCGCAGCCAGTGAAATCAGGGATGCCGCCAGCAATTGTCATCAATGGTTCAAATTCAAACAATTTGCAACATGGAGCATTAAATTCTCCCTCTTCAGAAGCTTTAGATTATTCTGTAGACATGACCAGCCCTAGCATGAGTTTCTCTGATGCCAATATCGTTGGGGCAATCCACGCTTTTTAATGAAACTGAGACTGATGAGCCATCAACCACGCATTTTCACTCAAATGTTGGCTGTAGGAGGATACAATCAGTTCATGCACTATTAACAGAGACGTTGATACAAACCAGCCCTTTCCCTATTCATCCTCAGACATTTCAGAATATACTCCCAACAAGAACACTGCCACCTGTCTCTGCACCTCACCAGATCCATAAGCCAGGAGTTGACGTCAGTGATGAAGGAGAGCAGGTCCTCTTTGGAATTATCTTCGTTTAATGTTGGTCAAGTTCAGCCTAGAAATTCAGATTCAGACATCACTGCATACCCTCAGTCAGTGGTCCAGAACAAAAATCAACGTTCGCATGGGGGGGGGAGAGGAGGATCAATTCTGGAAGCTCCCTCCATCATCACGTCACCATGAAATGTATCTGGACCGTAATGACACTGACAGAATGTGGAAGCAGATCGTGTTTAATTTCAGAGATTTTCAAAGATGGAGGTGTCCCAGATGGTGAAGATATGAAAAAAATACATGAAAACATGAAGGCTTTTGCAATAAGAGATACACTGATTGCTGCTTATAAACACTGTATTTTAGGCGATTACTGCTCTATTACTATTACTATTAGTCATTCTTCGTCATTATATTTAGGCTTAAACTTAAACTTAAACTTAAAAGCTATGTTGCCTTAAAAATTCATAGGGGTTTTGAATATAACATGTAATGAGAATGGCGTTATACTACTTATACTATACACTTCAAAGATTTATTGTCATGCCGCTGTGTAAGTATCTTGCTTTCATAGCCATTGATGTCAGATTGGAAATAACCCATACGATGAAGGAAATAAGGAAAGTATTATAACACATTTTTAGAAAGTAGATCCAAATTATACATCATAACCTAATTTTATGAAGTGGAAAATATTTTAAGTTCTCTTGCACTACTTACAGCACATAATGTGTATTTGCATGTCAGTCTGAGTCTTACACTTATGAAATGCTGTGGGCACTTCTCTCAGATCTGATTCCACATTGTTCTTCTCTGCGTCTCATTTCAATGTGCTTTAGTTCTGATGCATCCCATTGCTCTCATCCAGTTCTGATTCCACATTGCTCTTCGGACTTCCTTGTTTCATACTACATTGCTCTTCTCTAGTTTTGATTCCCCGTGACTCTTTTCTAGTTTTTATTCCACATTGCCCTTCTCTACTTTTGATTCCACATTGCTCTTGTTAAGTTTTAGTTTTGATGCCACATTGCTCATTCACTCATTGCTCTTTCTCTGGTTTGATTCCGCATTGCTCTTCTCTAGTTTGGATTGCATTGCTCTTCTCGTTCTAATTCCACATTGCTATTCACTAGTTTGATTCCACATTGCCCTTCTCTAGTTTGATTCCACATTGCTCTTCTCTAGTTCATAGTAGTTCTGATTCCATTTGTTCTTCTCTAGTTATGATCATATTATTACTATTCTCATGTTTTCATTCACATTGCTTTTCTCTTCTTTCGATTCCATATTGCCCTTTTCTTCTTTTGATTCCACATTCTCTTCTCTTCTTTTAATTCCACATTGCTCTTCCCTTCTTTTGATTCACATTGCTCGTCTAGTTCTGGTTTACATTGCTTTTCTTTTCTTCTGATTCCGCATTGTTCTCTAGTTTGATTCCACATTGCTCTTCTCTAATTCTGATTCCACATTGCTCTTTCTCTAGTTCTGATTCCACATTGCTCTTCTCCAGTTTTGATTCCACATTGCTTTCATTTTCATATTTTTTCAATTCTTTCGACTTCTCCGTCTTTGCTGTCTATCTTCAATTATTTTGTCTCCTCCGTCTTTCAACAATTTTTTCGTCTTCTTTTCTTCACCTTCTCCGTCTCTTCAATTTTCATCTTCCATCGGCTTTACCGTCTTTTCTGTTCAAGTTCAATACCAATACTAAGCAACATGACAATGACCAGAATGTGTAGAAAGTGTAGTTTCAGGTGATTTTATTATTTATGTATTGTTCTAATGTTGGCAGGATGTTCTACTGTGGTTCTTTAGACCACAACAATAAACCAAGAGGAACCAGTGTGCATCGCTGAACCAAGGTGATGACAGCGACGATGACACCACATACAAAATACCACTTCAACACCTGAGGCTTCTGGATACATTATGAATATGTGCAAGGGTTTTTCGCCATCTGTTGCTTTTCAGTCTATATATTTTGTTTATTTGTAGGGCGGATTACGTACATTTATCAGTTTTGCGCGTGCAAATGCACTCAGCACCTAATTATGTATACTAATATTAATAAGCGACCGCAAGTATTGATTAAATGTTTTTTTCTGAATTATGCCCAAAATTACTGAAACGGGTGTAAATGGGAAAAAATCTTAAATGAAAATGAAACTCTGAAATGTGAAACTGTCACACTGAACACCTGTACCACCGTATTTAATCTCACTTACAATAACAGCACCATGCATTTTTGCTATTTTTCTCAACCTTCCTGATATAACTAGAAAGGAATTCATCATTACAATATTACGTTGACAATGACATCCACCAGAATTTGTTCGGAGAAATAGAACTTAAATCCTAGAAGATCAATCACATCTACTGGTGAACCCAATCATTAATCCTTTGACAGGTCATCCTCAATTTGTTAACTTGTCTAGGTCTACATTTTGGAGCTAGCTTATCCTTAACCTAGATCTAGAGTTACTGTAGTTGTTTTGAAGATTTGCTGTTAATGTTATAACAGTTATGGCAAAATTCTAAATCAATTCGAATTCTATTCTCTAGGCTTCCACTCAGAGATCTAGAGATTGAAGAAAACTGGTGCGACAAATTTTAGACCGTTATAGTTATAGTTATAGTAATCTAAATCTAGTCTCGTAGTTTCTAGATAACAATTAGACATACATATATCTTATCTAGATCTTACTAGATTGAATCCAAATCTATCATAAAATAGTAGAATCTAAATCTAGAACCCAAAAATGTAAAAAAAATCTAGATCTAGATATTAGATATCTAGAATCTGATCACTGCTCAAACTCAAACAGATCGATCTGAATTTTGTCTAGCTCAGACTATTAAATCATATAACCCACACATAGGATTACAACATAAATCGCAAAAATAACGCAATATGAAATTTAAAATGACGTAACTTCAATTTTCCTGGAATGAAAGAATAAAAAATTGTTGACACATTCACAACTAAACTGTACAACTGCATAGAGGTAAGGTGCAGCTCAACATTGCCTAAATCTATCCCAAAAATCCTTTGCACGAAAGGCTATTTCCACAACAAATGTGTTAGTAGATTTCAGACTTAAATATCTGAAAGTGTGAAAGGAAGTGAAGTTTCTGATTTTTAAATCTGAAATCTTCTTGTGTGATGGGTGGATCTCAGTGTGGAAATTATAGTTCGTTGTGAAAGTGAAAGTAGTTAAAATAAAGGCATGTGATTCCCGCTAATTGGTATAAAATCGCGATGGGCCTGGAGTCAAATTTCATCCTGTTGCGCTAAACCATCTCACCCATTCATAACAAATAACAGCGAACACGGGTATTTTTTAGTAAAAAGGGAAGAAAAGGAAACAGAAAAATGTTAAAACTAGACAACCTCAAATAATCTGAAATCAGAGGAATTCTGAGTTCTGCACTTTTGCCATTAAATGCATGAATAACAAACCAGTGCCACCCCATAAGCAAGAAGATGTGAGCATAAGTACCAAACAAGCGGCTGCAGTGTACGATATTCACTTCATGATACCTAGGAAAAATTGACACCGATTGAGCGAAATGACTTGCTCAGGATTGGTGAAAATCAGTTGGCCAAAGCAAACAGGGAAATTTAGTGTGGTCATTGGTCTTGCAAATTGTGTGAGGGTTCAGGGAAAGGGATTATGGATAGATTTCTTCCCAATCTCACCTCTAAGCCAATACTGCCGTGTACAAATTTGACCCACACGTGTATGCTCATAAACCGTAAAATTACCAAGAACTGCAGTGCAATGCTCTTGCTGGCATATTAAGAATATTTTTTATTGAGTTGCTACATTTTGCTCTACCACACTTCATGTATCTTTATAGATGTGTGTTGTATTTTGTCAGCCAATTATGGGGTTGATAAAACTGACAATACTGAAACAAGCTTTCGACTGATTGACCAGGCAACACTACTTTTATCACAGAATTGAATGACAAAACAACATTTTAAAAGTTGGTGGCAGTTTTAATACAGTAAAACATGTAGAAATGAAATGGTGACATAAAACATGATAAAAATCAATGACATTGATACATCCTTGGGGGTAAGGGGAAGGGTTAAGATTCTCATCAGCACCAGTAACAGTCTGAAAGAGATAAATTAAAAGAAATGTAAAGCAAGCAATCATAAACATAGGAAATGCAGACAGAGGGTTGTAAATAACAAGAAAGAAAAATGAAAGTGATTTATATAACAATATTACAAGGCTAATGAAATATGATATCCTTAACTCTTCTAAATAGTAATTAAGATGCCAAAGCAAGTTATAATGTACAGAATTAATTGCAAAGACATCTAATGAGTCATGTGACAATGAATACATATGATAGCATACAGCATATCAAAACAACTAAGTCATTATCAAGGTTAAAAGATGTTAGAAAGCCAAAAGATCTGCAGATGAGATGAAAGGCTATCATATGTATAGAACTTCATAGACATTTACATGAAGCTCAAAAGTAGCATCATGCTTAGAAACCTTATAACCTAAATGGAAAAAAGCTATGCTTATCCCGTCCGGCTGTAATATAACCACAATCAGTTCACTATAATGACTTTCAAACACCCTTCAACCATCCCATTATGAAAAAACATCCCTTTATCATGACGAATAAAAATGTTAGTGAGATCAAACTTGACAGCAAGATCTCTTGCAAACTGAGCAAAGGCATTGCTAAGGCGTCCTACATTATTACAATTAAAAAAAGCCAAAATGCCCTTCCACAGTTTCCAGAGATCTCAAGATTGTCAGGACATAAATAGAAAAAAAAAGTGCACATACACTATCTACATATTGTCTGTGCTGATTAAACATGAGCATAAAAACAAGTTAAGAGTATATTACGAAAAAGAATGAAAAAGACTTTTAAGTAATTTGATCAACACAGACTGGGTAATGTTGAAATAGACAATATTGAGGGGAATAAAAAATATCTACCCTGCCTAGCGATTGTAAGGATGATAGCCTCCTTGGCCTGCGCCTCTTTTTTGTGATTTACCAAAATTTGACTGGTTACCTGCCAAAAAAACCAGAGAATCCGTTAATTTACCACAATTAACCAGACAATGGAGTCTTAAAGAAAAATCCCAAATATAAAAAAAAATAAGAAAGAGAAGATATTGCCTGACGTTTAGAACCCAACAACATTGATTTAAGAAAAGGAAAAAAAAACACAAAGTATTCCATCAAAGAGGATTCAATTTAAACACTCATGTCTCACTCAGCTACCAGTGAAATTATTAAAACGAAATATAACTGTGATTTTATTACAAGCAGGACGCAACTAGCATCTGACCCATGGCAACTTGAAATGTTCTATTTAACTATTCAACAGATGATTGAAGACATTTTACGCTTTAAGAATAAAACATTCCTTAAAATGCTACAAATCTGTTTTCAGTTTTTCTTTTACACATTCATCAAATGCACAGATCACCACATATTGCAAAAATAATCTTGAATGGGAAAACATACAGAATGAAACGAAGAGAAGAAAGAAAAACAAGAAAGACCAACAAAAATAAAAGTTTAAAATGAGATAGGGGAGTAATGGATACATTCAAAAAGCAGATAATTTCACACAACATGCAATTTCACTTCAACCTGCTTTTTAAAAATTACCTTTGTTTTCAGTACCGGGGCTATACGGTAAACATTAACTCAAGCCATAGTGTTGAGAAAATATCCCCTCTCAAAAGCAAAACGCAACAGGTGAACAAATGTCAAAACAGTCATGCAATTACAAATAGACAATAAAAAAAAATAAAAACGAGAAGAAAAATAGAACAGATACAACCAAAATCATTGTTTAAATAAATATTTTTAAGCGAAGAAAAACAAAAGCAGTAAAGAAAACAATAAAACTAAAGAAAAAATTTCAACCCTACAAAATTACCTGATTCATGAATAAAGACCAAATTAGAAGCTTACAAACAATGAATGCAGCTCGCTTAACAAACCATAGCAAAAAAAAAACACAACAAAATCAAATTTTAAAAACCCATAACTTAGAATCTGTCAAAATTTGAACCAGCATGGAAATTTTCAACCGTTGTATTATTTAATGACCATCAAAAGCAATGTAACAGAATAATTCTCAGCACCAACGATTGGAAGGACAGTGTGATGAGACAACCAAGATTGATTCACTCACCTCCCTGTCCATAGCCCCATTCATCCAAACCTTTAAAACCACAGGGAATAATAAGTTACATGCAATGGGAAAGAATACAGACTAATGCAAACTGTCATTTTATGAATCCAGTGTAAACGTGAACATGACAACCACCCTCACTAAGCATTCTAAAAGAATAAATTAGCACATTACAGAATAAGCTAGGCCATGGCAAAATTTAGAATTAATTATCACAAATCTCAATGTATGATTTTGGAAAAAAATAGGGAAAGACATACCCAAAGGCGATATGATAAAACTAAACAGACAAGCAAGATCAAAACCAAAGCAATTTAAAGTTGAGGACATTAAAGGACCAGCTAAAAAAGAAGGAATCGGCAAATGCAAGCAAGCAGTTGGAAGCAATCACAAGAAAGAAAATTCCACGGGAAAGTCTGATGAAGTAAATCCCACACAAGCATCTTTCCATCTTACGGTCCAAGAACAAAGAAGACACAAAAAACCCACAGGATGGGAGGGAGAGAGGGACAGACAGATGAAAGGCAAAGAGACAAGACAGTGGCAATAAGACAGAAATACAGAAAGCCTGGCTCACCATATCCATAATTGTATCCCTGGTCGTAACCTCCACCATTGTTCCATCCACCGCAGTTGTAGCCACTACCACCGTAATAGCCATCATTGCCGTATCCACCATAGCCGCCGTAGCCTTGGTCATATCCATATCCATAGCCACCATAACCGCCATAGCCACCTTGATTGTAGTTTCCATATCCACCATCAAAGCCTCCTGAAAAACAATTCATAATAGAGCATTTTCTTAACCTCCCACTGTATTGGAGTGACTTTATTGATAAAAGAAGTAAAAATACGGCCTCTTGACAAATTCTTCCTTCAATTGATGTTACTACCATCCTATTTTATATAGATCTATTAAGTGAAGCTGACAGCTAAAATAATTTGTCAAATTAGTTTGGGACCAAAAGGTTGATTTTCTATTCTTCGCATATTCATGCAGAAAAATGTCCATATGACATATAATTTGTTTTTATATAACGTATAATTCGTTAACAAAATATTTTGAAGGCACTGTAAAAACAGTCAATTTTGACGTAAATTACCCAACACTGACTGAGAAAAGACCTATATTGGCGGATCGCCAAATGTGGCAATACCGAGATGACATAGTTTCTGCCAATATTTCTCGTCGCTTCGACACATCGCTGTGTGATGTAAGAGGCGTTGTGCATTAATGTGTATGTAAACACGCGCACAAGCATAGGGGAAACAAAACTGGTCATTTTGACTTGTTTTCACAACAGTGCACATCTTTTTGTACATCCAGGATGTATATTATCTTTAAAAATTCATATAAAAAACTATCCAAAATATCAAAAACACCTGACGTCACTCTTTAGATATTGAATGGAAAAGATGATCTGCACAGGTTTGGAGTGATTTTATTCATAACTAAGGAAAAAAGGACGGTACAAACTTTTCAATGATATAGGATGATATATACTCATGTACATACTAAAAGCAAAACCTAAACTCAAAAGCATAAAAAATCACTTCAGGTACAGCTCCATGCAGGTTAAAAATAGTATGATCACTGAAAAGCTTACACTTCAACAACACCAGGTGCCTTGTAGCGACCAATACTTTGAAAAAGTAAAATGACTAAACTACTGTATCTGTTCAAATGTTAACTACCAGGCTTAAAAGAATTTTATAAACTTAAAAAAATATACCTTCATTGCGCCATAAAGGTCATGACAATCTGTCACATGAATATGCAAGAATATAACGCCACAAATAAGTTATTACGGTCTAGACTTTAATTTAAAGATCTACCATTATCTAGTATGTCTCCCATAATTGAAAACCTGTTCAAGAAATTTCTCCGGATTAAACACTGATCCAAAAGGAATTTGAATCACAGAGAGAGAGAAGAAAAGAGAGAGAGAGAGAGAGAGAGAGAGAGAGAGAGAGGAGAGAGAGAGAGAGAGAGAGAGAAGAGAGAGAGAAGAAAGAAAGAAGAAAGAGAGAAGAGGAGGAAGGAAAGGGAGGAAGAGAGGGGAGAGAGAGAGAGAGAGAGAGAGAGAGAGAGAGAGAGAGAGAGAGACAGAGAGAGAGAGACAGAGAGAGAGAGACAGAGAGAGAGAGACAGAGAGAGAGAGAAGAAGAGTGCTAAATGTTATGGCTCAAGTGACGATAGGAAAACCAAATGGCTTTGAGTGTGAAAAAATATCAACGTACCTCTTCCACCACCCCTTCCTGCTCCACCAAAGCCACGGCCTCTGGGACCTCCCTCATAGCATTGCCTGCAGCTTGGGGAGGGGTGGCCTTTTCACATCAACCTGGAGATATATCAATTGAATTTTACCACCTTCCAACACATACAAATTAACATGTCATAAGCTTTGAGATCTGGGACAGGCTATGATACAAAACTTTAAAAAAAAAACTCGTTTTAAAAGGGAGGGGAGGAAATATGCAGAGCTCACAGAAAAATTTGGCAAAAAACACGATATCAACAAAGATACCCATTGACAAACAAAAAAAAGAAAGGAAAAAAAGCATCCAGTGTCCTGTGGTTCCCTGAACTCCGGCCTGCTCTGTCATTTAGGCAAATTTAAGTGGAAAAAACATTGCATGCACTTTATTACAATTATTGGTCTGTTGACCATATCTGAAACCTGTAAAAAATTTAATGTTATGCTCTGTGATTTCCCAATAGGGACAAAGTGGGTTGCAAATATTCTCAACAGAGTTATTCAAAAACAAAGACAAAAAATTTAACAGCCATCCCAGACCTCAAAGATACAGTTTAATTTCAAAGCAAAAATGTTTAATTCTTTATGGAAAGAGTATTCTGAAAGGAACTTCATCTTGATTAAGCAATTTAGCTTCCAATCCTCAGAAGTAAAAGTGATTTCAAGACATTAGAAACCTGGTTCAAATGAGAGAGAGTTTATTACAATTTAACACAATGAAACAATTAACATTCACATTGAAAAAGGTCATTTGAATTTTGAAAATTAATGAATAATCAAAATTAAACTGGCTTGGGCTTTGACAATTAGGTTTTATTTTACCTCATGGCCCACATCACTCCATGCTCTCTTTTGTTCATCATTTCCGTCTCCTGCAGGGAATCGGAACAAAATGAGCATCAGTTGCAAGACAAATAATCTAAGAAGCAATAGTTCCACTTAAATGAAAGGGACTTTTGAAAGCTTGAACATTTCCCATGAGTTTTAAGAAGGTATTAACTTCAACAGCATTATTGTCACAAGCAGCATCAAACCTCATGGGACAATTAGACCAGGAGATGAGAACTCTTTTACGTTGTCATTACAAACTTCTTGAGGGGTCTTGTTTAACAAAACTTGCAAACAATACTGCAACTTGAAAATCACTTACAAAGAGGGCTGAAAAGAAAATCATTTAGTTCTTATTTAGCATGTCACCCCTCAAACCCGACTACTTTCCCACTTACACTTTATAGAATTGAACAAGAAAAAGTTCAGAAAACAGCCGAACACTACAATAAAAATAATACCTCTTGGCCTTTGATCTTGTGGGTTGGACTTTCCAAGCACTTTTTAAGTCCTGACATTCTCTTGAACTCAACAAAGCAAAAAGCTCTTCTCTGCTCTTTAGTTTTATCAAATGGAAATTCCATCTTTTCAACCTTTGAAAGATCGAAAGGAAATATATTTATAACAAACAATTGGAACAATAGTCTTGTTCTATAATATATAAAATAACCATGAGCTATCTTAATTTCCAGCATTTCCAAAGCTGTTTACACACTATAAATGCAAAATAGGAGGGTTACACTGAGCTCAAATGGTGAGTGTATAATATTCAAAAGCAAAATTGAAAAAAAACAGGTTATACGAACAATATATTTAGACAAAATAATAAAGAATTACATGAAAAAAAAAGTAATTAATTTTCATCCTATTGATTTCTATAGAATGATAGGACAATCTGAAATGCAAGTATAGAATTGAACAAGCTTTTTCTAAAACTTCTTGCCTCAAATAAAAAGTTAAACATTTAAAAAGAAAAGTTTACTCAAAATCTAATTGTTCCAATTAAGCGTTTTAATTATCAGTGTCGACTAGTACAATTTTTACCCATATGCTCAACTTACCTCACCAAACTGTGAGAAATATTCTTTCACATCATCTTCAACAACAGCTGGATCTAGTTTCCCAACAAATATTTTTTGGGTCTAGGGGGTTGCTTTTTTGGGATCAATATTCCTTGAATGTAACTTGTGTTCTTTTTCAGTTATAACCTGAGTGATGGAATATTTTTGTATAAGGAAATCAAAATCCAAACAAACAAAAAAAACAAAATAAAACTTTTTGCAATAACATTTTTTAAAGATAACACTTAATATAAGGTGGTCAATCACTGAGAAACAAAAAGGGGGCGATGTGTTTCAACTGAAATTGCTTAATTACCTGAATTGTTTAAAAGCATTACATTTTCCCCTTTTAAATCCCTTATGTCGCTTCATAGGGTGTTCACCACAAAGTCAACTGAAAATTTCCTACTTCAACACAAAAACCCTACCTAGGAAATGAAACACTCCCCAGACGCTAGAAACAGAGAACAGCAAATATTTCTATTTAAATGCATTATTATAAATTGTTAATTTAAATCATAAGTGAATGACTTTCTGAGTACATCTCAATGAAATGAAAAGTTGTCACACATTTCTTTAATGTTTTACTTTGGATTAACAATATTTCACTTAATTTCATCATTTTCCTGGTATTTTCTCGACCGGAAACTTTTTATTTTGTTTTCAAGTGATTTCCCTGATGCATGGAAACCCTGTTTTTACTACCTGAGCCCCATTTCCTACTTGT
Source organism: Doris montereyensis (assembly GCA_037039925.1). Lineage (NCBI taxonomy): Eukaryota > Metazoa > Mollusca > Gastropoda > Nudibranchia > Dorididae > Doris > Doris montereyensis. The sequence continues at coordinate 50,880 of JAXRKP010002233.1, read as the reverse complement.
TTTCCTACCTAAGACATCAATTTCCGACCATTTCAGACCTTTCAGAAAGTATGAAAAATATGATATATTTCCGACCTTGCTGGACACCCTGTACATACGTATCACGTATCTAGGCAGTCCCAGCTAGTGATATCTAACAACTCTATTCGTTTTAGATTTGACATAATTGTGTGTTACATATCCCTCAATAACCTAAAACAATGTTTCAGATATCCTCTGTAAAGGATGGTTTTATTGGGAAAGTCAGTAGCATGAACCTTTGATACAGGAATTAGACTAGTCACAGCTAGGTAAACGTACACAAAAATAAGTAACTCAACCACCCACTGAGGAAGTTCGTGAAAGTTCTATTATCTCAATCATATCATCCACATTCCACATTTAAATTTAGTTACCTTATCAACAGGTTCTGATGATGCAAAACATACAAATCCAAACCCTCTTGACTTCTTTGTTACATAGTCTGTCTTTAATGTACAGTTTGTGACCTGCCCGAATTTTTCAAAATATTCCCGGAGGTCCTCTGAAAAGCAAAGCAAAACCTTTTCAAGACAAGTAGAATAACATGAATAAAGTGGGAAAAAAGAAATTTTAATGAAGCATTAAGCTCTATTCCCAATCTGTCCCATGATGTATTGCGCTATCTCCCAGATCGGTGGTAGCTCTTTTGCGTGGCTGTTTTTTTATGGTGCTATTCATTGTAGGTGACAGCAGAAGACGACACGCTCTTCAAAACTTAAATGTTATCTGTCTAGACATGTGAATCAACATATGACTAGATTTATTTAGATATACTTAAGGAGAAAGTTGGTATGTGGTGTGGCGTCTTCAACATCCTATGCGTGTTATTTCACGACTTATTCTTGCCACTGCCAGCCGGGAGAGCACAGCTAGGATTTACTTATTCGTACTTGCATTTCACCTTTCGAACTTTAAAAATCTAGATTGCTAAGTCCGACTATCTTGTGTTGCCATAGAATCTAACTTATAATTGAGATTTTATATCACTCTTGTAAATAGTATAATATGTTATATCTCCCTGTGTCTAGATCTATTGACAAGGTTCTAGTTCTGGATGTAAATGTTCTGTCCAACGAACAAGTTGAAAAAAATGACACAGGAAAAAAAGATAAATCTGTCTAATAATTTGTTAGACAGAATGCACAAATTGAGGATGTCATTTTAAGAATATGGATAAATGTGAATTCTAGCATTTATTTTTGAGAGAAATGTTGGTATACCCCTTTTTCCATTTTGAAGGTGGGGGAGGGAAAATTCTTTAAATCTAGTTCTAGATCTAGTCTAGATAGATAATATTAATAATAATATCAATAAATATTAATAATAGAGATCACAGTCAGTTCGGAGTTCTCAATGCAGTCTTAAAAATCACCACATCTAAACCAAATCTCAAATCTAGATTAGATCCTCGATGAACGTAAGGCACTAGATCTAGAATAGATCTCTAATAAATCCGTAACAATAATATCAGCCAGTTCAGAGTTCTCAATGCATCTTTAAATTTACCCTTAAATTTAATATCTTAAAAATCAACCAACAACTAGATCTAGATCTATCTAGATTCTAAATCTAGATCTAGATATCTAATCCGTATTGTCTAAGTCGAAAGAGCGTAATGTCGATCAAGATCTCACACGGCACAAATGTCACTAGAATTAGAATAGATCTAGATCTATATCCAAGACGAATGAACAACAAAGGCAGCTAATAATCTGTATTGTCGAAGAGGGCACTAAACTGAATACACATGTGAAGACCCGGAAATTGTTACTATTATTACATTATATACATCCGGTTCACAGACTGCTTGGACGCCATTAAAAATTCGCAAAAATATACTCGAATGGGGCTCCGGACCTTGCAGAAACTTCCATCAGCCATGGTGGATATCGAGTTCCTTTTTATGAAATACGGACTCAGTGCAGTAAAATGGATTATTATTTACGGATTAGACGAAATAACGGAAGAAATTCTAGTTGTGCAGCTAAAATGATTATTTATGAATAATGACGTGGTGTACTCAGTGACCTCATATTTTACTATAATTGAAGAAGTTCAAGTTCCACACAAAAATGTCCCACAAAATAGCTAACCCATCTGTTTCTGAAAAAAATAGGACAACAGGAAAAAAAAATAATAAATCAATTAATCTATAAAACACTGAAATTTTGATTGTCAATTTGATTATTCACATATCGAGAATTTTAAATGGGTAAAAGAATTCACAAATATCATAAAATGGAATTGATTCTATCATCTAATTGATTTATTTTTGCAATATAAGATTGAATATGGATCAATCTAAAACTACAATTTCAACTTGTTTCAGGTATTCTCAAATTCTACTACCCCAATTTGAAAGTTGTTATAACACTTACTTGGAGGTGTCCGCTTCAGGTAAACAGTTTTGTCCTGTTTCATTTTCATTAGGATATCTGTGGATAATCAAAATAAGAAAAGTGATTTTTTGCCTTCTGCAATCTTAAAACTGGCAAAAATGACATTTGATAACATTCTATCTAAAATCTACAAATTGACACCTTTCCTCAACACAACTGTGACTACGCAATTCTATGATAGGGAAAAAATTACAGATGCCTGCCGCACTACCCAAACACGACTCGACAGCACAAGTTGGCACCACCACATGGATGTGAAGGGATGGGCTCTGGTCAAATCAGGGTGTTCAAATTAGCCTTCAATGATACCCATGTACTGTAAAAGAGCTCACACGTAACTCGGCTGGACATTGTCGTATTTTAAAATCTGATTACATATTTGGATTCATAAGTAACGACCTCAAATTAATAAAGTCATGTAAATGTCGTGCAGAATAGCATATTATAACAAATAATGCCATCGTTTTTGCAAGATATGTCGTAGTTTCAAAATTTAATTTGTTTAAAATAAGATTAATAGAGTGTGTGCATGTCAGTATCTTGTTCACTATTGTCTGTGTGCTTGTTTTGCCAAAATTTAAAAAAATTTTTAACGCGCCAGTGTCATCCCCTGTCAACATGTAGATCTAAGTTCATTGTGTCAGTCGTATCGATCAAGTATCTGTATCACATTAACTTGGCAATACATCACAAACAGTATTTGAGTAAAAATGGAAACCGTAGATGTCAACTGGGTGGAAACTTTGCGTATTTAGAGCCCCTATACAAAAAAAGATGACAACCGAAGGTAATGAAAATCTAGTTCAAAACCTACAGTTTAGTCCTAGTGCGGTAGGGTAAAATCCCATTAGTTATTCGACAACAAAGATGCCACTAAACTGTTCAGTTGACAGTGCGGTAGTAGCCTTATGCGAGTTTCACATGCATTTCCTCAATTTCGAAAGCCTATAATATTTACATAGAAAATATGAGACTGTACATCAATGTAACTCAGTGCAAACAAAGAAAATTGATAATGCATTAATCTTGTTAAGTGCCAGTCAAGAAGTTATAAAAAGATGAACACCTAGAATGTAATGTCTATCATTTCTACTTCTAGATCTATTTTTTATTTTAATTACATGGTACCATTTGAGTGTGATCATGATATTTCCTTTTTATGATTATTCATAATAACCATCACCACAAAAAAGCATTATTATTTACAGTATTAGAATGATTATTAACAAACAGACAAATGGTAGCAGTAGGTACACTGCTTGTGTACTAAAATGATTATTTATGAATAATGACGTGGTGTGACTCAGTGACCTCATATTTTGACTATAATTGAAGAATCTTTGGGCTTCTCTCTCTCCACAAAAGAGGCTTCAAGCTCCACAAAATAGCTACCACCCATCTGTTTCTGAATTTGGGGTCTGATAATTTTGCCACTAATTTTTCCTCTTTGCTCTGTCCATTCTAACAATATTTTTCTTTACCTCCTCTCCTCTCTTCATTCAAAATAATGTTGAGATAGCAATGCAATTAATCTATAAAACACTGAAATTTTGATTGTCATATTTGATTATTCACATATCAGTAGGCTACCTACTATGATTTAAATGGGTAAAAAGAATGAATTGTCTTTGCTAAATTAATTATAATTTATATCCTAGTGATCTATGGTTGATTCTATCTAAGGTTACAAGAAAATGGGATAACATTTGCAATTGAATTGAAATTTCTTTCAATCATCTAATTGATTTAACCAATTGTCTGTGTTCAATAATGAAAACGCTGAAAAAAGTAAGTTCTACACAATTCTACTACTTCCCAATTTGAAACCGAAGTTGAGAAATACACTGAGTCCCTATAACCATTCAACTTACTTGGAGATGTGTCCCAACTCAGTCCACCAACAAAACCATTTTCCTGCAAACAGATTTCATTTTCATTAGGATAATCATAACAAATAAACTGACAATATGTTATATGTTCTTAGGTAAAATGATTTTTTTATTTTCAATCTTAAAACTGGCAAAAATGACATTTGATAACATTCTATCTAAAATCTACTAAATTGACACCTTTCCTTTCTTGACATCTTTTTGAAATAAAATGACTAATGAAAAATACTCCACAAATAGACGTGGTAGGCTGTAATGTAATATATTAGATCATTCAATGCTACAGATGCCTGCATATGTAATTCTTGTAATGTTTTAGTCTTATCAAAAAACAGCCTGTTTTTCCATTCATCACGACATGAGTTGAAACCTGATTTTGTTAATTCTCCACATGACGCATTAGCTCAATGAATGATAGTCGGCTCTGGTCAAATCAGATGGTGTTCAAATTAGCCTTCAATGATACCCATTACTCCCCATTGAAGAAAAAAGCTCACAATGTAAGAAAAAAAGCTCAGAGAAAACAAGCCCATTGAATTTCGCATTTAAAAACTACTGGTGCCATTAAATTTTGACTTTATAAAAACCACCCTCTAAGCAGATCTAATAAACCTCGGGACTGACTAGCCACTCGGCTCATGTAAATGTCGTCGATTCAGTGCGCAGAGACAAATTATTTGTTCACACGGTTTATTACTTTCTACATGAATCTATTACTAAGATAAAAGTCTTGTAGACTTTCAAAAATTAGGCTTGTTCTATGTATTCATGGCTTCAAGTTTAAGAGTACGAGTTTATGAATGCCATCGTTTTTCGACAAGATAAAAAAAGGCTAAATTTGGAGTTATTGACCCATTTAGAAATTACTTTTTTATTCGAAAATTTAAAAAAATTTTTTTAACTGTTTAATATTGTCCTAGTGTCCAGTAACCTTATTACTGACTCAGTCCCTCGTTATTATTAGTGTATCATTGAAGGGGTCAGTCTACATCGCTGTCAGTCGGCAAGAGCGTGATCATGCAGGTCGTGTATTTCTGCAGCGACTCGAGCCAAAGTTGGCAATTTGCTCATCATACACAAGACCGTTTGCGATTTGTGAGTAGTCATACAATTTTTAGCAGTCGGTCTATAGTCTATGCCACCTAGCGTATATCTAGAGCCCATACAAGAAGAATGAAATCATTACCGTTACCTACAGTAGTAGAATTAATCTAGATCAAAACCTGGGGGACAACCAGTCACATGATAGACACAATATAGAAAAATCCCATTAGTTATTAAGAGAGAAGAGAGAGAGACAAGGCAGGGTTCACATAACTAGGTCACTGAAATTTTATCCATTTCTAGTTTCACAGAAATTTGGACAAAGCCAATTTTATACTAATTAGATATGTAATAAAGAAATATAAAAAAACAATTTGTTGACAACCTGATAAAATGGGGGTTTTAAAGCAAAAAGAAAGAAAAGATTCTGATATAACAAAAATGTATTTCTTGTCTAATACCTTTGTCCGTCCATGACTTATATAAACAGGACAGAGAGGCACAGAGAACACACGTGTCACTGATCAAGAAAGCGTCATTCTCCTTGATCGACACGAAGAAAGTAGACCTACATGATTCTTTTTTTGTGCTGGATATTTTCACTCGGTGGGTCTGATTTTATTTAGACAAAGAGAGACAATAGATAGAGACTATTTAGAGACAGTCAGACAGAGAGAGATACATTCGGATATTATACCAATGTAGATCTAGGATGCTATTTTTACTAAAAGACATTTTAATTGATTTTCATTTTGGGAGTGATTATTCGGACCCGGGTGCCCAACAGACAAAAGTGGTTATTCGGACCCGGCCTGCTGACTTCCCGCTCCTGCGATCTCTAGAAAAGAAAGACAGATAGAGACAGAGAGAGTTGTCGGACCAGAGAGAGAGAGAGAGACCTCCACCCCCGTGATGTTATGTTGCATGCATTTGAGTAAATTTGGTGTGAGATCTTTGTGATAGCTCTCTCTCTCTCTCTCTCCTCCTTGCTCTTTCTTTTTCTTTATCTCTCTCTCCTTTTTCCTCTTCCTTGCTCTCATTTTTGGAGAAGGAGGTGTCTGCATATATGCTCTCCTCTCATTTTCCTCTTTCTCTTGCTCTGTCTATTCCTAACAATATTTTCTTTACTCCTCTCCTCCTCTCCATCTTTGAAAAGAAGAATGTACAAGAGATCGGAATGAAATACGAGATAAAGAGATGAGTAAGAGTGCATAATACTATAAAGATAGTATTATGATTGCTGAGACTGATCCAAAGAGAACGTAAACAAAACACAACACAGACTACAGGGTGATCCATCTCAAAATCCAACCCAACTTACAAACAATGAATTAGAAGGGATGGCATGTCGATCTTATTGTGACAGATAGACTACTGACAAACAGACTACAGACAGATCTACATGACGTCAAGAAATAAGGGCTGACATTGATTAGTTATTCACGAAACCTTTGGTCTATCGGTTCAATCAGTGATCAAAATGTGTCCTATATTTAAAATGGTATCAAATTATAGGGTTTACACCCATTATAATCTGAAACTGATACGAATCAATTGACATGTGTAGACAAAAGTCAATAATGTTAATACGCATGAATGTAATGATCTAAACGGTAGGTTATTGCACTAAATGGAGAGGATCGATTAGACTGGATTGTGTATTCGAATAACCAAAGTTTGTATTCGGACCCTGTGTCCGGAAGAACGAACGAAGGCTGAGAAAGTACACTGAGTCCTAATAACCATTTTCGCATAAGCTATTGGGACCCGGGTAGAGATCGCCGATTATCAGAGCGAAGTCTTCCTAGATCGGGTCCGTAAACTAACCATTTTTTCATCTACAGATTTGGGCTTTCCAGGTCCCTGGTAATCAAAGCCTTTTCATTTACATAACCTTTCAATAATCACATGTTTTCTTTTAAATAATTAATGTTTTTAGTGTGAAAATGATTTGTTCTTATTTTAATTGTATTATTTCTTACTCATCAGTTTAAAAAAAAAACATTTTGTGGCTATTATTTTCTAATAAATCTCAACTGAACATTAGAACAGACCTTTATACCACAAAATGGCCGTCTGTCCAATTGACCCAGTGATAGCTACTTAAAAGGATTCCTTCCCATTCTTTGATCTTTTAAGGCTGTGTTCTTTTAATTAGATCATTCTATATAATAATGGATCTGTTCTAGTTGGCCAACTAAATCTAATGAAAAAGGATAATGTCATGCAGCAAATCCAAACTAGTCAGAGGTCCACCTCACCGCAGCGTGGCTTAGCCACGCTGCTATTCAGCATTCATTGCCCTTGTCGGTCATTATCTAAGACTTGGAATCTGGGTCGTGGTACACATTGTACTAGGGTTTCCGACAGCTACATCTACGTCCCATTCATAAGGAATTACATTGACGAAAAAGTCATAATGCATAAATAAAAAGCTAACAAGAAGTTACTAACCTGTCGTCTTCTGTGTCATCGTCGTCTTCCATCATTGCCTGTCTCTCTTCTTCTGTGAATTGTGCTGGATCGGCTAAGGCTACTGTGGTTTCTTGATCAGTCTGTTGTTCACTTGCACCATTTGATGCTTCCATCTGTTGTTGCATTTCCTCTTGTTGATTTTCGTCTGCCATCGTGGAAGATGTAATTGTTCACAAAACAAAAATCAATAATGAATCTATTACTAAGATAAAAGAACAAGAGAACTGAATATACCCACGCCGCGTCCTAACATGCAGAATGGCGAATGGCGGCCGTGAAAGAAAGAAAAGCGTCACGTGATCACAATTATGCGGCTTCAAATCTCGTTACAATCTCGACAAGGTTAAAAAAGAGGGTGAAATAGCATTATATTTTCTCAAAGTTAAAACCTCCAATATTAGATACATTGTTACTTATTTTTTATTCAAAAATACACAATGAGCCACAAATCATATTCACATTCTTTAAAAAGAAATAAAGTTTACTTTTCACACGGTTTCACATCAACAAAGTGAAGTACATGACCGTCCACCGGTCCTCTATGACTTTACATTTCTGTTTCCCTCGTTTTCCTCTTCTTTCTCCTCTCCTATTTACTTGGTCTTCTTCTTATATATAGGCCTACGTCCCTACTCCGTGGTCATAAATACTTGTCATAAATCCTACATAGGTTTTACCAAGCTAAAAACAGGATCCAACATAGAGCCAAAGTGTTGATCCTACTTTGCTCATCATACTCCTACCAAAGACCGTTTACGATCTTTTGCTCATACGTTCATCACACATGATAACAGTCGGTCATACTGTCATATTTCTACCTAAATCATACTGTTTGATATCGCATGCACTCTACATTTCCACAGTATAAGGATAATTATTAATTCATTTATTACTATTATTATTACTTTCATCATCATGAGCCGGAAATCGGTAGTAGAGAAGTCGGTAACCTGGCAACACTGTATACCATATTCCCCTCAACGGATCGAGATCCCACATTGTGATACATGGTGTCTGTATCAGTGCTTTAGTTATTTTTTTCTTGCATTTTAGATAAACAAACCGTGTAATTTGCTTTCTCAAAGTTACCCAGGTACTGGAAAATCTAAGTATCGAAAAAATGTATCAACTTAATATTGCAATGCTGTATTGCCCGATCGTGTGTTAAAAGCCAAATAATAACACTATTATTAAGTATATTATTATAAACATGTATAATATTCTAGATCTAGATCTAATCATGTATGCATGTATAATTCTGATCAAACTGATAAAAGTGGTTATTCTTGCACAACCTTTAACTAACAAATTTTGCTAGGCATAAAGGTTCATCAATTTTTTTATCATAACTTCTAATCTAAGATGTACGGTAGGCTTTACTTTTTCTATCGTTTTATATTATAATTAGATCTATGTTCATGTTCGATGGTTAGTATTGTTCTAATAGAATGATCAATGAAAAAAAGTCATGTCTTAATGGTCCAAACACCTCTGTTCCAAGCAATTTGTCACGATTATCAAGACATTCAGATTATCGAATCACAGATTAAAGTGACACGTTGTGAATCAACGAAATGCCTCACCACTTACACTTATAGTAATGAAGACCTAGTGCATTTTACGGGGCACAGAGCACTACGATGCTGTTTAAAACTGGCTAAATCTGTCTGTCTGTCTGTCTGTCTGTCTGTCTGTCTGTCTGTCTGTCTGTCTATCTGTCTCTCTCTCTCTCTTCCTCTCTCTCTCTTCTCTCTCTCTCTCTCTCTCTCTCTCTCTCTCTCTCTCTCTCTCTCTCTCTCTCTCTCTCTCTCTCTCTCTCCCTCTCTCTCTCTCTCTCTCTCTCTCTCTCTCTCTCTCTCTCTCTCTCTCTCTCTCTCTCTCTCTCTCTCTCTCTCTCTCTCTCTCTTTCTCTCTTTCTCCCTCTCTCTTGACTTGTGCCTCAGGTTTCTCGCTTACAAAGAACTTACACCATGCCAGAAGAAGAAAAAGACTGAAGACGAAGACTGAAAAAGAGAGAGTGAAAGAGAGGAAAGAGAGAAAGAGAATGATGATGATGTATGATGTAGATGAAGACTGATGAAGAGAGAGAGAAAAGAGAGACAGACAGACAGACAGACAGACAGAGATAGAAAAAAGATTATTAGATTATATGGCTGAAGTTGTGGTGGTAAGCCGAGTCGAGTGACTTTGAAGCTAGACCATCTTGAACAGTTGGGTGTTTGATTTATCGAAACATAAATTCTTTTTTATTGGGGTAATTGTTCCCAAATCAGGTGTTTGGATCTGGAATCGCAAATTTCTGAATTATTGGGTACAAATAAAGAAGAAAAAATCCATCCTCAGCTCATCTATTCGGATTATCAAGACATTCAAAATATAGAAGTCTGAACTATCGATACGTGACTGTAAGAATAAGTTGAGAGTAACACAAAATAACACAAGGGGGAAAAAGGAAAAAAGAACCCACAAACAAATAAATACCTTATGGCATTTGCTCTTGTCAATCGTTTTGTGTTAGCTAATGTATGAATACGTCGGCTCATAATGATATTGTCCTTCCTACAGTTTTGATAATTTTCAAGTTATCATTAGTATCAGATTCACAGTCATCAATTGTTTAGATTCATGAAAAGGTAACAATATTCAATCTACGTTTGTCCTGAATTTTACTTGCATCTTGTCCTTTCTTCAGATTCTCTTTTCAGCAGAGAACTTTGGAGCCTGTTTTCTCAAAACAAGTCTAATTGTAGTTATGACAATTTAATTCTGAGAGAAAAGAGAGTTCTAGCCAGTGATACAATTGGAAACGTTGCAAAAGTAATGACCAACTAGAAGAATAGTCAAGCTATGACGAGAGTGGTTAGTTCTTGGATGGGTGAACAGCTGGGAATTGAAACCAGACCACTACACAACAAAAAAGATAGACAAAAAAAAGACAGAGGGACAGCTTAGAGTGTGAGGAAGGAAACACTTGATCGACGGGGGTTCTCTCTTCTTCTGAAGATTCTCTGTTTTTAGCTCCCATTGAATTTCTTCTACCCATGAAATTTTC
>JAXRKP010002233.1:17500-35000 GCA_037039925.1 Doris montereyensis | reverse complement strand
GAGCAGGAACCATTAGATGAATCAAGAGAAAAATCTGTAGATTTTACTACCCTGTTTGTAAGTTGTATGTTTGACTAGATAAATGGTCATTCATTATAAACCACATAATGACACTAAACAATACTTCCTTAACAGAAATCCCACCACCTTACTTCACCCCAACGACTTTACCCCAACGACTTTATTGGTGCATCCAAAGATCTTTCTTCACTTTGAAAACTCTTTTAGAATTATCCTCCCACCCATGCCTTTACCCCTTTTCCAGAATGTGGATACTGTTACACTGTAGTCAGACTGTGCTATGCAAAGTTAAATCCATTAACACAACGATTCCCCTCAGGGTGAATCTTAGAAATATTGTTTTTTGATAAATTCACAAATCTGAACATCTCTTATGACTCAAGTATTTTTTCTACCTTGAACAGTCAATATGCATGCAAACAGATTCTGTAGGCTCTTTAATTTATCTTACGTAGCTGAAATTATCAGTGTTCTGTTAATGATAGAGATTTTTCTTTCTTAGATGGGAAAAAAAGGGAAGGGGGTGTTTTTAATCACTATTCATGATTTAGAACAGAACTGTTAGATCCAACTCTCAGGCCTCCAAGTGACTGATGTCACTTGCTTAACACTTTTAAAATGCATGATATAAGCATTTAGTCAAGTCTTTAACTGGATGATAACACATATGTATTGCATATTAGTAAGTAGTCTCTCTTAAAAACATTTTTACCCATACGTTTTCCAGTTTTCATTAAATAACCCAACTCTTTTTATGACGGAGAATTGACATAATAATAATTCAAAGGGTATGTTAGTATCATTAAGTCTGTTTCAACTACAATATTGTATATTCTCATTAAAGGTGTGTATTACTGTAGTCAATTATGATGTAAATGCTGTATATTACTAATTGTAATGATCAGAACTAAAGGTGTCAATAGTTTTACCTACTTTACTGAATTTATAGCATTCATATTTAACAAAGTTTAATCCTTCCCACTCCAAAAATTTATTTCTGCATTCAAATATGTTTGCGTAACTGAAGAAAACATTAAAGAAACTTACCCTTTCTGTTATCCCTCTCATCTTCTTCCTTAAATATTTAAATATATATAGTGGGATCTGAAACTGAAAATATTGAAAATGAATGACATGATGATAACGAAGGTTAATAACACAACATTGAATTCCCAAAAGCTTTAATCAATGTCTCATTTCCTTTTCTTTCTATCTTCTTTAAGCCATCTGCTGATCCAACAATAGCAGAGATTCTTGACAAAGTTAGAGTTGCTGTCTTCAAGAATGGAATCAGGACTACTGAATTCTTCAAAGATCATGACAAACTCCGTAGTGGAATAATCACAGAAAATCAATTTATCTGTGGATTGATGCTAGCAGTTGGGAAAGAAGCCCAGCTTTCAAGACAAGAGTCTCAAAAATTATCTGAGTTTTACAGACTGTCAGATGGGAGAGTTAATTACAAGGAATTCTGTGATGCGATGGAAAATGGTAAGATTAGGACATGTTCTTTAACTTAACATTGCTACATTAATTTCCTTAATATGTTGCCTTCTCCACCATTTATTGTGCCTATGACAGCTCCGTTCATGTTTTATGACAAATGTTAATTTCAATTAAGGCTCCAAACAAATATGAATGTGCACCATAATATATTATATTTTTTGGAAAGTGTTGCAAAATGTATCAGGTATAAAGAAAAAAGATGGGAAGGCGTCCTTCCGAAATCCAGTGTAAGTTGTTTATGGTCATGATAACAAACCTTGTACCCGTTGTTGAGCATACTACACAAATGTACCAATAATAAAGTTGCAAAGGTGCTTATATGAAATCTGAACAAAGTACAATACAAAAATGGTGAATACTACTAAGTACTAAAACAGTTTAGAATGATGATAGATGAAAGTAGAACTACTGAAATAAGTAAAAAACACTTTTTGTATTTTTTATTTACCTTTTTTCACAATATGCAAACGGATAGGATGATCTCATTGGCTATATAAATAAAATGTTTTGCGTGTTGAGCTTGAAGAGTCAGATTGGGATAGGTAAGAATCTGCACAAAATAAACTTAATATCTCTTTATGATATTCACAGTGATGTTGTTGCTGACTGATTCATTACATCCTGAACATTTTTGTTAATAGCACTTGATTTTTTTATAGAATATTTTATTTTTATATGAGTTCTTTTTTTAGCTTCTGTCAGAACAGAAAATACCCTCAAACAAAACAATGCTATCAACAGAAGTTTATTATTTGTTTTTTATCTTTCTACTATCACTCCCATGTTTACATGTGGTGTCCTCGTTCTCATTATTTTCAAATGAGTTATTTTCTTTTTACAGCTTTTAACATTCCTGATCTGGAGAAAAAGCCCACAGTGTGTGTCCAACGGCCTATTTGTGGCTCTCTAGCAAAGGTTTATATGCATTTCTTGTGATGTGTTTCAATTAGATAACAATTTAAGAGTTTGCAGTAAATTTGTGTCATCTGGACTTATTTGGATTGATTAATTTAACAAGACAAACCAGAATGATGCATTTCATAAAAAAAGACATTGACAAGATTTAAATCATTTTACTCTTTTAAAAAGGAAAATGATTAAGATAAAGGTATAATCCATATCCTCATAGAAAGGCAGGTTTATGGACTCTTCATCATTTGTCTGGGAGGCAGGTTTAAAAAAAAATTCAGATTCATACTAAAGTACATACTGTACAGCTGCTTGTAAAATGCATCATGCTTATATGCTAACAATTCCCTCTCTACCTATAACCAGGTACTTATTCATACATGAGGTAAAAGATCACAATGTGCAAATTTCAATTTCGTTTTCCTTAGAGTACAACTTTTGGGACAAGATTCTAGTCATGCCTGCATTTGAATCAGTTACCTCATAATTATGAGTTCAAGTGACCTCCATTTGGCCTTTATCTTTTAATACTGTCTTAGCTTTTAATCTAACCATAAATGATCACTTTTTTAGATATAGAAGAGTTTGGCATGTGTCATATAAGACATTTGTGTTAATTCGCAGAAAACTTAACTTGATTAAAACTTAATAAGTGATGTGATTGTATAGGAATTTTGGGTGATGTTAGTTGAGTAAAGCATAACGTCATGAATAAGCTATTCAGTGAAGGGTTGTGGTCTGTTTACATTTTAAACCATCTTGAGCGCACTCACTTGAGAACTGCAAATGCTAAAGAGATGATTTCTACACTTTTTATTTCAGGGTCTTAAGCCTCTGACTGGTGGAGAAGAGCAGATTCTCTCCCTTATTCTAAATGAAATTTCAGAGAAAATAAGGAAAGACAGAATAATGGTGAATCAGTATTTCAAGGATTATGACAGGGTAAGATTACTTTCATTGAAAGAATTGGTCTTCAATGAATTTTTAAACAAATTTCAAGTTTCTTTTTAAATAACTAAATACATACTTTGTAATAGTAAAAACTCCCAGTGATTTTAAATAATTAGAGAATAAAGCTTGTTTCAAATTAATAATCTATTATGAATTATGCTTCAATAGTGTCTTAGATATTTATAAAACACCATGAGCTCATTAGGTGAATGGCACTAAACAAATGGAATTATTATTATTAATATTAGTAATATTATTATCATCATCATTATCGTTATCATTATCAGTATTATTATCATTATCATTATTATTATTATTATTATTATTATTATTATTATTATTATTATTATTATTATTATTATTATTATTATTATTATTATTATCATTATTATCATTATTAACATTATCATTATTTATTATTTTATTATTATTATATTATTATCATTATCATTATTATTTCATTTTTATTATTATTATTATTATTATTATTATTATTATTATTATTATTATTATTATTATTATTATTATTATTATTATTATTATTATTATTATTATTATTATTATTACCATTATTATTATTATTATTATTATTATTATTATTATTATTATTATTATTATTATTATTATTATTATTATTATTATTATTATTATTATTATTATTATTATTATTATTATTATTATTATCATATTCATCATTATGATCATTATGATCATTATCAACATTATTATCATCTTTATTCATTATTTATTATTATTATTATTATTATTATTATTATTATTATTATTATTATTATTATTATTATTATTATTATTATTATTATTATTATTATTATTATATTCATTATTAACTATTATTATTATCATTATTATTATTATTATTATTATTATTATTATTATTATTATTATTATTATTATTATTATTATTATTATCATTATCATTATCACCATTATTATCCTTATTATCATTACTATCATTATTGTCATTATTATCATTATAATTATCATTATCATTACTTTATTCTTATTATTATTCTTATTATTATTAATATTATTATTATTATTATTATTATATTTATTATTATTATTACTATTATTATTACTATTATTATTACTTTTATTATTACTATTATTATTACTATTATTAGGCTTTAAAACTTCCGACCTTATTTATGTCTCTTTTTAAGGAGGAACGGGTTCTGGGGGGACACATCTAGTCTATCATACTAATGGATAGAGCAGTTCATTCCCATCGCAATGATATCATAAAAGAAGTTCAGTATGGATATATATATGATAAAGCCAAAAATATTACCTAAAGTACAGCAAGTTGATACTCATTTTAATCGTCATAATATAGACTATCCAAAGACAACTCTTTTGAGCATCTATTATGAATATTGCTTTAGATCATCCAGAGAATACTGGACATATTATTATCAAAAGGCACTACCATCTCAAAATGAGTAAAAAGGTGCTGGTGCACTTGAAACAGTGTTGATAAGAAGTAGTTGATAGCCTCTCAAGGTATTATGATGTTTAAAAGCATTATCCTACTCTTTTCTTAGGTTTATGGGAGAAAAAATATATTTAAATAAGAGATAAAAAGAGAAAAATATGATTTTCATAAAATGTTTTTTGTTCAGTATTTCCTATCTCCTTTTTTATTTCTCAACATATCGTCATGAAATTTGTTATGAATGATGAGTGAGGGGGGGGGGGGGGGGGAATAAATAATCAGATATTTTTTGATATAATGTATTATAGTTTTGTAAACATGAATTTTTGTGCAATATGTTTGTATGTTCTTGCATTGTTCTCCTATGCTATTTTTAAACATTCATAAAAACAAAAAATGCTAATAAAACAAAAATCCGATCTAATAAAATTTAGATCTTGTATCAAATAAGGTGTGTGCAAAGTTTGAAAGAAATTTGTCGAAAAGTGTAGAAATGAACTTGGTAAAATTTGGGGACAAAATCCAAGATGGCCGTCATTTCCATGGCAACCGGATGCGTCAGAAAAAAACCCAACGACATATTTCAACTGAGCACACCATGTCCATTATACATATACAAAAGTTAAATTGATAGGAACAAATGGAAATTTTCACTCCAGGACTGGCCCCCCTCCTTAACTATAGATCCAGAGCTTTGTTAAATGGTGTGAAGACTGCTGTTTAACTGTCAATGTCTTTAAAACGAAAGAAGTTGGATATGATTTTACAAACAAGAGTATAAGGTCCAGGTTTCACTGCCATATAGGAGAGGAGGACAATAAACTGTGTTGTATACTGCCTTTTTGGTTTTTGTTGACAATTCTTGTTTACCTATAAATGCCTTTCCTAGGTGGTTGTATATTGTCATTGCATATTGGATTATCTGGCTGATTTCTTCTCTAACTTTGATTCTGAGTTAATCATTACTCCTAGGTAATTGTAGTTTTGAACATGTTCTCTGCCCAATTTAAGGTTTTGTGTTGTAGCTTCCTCAGTTACTAGCATTATTTTTGTTTTCTTTGCATTGACCTTCAATCTTTTTTTGTTTAGTTTATTATTCAGCGTGTTGATATAATATTGAAGGTCATTTTCTGATTTCCCAAATAGAGCTAAATCATCAGCAAAGGACTACTGATTTGAGTTTCCACATACCTATATTCAATTTCTTCATTTTTGATGATGCTTTGCAACTAAATCCATAAATGTGATAAACAAAAGAGGCTCAGAGTACAGTCCTGTCTAACTCCTATATCTACTTGAAATTCTTTAGATAAATTTCCAACTACTCTCATTACACATGTTGGTTTATTGTAATAAAATTAATAACTTCTATCAAGTTTTATTCTACATTATATTTTTTTAAAATAATGTCATAGTCCATATTTCCTCACAATATCAAATGCCTTTTCTAAATGGAGGCGTAAGTCAATATTTCTTTTGAGGAATTTTTCTACTGTTTGTATAATTATTAATATGTGGTCCTGTACGCTTCAGTTCTTCCTGGGCTGAAACCAGTCTGATGTTCTTCAATTTGATCTTCTACTCTTTTCTTCAGTCTTATTTTTAGTATCCTAGCATACACTTTTCCTGGTACGCTCAGCAGTTATATTACTATATAATTTGAGTATTCCATAGTTCATCCTTTGTTGTGTATTAGTACTATCATTTCCTTTTTCCAGTCATCTGGAACTTGTTTTGACTTTTATGCTTGTTGGCATATTTCATGCAGTAGTTTGTCTGCCTCTCTCCCTTGGTTTTTAATAATTTCTTCATAAATATGATCTGCTCCTGGGGCCTTCCCTAGTTTGATTTTTCATATAGCTGTTTGGTACATCTTCAGTTATCTCATCTGGATTATTTGTTATTCTTACTGGTTGACCTGTACTCCTTGTTTCATGTATAATAATAATAATAATAATAATAATAATAATAATAATAATAATAATAATAATAATAATAATAATAATAATAATAATAATAATAATAATAATAATAATAAAGATAATGATAATGATAATGATAATAATGATAATGATAATGATAATGATAATGGTAATGGTAATGGTAATGATAATGATAATGATAATAATAATGATAATGATAATAACAATAATAATAATAATAATAATAAATAATAATAATAATAATAATAATAATAATAATAATAATAATAATAGATAATAATAATAATATAATAATAATAATAATAATAATAATAATAATAATAATAATAATAATAATAATAATAATAATAATAATAATAATAATAATAATAATAATAATAATGATGATTGATGATGATGATGAAAATGAGGATGATAGTAACAATGATATTTTTTCTCAGTCTAAGGCGAACACACAGGTGATTACACCATCCCAATTTGCCAGAGTTTTGCACTTCTTGGGCTTGAATGTAAACAACGAGGCTTTGAAACTCCTACTGAATAAGTTCCAGGATCCAAGCACTGGTGATGTCAACTATACAGCTTTTGTGCAATGTGTTGACAGAGGTACAAAATAATCTGTTTCATTTAACTGCAAAAATTTTTTATTGTTTCAAAATTTTCAATGCTCTAGATGGGTATAAAATATTTATCACTGCTAGTAATGTGATGTGTTCAATAGCACCAGCTGCTCTTGACAAAATGCATTCTGTTTACAATTTTGAAGCTCTACATGAGCGGACAATTATTGATAAAATCATCTCTATATTAAATTTAAATCAATTTTCTTTGAAAAAGAAACGAATTACACCATTTAACATTAATCAATCTTACAAAGGAAACTTTAAAAACTTGCAATGTCAAAAACCAGTTTAATATAAGAGACAAACACTGATATATATATGCCTTTTTTCTGCACAGAATTTGTTGGTCACACAATGGATGATGTAGACATTTCTGACCATACCCGATCTAAAGAAGTTCCATATGCTACTGGGGATACAAAATGGGTGGAAAGTGCACCTGTAACATTTGAGGAGTTGATGGCCCGGATCAGACACATTGCTTTGACAAACAGCCTGAGGGTTTGTGTTTATTTGAAGTCTGTTTCTGGCATTTCATGTACTGTCATTGTCATGATTATTTTCATTTTTTGTTGCAAGTTTTTGCTATATTAGCCTGTTTTTTTAAAGCTTTAGACATCTTTTAACATTTTGTATTTTTCATTTTAAGAGAAATATAATGCTTTTATTGTTAGGATGTTATAATATGTATTATGATAATAATGATTTATTAAGAATCTTTCTTAAACTATTAACAAAATCAGAGAAATATCTTTGACTCCCATTTGTCTTATTCCTTTTCTTCTTTTATCACATGTACTTTAATTATACTCTAAGGTAAGGTACGAAGATAAGAGATACATTAGTTTATAATAGATTAACTTATCTAAGCATATATTTCCAATCTTTATTACACAGGTTGGTGAATACTTTCAAGATTTTGACATGCTAAGGAGTGGCTCCATCAGTATTGCACAATTCAGAAGGGGTATGGCAAGTATGGGATTCAGCAAACTCGGAAAGCATGACCTGAATGACAATCAATTCAACTTATTGGTAGAGCATTATAGAAATCCAGCCAAACTTGACCAGTTCTTATGGATGAAATTTCTTAAGGATGTTGAAAGTGGTATGTACAATTTTGAAAAACATAAAAAAATAAAATA
The DNA here is from genome assembly GCA_037039925.1 of Doris montereyensis. Classification (NCBI taxonomy): domain Eukaryota; kingdom Metazoa; phylum Mollusca; class Gastropoda; order Nudibranchia; family Dorididae; genus Doris; species Doris montereyensis. The sequence continues at coordinate 26,446 of JAXRKP010002233.1, read as the reverse complement.
AAAAGAATATGAACAATGTTAATAGTTTGGTAGAGTTTTATTCTTCTCACTCTTAAATAAAAATGAGCAGTGTCCTCATTATTCAATGTTCAGCTGTTCTGGAAATGATCTCTTCCATTCTTTTCTTATGACTAGTTTTCACTCAAGAAGGGCTTGAAAAAGATCCAACTGTCACTGTTCCCCGTCAAGAAATCTTCAGAGTTCAGAAACCAGGTACAGTTGATTGGAATGAAGCTTCTCAAGACCATGTAGACATGTATAATGAGACAATGAATCGACTCAGGCAAAGGGTTGAGCATCGCAGAATACTGATGAAGCCAACATTTCAAGATTTTGACAGGTCTGTTATGTTTGTTTAGCGTCATAAAACAAAGTTATCATTCTCTTATGTGTGTGATCCAAATTGTACTGCTTACATTTATTCTTAATAGTTTAAAATATAGAACCAACACAAAAACATGTAATGTTTTTCATGTTGGCTCTATATTTTAAATTTCAAGTTAATTCTTTTTTATTATAAAATGGAGCCTTTGTTTTGCTACTTCATCGTCTAGATCTAAAGTCATTGCTTGCTCCCTTTTACCTTTGTAACAAATACATTACATACACCATCTGTTCCCAGTACTCACTACTCTGTAGCCAACAATACACTTTGTTACATGTATTATATAAATAATAGGCCTAATATAGGCATGTATTAGTCTACATTCCTCTAGGCTGCATGCTGGATGTAAAATGCAACTTTAAAAAAATTGTTTTTGGAAAAATGGAGCTTATGTACAGCCTTGTGACTCAGTTTTCAGAGTTGATTTTAAGCAGATTCTAGTGTCAAAGTAGTTGATGTAATCCGAAGTTGATTCACAATGAAATAGTAAGGAAAATAAACAGGACTAGTGGTGGAAATTGATCACAACCGAGAATTGACGACAAGCGAGTTGATTTCTTGCAGGTTCCGCTGGATATATGTTGCTATTTAGCATAAGACTAAATGGAAAATAATATTACAACATATTTTATTGATCAAATTTTACATGAGCATTCCATTCTTTATAAACACTCTAACTTCTGTGGTGGCCATGATCATTATGACAATTAGGCGTTGGGATTAATAAGTGAAGAAACAAGGCATAATTTGATATCAAAGGTATAGATAAGTATACATTTTCTAAAACCTTATAAGTCAGGGAATACTTTTCCATCGGTTACGAGATGATAAGGATAAATTATGATGACCTTGACCTTGACATTTTACTGTCGAACTGTGAAGAAGCTTTTATTTATTTCATTTCAAACGCCATAAAAGCCTTTTTTTAGAAACTTTTATTTTATTTTTATCAAAATCTACAGGCAATGAGCTTTCAAAAAATGAATAGTTATAAGGGTTTATGGCATCAATTGACATTCTTCTACTTATTCATAATGCATGCATAGTGTGTCCAGAAAAAAAAATTGGGATTTTTCACTGGGTAGAAAGTGGAAACATATACAGAATCAAAAATAAAACAGAAATTAAGCATGAACTGACTTTTTCAAGTCATTCTTGTGTTTATGTCATTAGAAAAACTAATGTGAGATGAATACCAGATCTAAAAGTTGTCTTACAGCCTCAAGATCTACTTGCGTCTACGTAGTGTCATCACTGTTCCTAAATTTTCCCTCATCTTCATCACTTGAGCTACTACTGTCATCCCTGACGTGGTAAATGCCATCAAAATCATCGTCACTGTCACTCTAATCATTAGTAAAGATATCAAAGAGATATTTGCTAGTGCTAAATGGCCTAGAAATAGCATTTAATGGTCCTTCACCTGTACGATGACATCGTAATGTCAACAAAAGGGCAAAAATCTAAGCTGAGAAATCTCCGTCTTGAAATTTATTTCCGATTCGCCTGTAAATAGCCTGAATTTAGTGTGAAAGCAGTTCAAGCAGTTGCAGTATGCATTATCAATTATATCTTCCGGTTTGGGTTCAGTATTTTTTGTATTTGCATTTTTAGTGAGCTTAAAAGAGACATGATCGATAACGGCCGATGATTGGCCGCGGGCGCCACAGAAAGGTTCATAACGGCCGATCATAACAGCCGATGTTTGGCCAGTTCTAGGGTTAAAGCAACATGTATTTGCTCTAATAATTACCTCAGAAATTTCTTTTCCAGCCACAACAATGGACATATTACCCGTTCACAGTTCATAAAAGCTTCACCATCCTGGAGATTCCCATAGAAGAGAACGAAATGGATGCACTAGAAGCATTATATTGCAATGATACTGGGGTCAATTATAAGAAGTTTTTAAGTGACCTGCAACCAAGCGATCCTGTGCCTTTTATGTACACAAAAAGAATGGAGGATATCAGACAGGCAAATGCCAAGCAAGCCTTACCAGAACAGAGGCCACAAAAGGATCTTGAAAACATATTTGTAAAAATAAAAACGAAAGTAAGTTTCACATAAAAATAGTTTATTTGAAATATCTGTGGGTTTTGCTTTTTCTCCTTGTTTGATGCTGTTGGATTTGTTCTTTTTTTTTCTATAGTTGGTATGATCGAACCCCTGAGATTCAAACTTTGACGTCCATATTAATATTAAGATAGACACTATAATGACATATAATCTGTTAAAAGTCTTTGTAATGACTTAGAGGAGTACAGGAACTTGGAAATTATCTTAAAATTAGTCTATAAAACATCAACATTAATTTCTCTTATCAAGGTCTTTTTCAAGACATTTCCTACGGAAGAAAAATGAGGCTTTCCAGCATTTTCTTACTTTACTTGAAATACACAAATAAAAAATGTTGCTGTAGTAGTATTCTAAGAATCTGAAAACATAACTGTGATAGTTTATAGTACAAATATCTCAATTTGAAGGAAAGATATGAAAAAGAGACATAATTATCTTTTGTGTTTGATTCAATGAAAGCTGACAAAACTAAAGCTCTGATGTTTCCGAACGGCTTGGATTTTTTCTCATAATGTCCAGCATTTAAAGAACTAGTTCATGAATGGGAAGAAAAGTTTACCCATACATTGAATTGATTCTATTTTTAAAACTAGTACCACCAAATTTGAACCTTTATTTTATATGTGATGGGTGATGAGTGCACTGTTGATCTGTTAAGGGAAAATATGACTAGTACATGCCATTTTGAAGAGGATTTGAAAAGTACCTTCTACAAATCTAGTGGCTATCAACATATCCTTTTAAATGAATATATATATATTTCATTCATGGAGCATATTAGACAGTAAATTGCAATATTTGCAGGTTTGTAAAGAGAGGATCAGAATTTTGGAATTTATGAAAGATTATGACAAGCTTCGATCAGGGCGTATGTTGAAGACTTCTTTCAGACGAGCATTGGATATGGCCAGACTTGATCTCTATGAATCTGAGATTGCAATGCTGGAAGATAAGTAAGTCATATTTTATATTTACAGAATAGAGAATTGTCCTTTTGTTCTTCTATTTTCTTTTGTTTACCCTATGATATTGCTTGTTTCATAGAAGATGATTTCAAAGAGGCAAAATATATATTTAAAAGAAAGAACAAAGAAGTACAGTTGAACCACTTAATCCAAATCATGTCGGAAAAGGCAAAAATGTGGATAAACGGGAATTTCGATTAACCAAAAAATGCCTTACTTTGATATAGTTATATGCTGTGTTGGCTTAGACATTACACAACACACATTTGCCACTATCATTATTACTATCATTGACATTCCCTTTCTGATGGTGTGAAAACGCTTAATCTGGAAATAAAAAAAAAAATGTGAGTGACCCTGAGTTTGGTTGATAAGTCAAAGATATTTTTGCTTGTATGAAAATTTCTTGTCAACTCATGAATCTACAATCTGCTTTCTTTCTTTCTTTATCAGTTCCCATTCTACCCCTCGTTGTATGGGTCTACCATTTGCACCCCCATTTATCTTATTGATCAGACGGAAACAATGAAATGCATGACCAGTTTTCGAACTGACTGGTCTTAACGGCTGGAATTGCTGCTTCATTGATATCATTTCCTTTGATTTCTGTCTAGACAGCTTGAGGCAGTCTTCTTTGATGTCCATTACACCTTTTTTTTTTTATTGAAATAACCAGGGATTTGATAAAAAGGGATTTGGAATAAGCAGATCTGACTGTAATAAGGAAAATAATATTTTACACAACGAAAGACATCTACAGTGTTGCATAAATTAGAACTTCCAATGTGAGGTGTGAGATGGCTATAAGCATGACTAGAAACATGGGTAATGAACCAAAATTTATTAATGCTTTCCACTGGAAATTTTCAAGCGTCTTTCTGAAGCATCATCTCAATTTCTCATTACGTGCTGACACAGTCATGGATACATAAGATGTAACCTATTGCTTTAAATCATTTCCCTGATTCAGACCTCTTTTGTATTTAAATCTCCCATACAATGATCATATTGTGGCTTGACAGTGATAAACTTGCATGCATATAATGTTCTATGAATTTGTATGAAGAACTTATTTCGTTTGCTTGTCCGCACGGAAAGTTTTTAACGATTTGTAAAAAATTGTCACTAAGATTACTCCTTTCTCAAATATTACCTCTATGAATATTTTGACATCATTCATGTCCTCAGAGCAGTATTTGTTTGAGAGTCTTGGAATATTTAAAAAAACATTTCATTTGAATACAAAGTCACAAAATTATGCAGCATCAATAAGTGTCATTTGTTTATTTGTTGGGTTTTTTTTTGACAAGAGTCTGTTGTTCCTTGTTTTGTTTCATTTTGTTTTTACTTTTTTTAACAATGATTCTATAGACAGCTTCACTGTATTTTACTTATTGTACACACATAGTATATTATAAAAATTAATATTGTGCTTACTAGTAACTATTAAAAAGAACAAGGCCCTAAAAAAATTGTAAAAGATTATTTTTGTTGATATTTCAGATACCAGTCTGGCAGAGATGTGGAGTATGTGGAATATCTGCCGTTCTGTAAAGATATTGAATCAATATTCACTACTGATCACCTGGAGAAAAATCCATTACAACACGTTGAGCAATTTAAACCTGATGAAGAATGGAGCGTAACTAGTTTGACTGCTGAAGAAGATAAACAACTTCAAGCTTGTCTGATGAGAATTTCTGAGAAGGTGATTGCTTTTTCTACCCAACAGCTAAATAATTCATTTTTTTAAACCAAGACCGTAACATACTTTTAAAATTAGGTCCATAATTACAAGTAACCTAGCGATACAAGAGATTTGTCAGAGAACCTTGAAAGATGATGTATAAATGGAAAGAATGAGGTATTCACATTTTATTCATTCCAAAATAAAAATACAACGAAGAAATTCTTTCCTAAGCATGCTATCTAATTGATACTGTTTAAAATCATTCTGCTTAAGTAACAATTAATTACTGAACAGAACATATCTTTAAATTATTTATTTTTCACATTCTTTTAATGTTCATAGAATAGATTTTGTGATTTATTAGTGCTTACAAAAAGGACATTATTATTTATCATATCAGTGGGAGGGGGGTCCTGGAGTGAAAATTTTCCGTTTGTTCCTATAATTTTAACTTATGTATAGGTGTAATGGGCATGGTGTACTGAGTTGAAATATGTCGTTGTTTTTTTCCTGCCGCTTTTGGTTGCCATGGAAACGATGGCCATCTTGGATTTTGCCCCCAATTTCACCAACTTCAATATCAATAGGCTTTTTCATTTTTCAACAAATTTTTTTCTAACTTGGCACACACCTTATTTGATACAATATCTAAATTTGATCAGATTGCATTTTTGTTTCATTCGTACTTTTTGATTTTATGAATTTTTTAAAATAGCATATGAGAACAACCAAACATATACTAAAATATTGTACAAAAAATTCAATTTTTCAAAAACTATAATACATATAAAAAAAAAAGAATCTGATCATTTCTTTGTTTTCCCCTACTCATCATCCATACCAAATTTATGAAGATACGTTGAGAAATAAAAAGTAGATAGGGAATAAGGAACAAAAAAGGACATTTTATGAAAATTGTATTTTTCTCTTATTTTCTGTTATTTGAATACATTTTTCTCCCATAAACCTAAGAAAAGAGTAGGATAATACTTTGAAACATCATAAAACTTGAGAAGCTCTCAACTACTTCTTATTGACACTGTTTTAAGTGCACCAGCACCTTTTTACTCATTTTGAGATGTGCCTTTTGATAATAGGTCCGTGGAATATGTTCCGTAACTTCTAGCCGATCTAAGGCAATATTCACAATAGATCCTCAAATAAGGTTGTTTTGGATAGTGTTTATTGTGGCGATCAAAATGAGTGCCAACTTGGTAAAGTTTAAATAATATTTCTGGCTTTTATTGTATAATACCTGTGTTGAAAGATAGGCCTGTATTATCTCTAAAACATTTGTATAAATTCAAATAATCGATACTGAGCTTCTTTTATGATATCATTATGACAGGAATGAACTGCTCTATCCACTAGTATGATAGACTTGTCCCATTTTCAGCAAAAATGGCATTTCCAGAACCTGCCCCCCTTAAAACAAAGAATGAAAGAGAAAATTAAAATAAGATGATCAAGTATTACATCCAGAGTGTTCATGTTCTTGAGAGTCTTTGTGTCAAATTTTTTTTTCTTTATATAATGGGACTGGCAAAAGCTCCATTTTAATAGGGCTCCATTTTAATAGGCACCCAAAAGTATTTTCTAATTCTTATCATATGCGCTCAAAACGTTTAATCCGAAAACGCTTAGTCAGAAAGTTATGTTAGTTCGAATGGTTTGCCAAGTCACGGTTTTTTTCTCTAATAAATTTCCCCCTGTGATCTAAAATTTCGCTCTAGTTTAATCTGATATTTACCTTTAGCCCAAAGCAATTTCTATTCCCCAGGGGGAAATTTTTTCAAATAAAGCCGGTATAATCTAAAAACCTTGAACTTACTAAAACTAGAAGGAAAAACAAAGCAACCGTACAGCTCTAGTCTACCCCCTAGGCGTTTTTGCAAATCTACACTACAATTTACTACCTATTTAACTGTGCAAGAAGAGCTCTATGTGCTGTGTATGCTTAGACAATGATGATTAGTGCCTCTGTATGTGTGTAATGTTGGCCGTTGGAACGCTGAATCACGTGATTGATAAATGTCTTCACCATCATCCTCTACCACTACCACTCACCCCAATCTCTCTTTCTCTCTCCCCTTCTTAGTGTTGACCCAGAAATCAGCATTATGTTTCTTCACCATGCCCCTCCCACTCCTCCTTTTTTTTTCTTGCTTGCATCACTTCCCTCTTTCTTACCTGCCTCAGACGAATTTGATGAGGTCCAATTTTGTGTTCCTTGGGAAAGACACTTAACACGCATTTTCCCCACTCCACCCAGGTGCAAATGGGTACAAGCAATAGCTGGGGAGTAACAACCTTCATCAGACTAGCATCCTGGCCAGGAAGTAATTATTGTCACCTGTTACGCTTCGACTCTATAGATCTTTGGGGCCTTGAAGGAACTTTATTTACAAGTAATGTGCATACACAAAAGCATAACATTACATAGTTGTTTCCTCATGCATGCTGTGTTGGCATAGACATTACAAAACACACACTTGCCACTATCATTGACATTGCCTTTCTGATAGTGTGAAAAACGCTTAATCCGAAGAACGATATCTCTAGTCCCATAAATTTTGGATTAAGTGTTTTTGAGTTCTTTACGCTGGGAAATGATAGAGAATTACTTGAATTGAATCATAGTAACCTTTCTTACACAAGGGTAAGGTATAAATAAAATGCTTGAATACAGGCATTGAAATCAAATGAATTTTTATCTTTACCCTAGGCCACCATCCCCACTTTATTTATGTGAGCAATTTAAAACGTTTTATGTCCACTTGGTCTTTTCACTTTTTTTTTCTTTCTCCTACACTGACAAAGGAATCAGTTACATTATTTTCTCTTTATTTCTCCATGCATTTCAGGTTCGTAAACACCAGATGCAATTGTTTCCCCTATTTGAGGATTATGATCGTGTCCATAATGGAGCAGTATCTCAGTCCCAGTTCCGACGTGTACTGAATGAGCTTGAATTAGGAAATCTTGCGGAGATACTGATATAAAACTCATATGGAAAAAATTCAGGTCACAAATTGGAGGCCGCACAGATGTGAACTACATAGCTTTCTGTTATCAAATTTATGCTTTAGGTAACTTTGAATTTGGAAAGCCCTGATCAGCATTCATATCAATAAAATTGTTATCATATATGTACATCCTTTTTTTTAAGGTTTTAAAAATATGATGACTTCTTTTTTCTCAAGGAAATAAAGTAACATCTATGAACATGAACTACTAAAGTCTTTACAGTTTAATTTGTTTTTTGTTTTTTTTTGGGGGGTTTTTTCAACCTTAATTTGTACAGTATTTCCATGAATTTTAAATTCTCATAACAGCAGTTGTGAGTTGTTTTTTTTCATCAGGCTTTTCATCAGTAATTTTTCTTTGTTTGTTTTTAAATAACATGAAAATAAATTTGAACTTCTTTTCCATTATGATACAGTCACATAATTTTGAGTGTAAAGCAATCTGCCCCACAAACTTTAAGTGAAAATATCGCTTTTGAAGATTAGCAATATCACCTGATAGTTGTTTGTTTCCATTCATATATAATGAAAATATTTTATCAAATACTTTATAGTAAAAAAAGATACCATATTACCTAAGTAGGCTCGAATGCAAATGTGATAAGCAGATGTAAATGAAAGTTTTCCCTAGTAAAATAGTGTTTTAAATATCAATTTTTTGGGGATAACTATCTCATTTGTGAGGGATGCTTCATTTTCTGATATGATAACTACAATGTTTTGTCAGTGTTCTTACCAATTTGTTTTTTTACTTTATACTTATCAAACCATATGTTGATTTCAAATGTTCAATACTAATAA
>JAXRKP010002233.1:0-12500 GCA_037039925.1 Doris montereyensis | reverse complement strand
GTGTATGCCGATGATACCCAAATTTACGGTTCATCATATTCTAGTGATTTTGATGAACTGTTTAAGAATTTTGAAAACTGTGTTTCATCACTTAAAAATGGGTGAATGGAAATAAGTTGACATTAAATGGGGGGGGAGGATTTGAGTGTCATGGACAGTGTGAAATCTAGGAAAAGAATATCTTAAACTTGTATAACAATTGGAGACAAACCCATGGAATTTTCTGGCACAGTCAAGAACCTGGGTGTTATTTTGAAAATGATCTGTCCATGAATCACACTATAAATCACACTATCCATAACATTTAATTTATTTTGACATCCATACCATATATGCAAAATAAGACATCTTATTCCAACAGAAACTGCCATGCTATTGGTAAATGCTCTTATTTTATCAAAATTAGATTACATGTATTACAATTACTTCATTTCCGGAACATCCCAACGAATATTAAGAAACATCAACTGACACAAAACAATGCAGCTAGATAAGCTCTCAACAATAAAAACAACGATCATATCACACCAATCTTGAAGACCCTACACTGGCTCCCAGTGAAGAAAATAATAATTTACAACCTAGCAACAATCTGCCATAAGAGCATTCATAAATCTGTACCATCCTACATTTCAGACATGCTTACACCGTATGTCCCATGATGAAGATTCGGATATTCAATGAATACATTGAGGTTTGAAATCCCTAAAACGAATTAAAATCTTAAGGTGAACAGTTCTTCTCTCTTACAGCTCCTAGCCTGAAATTGTTACTGGATAATTATTTCAAATAAGCCACTTTATCATAAGACAGGCGAAATACTCTCTCATTATTCACTTTAAAAATCATTGGTGCCTATCAGGGCACATTTAAGATGATGTGAGGATATTCCCGCCAATAAGGCAATGAGAGTACTTCATGACATCTGGAAGTAAATTTAGAGGAAGACCTTTGACTACACTACCGATGGTGATTACTAAAAACATCTTCCCCCGAGCGGAGCAAGTTGAACTAAAAGCATGGGAAGATCTGAACCATTGTTTCTTATATTTGATGTAATGCTTTGATCATTTATTTATGCCATGCTTTTATCGTTCATTAAAAAAAATATTTTGTGTAAATGTGTAGTCTCCGCCAAATTGCACGTCGCCAAAATGCACAATTCGTCATAATGCACGTTTTTCTCTCCGTGTAACGGAATTTCACAACGTTAATTACCCCTCAAAATACAACAACGGCAGGCTTGACTTCGCCAAAATGCAACATGTTTTTGTAAGTCCGTCTTCATTTGTTGCATTTAAAGAGTCTATTCATGCGAATGATAAACTAGGTAACGTCTTTTTGCCTCGTCCCAGTAACAAGATCTGTAACGCACGCGCGCGTGTGTGTGTGTATGTGTGTGTGGGTGTGTGTATGTGTGTGTGACAACTAGTTCCGTATTAACTATGTGCACACGTGCGCACAATGCCTAGTCTTGGCCACAGAACACTAAAACAGTGTTCTGTGGTCTTGGCTCTTGGCTCTTGGTACCCTTATCCGCCCGTTTCCTTCCCGACTTAGCCGTCGACCATGGTCTGCCAGACAGACTCTGATCGACTCTCTCTTTGATCACGGTGTGAAAATCTGAGAAAGGTTTAATGTCACTTTTACTCATGAAGATCGTACGCCATATGACATGTGTGTCATTAGAGTCAACAAATAAGCTAAAAATATTCCTATTTGCCGAAAGTCTCCACCATCCCATCCCTTTTTGAGTGAGAGAAAAATGAACAATTTATGAGAAAAAGTTAGGCCTATAATTGGGAAATATCCTCCAACCAATAAACGACACACAAAACCCAAAACGATAACAAACAACTAACAAAACAAAAGAGTGTATGTCCCAACAAAAATGGCAATGTAAATACATGTAATGGGTTGTGCTGTGGCCCTTGACTCCGTCAAAATGCACCTTCGCCAAAATGCCCCCTTTTTAGTTGTTGTCACATTTGAACAGTGCATTTGTGGCTTGCGCTGTTCAGCACGTTGCCGACCATTCCTCTCTATGTTGTTCTGTCTTCAGCGCTTCTTGTAAAATCCGAGTTGGTGGTGATATCGGACGTGTTTTGTCTTAAGTTACGTATGTGGTGCATTGTCTGCCACGAGCTCTTGTCCCTTCTATGAATCCAGATGTTGCTAATTTTTCACTAGTCCATTTTGTCTCCATACGTTGCCAAAAAAATCTTATTTGTCTTTTCTTGATGTTCTTTATAAGTTCTTTTTATTTTTACAATTTTCACTAGAACTTCCATGTTTTTTGTCACTTTTGCTGTCCAGGGGATTTTCAATATTCTTCTATGATCCAATTTTCTAAAGCTTGTAAATGTTTGCGACATTGTGCATCTTAAGTCCACGTTTAGTATGCATATAATATTGTGGAAAAGACATGACATATGTTTGCGCTGTTCGTAATTTCGTGTCTGTTTTCAGTGTTGAGTTGGAGACAACAGCTCTAATATTGTTAAATGTTTGTTTTGCTATTGCTAACCAGTGCCTGTTTCAGTGGTGTCTTTGCAGTTGTTTATTATGATTGCGCCGGGGTATTTAAACTTTGTTACTTGTTTTATAGTTTTGCCTCTATTTGTTAAAGTGAAGGACATGTTGTCATCTTGTTTATAAGCTACCATGCATTCTGTATTTTTCACGTTCAGTTACAATCCTTTTGTCTCACTAAAGTCTACTAGTTTGTCTAATATTTGTTGGGCATCATATGGTGTGTATGCCATTAATACGGCATCATCTGCGTATCTTATGTTGGTCAGGTTAACACCACCAACGCTTCTACCTATCATGTTTTCAATTTCACGGAAGATGATTTCGTTATATAAGTTGAGAGGTCTAGTGAGACAACACAGCATTGTCTCACTTTTCTTGATGTTATTGATGTCTCGTTATCCACTTTGACGCAAGCCAAGAACCAGTCTAATGTGTTTATCATCTATTCCTAGGCGAAATATGACAATAAGTGACAACTCCACTAATAAAGACAGAGCAAACACGTGTTTCTAGTCAGAGACTAGATCTAAGTAATACCTCCGGCATCACACAATGTGATGTCAGAATAAAAACATAAAGGAGAAAGAAAGAAAAAAAGACAGTGATGTTAAGAAACGTAGCACTGGAAGGTTCAGATCTAGAATGAAATAAAAATATGAAAATAAGTAAGTAATAAAAAGGTGATAGTTAAAAAGAGAAAGAAAGAAACAGAAAACAGACAGCTTTTTCTTTCTTTTCTCTCTCACTCTCTCTCTCTCTCTCTCTCTCTCTCTCTCTCTCTCTCTCTCTCTCTCTCTCTCTCTCTCTCTCTCTCTCTCTCTCTCTCTCTCTCTCTCTTCTCTATTTCTCTCATTCTCTCTATCTCCTTCTCACCTTTTATTACTTACTTATTTTCATATTTTTATTTCATTCTAGATGTCTCGTTATCCACTTTGATGTTTTTATTCTGACATCACATTGTGTGATGCCGGAGTATTACTTAGATCTAGATTCTAAATATTTCTCGTTTGTTGTCTGACGAAGGGTTATACCAAACGTCACGTGTTTGCTCTGTCTTTATTAGTGGAGTTGTTTATCATATTTCTATTCCTATGTGGCTCCTTCATATTATTCACATCTATTCCTAACTTTAACATTTTGAAGAGGGTTGTATGGAGTCGAAGGCTTTGGAATAGTCGACGAACCAAAGGTATATTATTTTCTGTATTTTAATTGACTTTTTCATGATCATTTTCAGTGTGCATATCGCGTTGACTGTCCCATTGCCTTTTACAGATCTTGTTCTTTGCCTATTTCCGGTGTTATGTTATTTTGTATTCTTTTCATTATAATACGAATAAGATCTTTGTTGCCTGACTCATGATACTAATGGTTCGATGCTGATCCCAATCTATAGCTCCTGGCTTTTTTGATAGAGTGATAAACGCAAATTTTCTAAGCTCGTTTGGTAAAACCCCATTCTCATAGATAGATGATACTGAATATCTTGACTAGAATATTCACCCCACGGTCTCCTAGGGCATCTAATATTTTAAAAGAAATAAATGTAGTATCTTGGCCAACGGATTTTCCTTTTTTCATCTCTGTACAAGCAGCTGCTACCTCTTCTCTCAGTATTTTTGGGCGCTGATGTTTTCTGTATCTTGATTTACATGTACTTGGTTACTATCTCTTTCCTCATTTGAATACAGATTTTCTGTATTTTCAGCCCAGAGTTGTAAAAGGTCTTGGGTGTTCATTATAATGTTTCCCTGGAGTCCCCCTAAACATTTTCCTTGTGTAGAATTTCTTTTGCCTGTCGACTTTTTGATGAAATCCTAAAATTCTCTTGCATTTTTATTCTTTTGTCTTTCAATGTGTTGGTATTTTGTGTCTATGTATTGTTCTTTGGCCTTGATGCACTCTTTGTTCATGTGTCTGTCTGCTTGTTTGTATTCAATGCTATTCTTTTCCAACTTGCTTCGTCTATCCATCATCTCTAATATTTCCTGTGTCATCCATTTGGTTTTTTCTTCATGTTTTGTAATGGGAACAATATCCTGGATTGGCTTTGTTAGGCATCTCCTTTTGATGTGGTCTTTGAACCATGTATTTGTTATCATGTAGCATTCTTTCATGCACCAGTCTATTAACATATTTCCTCTTTAGTTCGTGTAATCAAACCATATCCGTCGACGATGTTTTCAACTCTTTCACTATCTACTTTGCGTTTAAGTCACCCACTATAATAGTGAGTTCTTGTGACTTGCATTGTCTTTTGGCCCTCTCTAGGTCCTCGCAAAATAATTCTATATATCCCTTTCGCTGCTTTCTGTTGTAGGAGCATATGCTTGTATCACAGTCATATTCAAGGGTTGCCCTTTTAATTTGACTAACAGAATCATATCGAAATTTCCATAAAAATCCCCAAAGATAGATTGGCTTGTCTAGTTGTCAAACAGTAGTCCCACTCCTCTCTCGTGTTTCGCTCGTCCTGAGTAGATTATTTCATGTCCATGCATCTTAAATCTTCTGACATCTGTCTGTGTTTTAAATGTGTTCTTTTCTTATTTCAGATTTTCGAGTTTTCCTAGTTGGTATAATGCACGAACATTCCATGTGGCTATAGTGAGTATTTCTTTGTGACGTAGCGCTTTTTGTGTTATATCGTGAGATTGAATTGACGTGCATCTGTCTTGAGAGTGAATAGTGTCATGGGAAGGGTTAAAGTAGACAGTAGTTTTCCGTTGCTTTCTGTCATTGTTAATACATCTTCAGTTACTGTTACAAAACTACATTTAACACATTGATCGTTACTATACTTGTTTATAAAAACGTCTAAAAAAATGATTGATGGTCGGTTTCAATGACAATGTGAGAGTGATAGACGGCCAAGCTGAACACTTATTACTCTCTTCTTTCTCCGTCCACCGCGTCGGCCTCGCGAAATAAATTTTAAAACAGAGCCATGATTGTGCATTACTAAGTGGCACACTGAACAGAGTTATGGCGACGATACATAACATGAGTAAAATGGTCGAAGTTTGAAAATTCATTGTAGAAAAGTTAAATCTGTTATAATGTATCTGTTAAAACTCCCAATAAATATTTTATAATGACAACCACTTCTTCACAAATAACACAATATGAAATCCAAAGGGAATGTTAAAATTATTTTTTTTTAATAAGAATGAAAGAGCACAACACACACACTCCTGCGTGTCAGGTGTAGGGCCTACTGCACAGGGGATGACTATTCCTTTATATTACAAGAGAAAGAACAGAGGAAACGAAGAAAAAGAGAAGGGCCGAGAGAGTGTTTGAGGGATTGGTGGAGAGAGAGAGAGAGAGAGAGAGAGAGAGGGGGGGGAGCACATGGTGACCACCCACTAGTCACTACGAAAGAGTATGTTGGGTTGAATTGATTTTACACCGTTGCTTTGATCGTGGAATAACTCGTCCACTTCCTTTTCCGCTTGCCCTGAGAACCGTAAAAATGGTAAGAAATTCGAGGATAAACAATCGAAGCATCTTATGTTTAGTATATAGTTACATGTCCGTATTGTCGGGTAATAAATAAAGTAAATGTGTTTGCTTGTAATAACGGTCATTTTACGGACACGATCCTTTCCAGTTTTGATAATGAAGCGATTGTTGTCGGCGATGACACTCATACATCTTTCTAGAATCTAGTTTCGGTTCTATTTAATCCATCATGGAGAAAGGATTCTCGTGGTGGAAATTACTACTTTATCACAATGATTTAATTTATTATTTTCTTTCATAAATGGTAAATAGTTGTTACTCCATTGCCAAACATTACGTGGCTTGTTTTGATGTGAAAAGTTTTGTCTTTCTATTTCATTCAATCTATTTCAATAATACTAAATCTAGATATTAATTACAATCAGTAACAATGTTATGTAGATAGATCTAGATTCTAGATCTAGATCTACATCATTCATTAGTATTATTAGATCTAGAATCCTAGAATCTAGATCTAGTAGTGGTAGGGGGTAACAATTAACCAATGTGGAGCTACCCATTTCATGACACTGATCGCGATTCACTTTGTCTAGACGATTCTTACGTCAGTACGCAAGGTTGCCTGGGCCTAGATCTAGATCTGATCTAGGCCTAAAGGCTAATGGCTGGTTCATGTTCTTTGTGCTGTGTTATGGATTAAAAATCCACCTAACTTTATAACTTATGATGTTAACCCAAATAGAGCTCGCAGTGTTACCGGAAGTTACCTTCTTACAGTGAAGGGTTTCCCCAGCCATTTGCATGAAAAAAACGAGTGTGCAACAGGTGAAACTAGGATTTAGACTTAGTTTGAACAATGAGTTGACGTTAACAGATGATAAAAGACCTATTAAACATGCATTTTCTATAAGTTGAAAGAAAAAGGAATTTGTATTGAGTAATTGAGATGTTATTACAAGAGAAACGTTAACTAAGGACTAAACTTTAGCAACGATAGCCGTGTAATCAACTTAGACATCTCATGAAGTGTGTTAAATGGGAAAGCATCACTTTGACGAATGATAATGAGGCTATCGGGAAAGCCACGAGCTTAAAATAAATTGTAATCTCATTGGCTGTTATTGTAAATTTAACTATGAACTCAAAGGTCAAACGCGTCATAAGGAAAGTGGAAATTTTCATTCAAGAAGCCTAGGTGTCTGGCCCTAAATGTAGCACCTGCGCTTCCTGTGCCAATGACTGCGGACGACAGCATGCCCTTTATATAAGCCAACACTTTTCTTGGCTTAATGATAATGTTTAGTTGGTTCAAAATTAATTTCCTTGTGAAATCCTATGTCAAGGCAATAGAAATATGTTCAATAATTAATTAAGAAAATAGAAGTCAGTTTATTTTACCTTTTGGGACCAATCTAATGAAAAATGTTATATTCCAAGTTGGAAAAAGCAGCGTCAATCATTTTTAAGCAAATTAATCGTCATCAAATGTATAAATCATAAAGATATTTTAATCTTAAGAACATAAATAGGCTACAGGCATATATATATATATATGTTAAGACATAGAATTTTTGTTTGTTTTGACAGTGATGTGATAAGTTTTTTATATTGTCATTCCCCAAACATTGCTTAGTCATGCACATACGATTGTTAACGGCATTTTTAGTGTGTAATACGATACGTTCTATGAATTGACCATGTATCTTACCATGGAATTATTTGTCTTTTAAAGACGATCAAAATGATCTGAAACTGCTATATTGTCGTTGAAAAAATCATCAGGCAATTGGCAATTGAATTGCGAAATTGAAACAAAAAAATCACAATTTTGGGACATTTTTCGCTATATAGCTTTGTAACGATTTTTTTGGTTTTAAACGACTAACTTTAGTGGGCAGCCTCGCACCACAGCGATGACTGTCAGTGAGCCAACTAGTGTGTGGCGGCCATTGCGCTGGCTGACTGAACTACTTATCTTGTGTAAAGGTACACTGGTATGAGGGGAAGTCAGGGCTGCCAATCATTGCGATTTTGATGGTCCTATTACGACAGTAATCCCGATTATTATGATCTCCTGACTCATTTTGTTGTTGGATTTTTTTAAGTTGAACAATCAAGAAAGAACCTAAACCTGTCCTCCCATACAACACCCACACACACACACACACACACATTCTCTCTCTGTCTCTCTCTCTGTCTCTCTCTCTCCATCCTCTTTCTCCTCTTGAAGTGCGTTGAGAATTAGGCCTACATGTTTTTTATATTATGTCAGAGGGATATATGTATGCAATGGTATATATGTATAATAATATAATTCAATTCTATGGTGCCCACTCTCATCTTACAACAGCTCTAGGCGCATTAACCAGCATTAATACATAGTAAAAACATGAGCAATGTACATATAAAAGAAATAATAATAAAAAAATTTTTTAATATTTTAAAAAGTTGAACAATCAAGAGAAAACCTAGCCCCGTCCTCCCACATAACACACACACACTCTCTCTCTCTCTCTCTCTCTCTCTCTCTCTCTCTCTCTCTCTCTCTCTCTCTCTCTCTCTCTCTCTCTCTCTGTCTCTCTCTCTCTCACACACACATACACACACAAAAAATAAAAAACGCCAAAAGAACAAGACACTTCGCTGCCAAGCCCAGATGCAACGATTGTGATTGCACTCAGCTTTGTCAACTTTCGGTCATAGCCTCTTCATTGCTTATAAATGGGTTCATTGTTTAAGCTACACTCATTCCAATTGGGTATTTTTGTTGCCTAAGTTTGGCGCCATGCATGACAATGAAATCAAGCCCGTCAATCAGACTCAGTCAGAGTGCATTCCCTTCGCGAAGAAGTACTTTTTGAGTGTTTGGAGATCTAAATTGTACTAGACTAGAAATATTAGTGTTGGAAATGAATTGCGGTTCATTGTGATTGTGACTGACAAATCAGTATTCAAGTCTGATTCCTACGTGTTTTGAGAACTAGCTATCTAGCTGTAGTAGATTTAGAACTACGTCTATATTTGACTAGGTGTTGAAGGGATTGTGTCAATAATGGACCGGCCAAGCAAAAAATAGTTGTGGGTGTGTATATGAGGCATCAACCTTTTTTTTTTGACTATTACTAATTTTTTTAGTCAGATTACTCTTTTGTTTTCCTCCCATTACTATTCCTCTATCCCAGGGGTTGGCAGCCCTGGGAATGGACTCACTCACTCTGGTAGTTTTCTGTCTTCTACAGTGAAGGTATTCTGTAATAATATGTATTCGATGTGCTCAAGACTAATGTTGAATGAATTAAAGGTCGATGTTACATGTACCGCGGCTTGGGTGCGCAATAAATCGCTTCTGTATAGAACGAGTGAACCTCTTTAGGATTAGATCTAAATGAAGGTAAGAAGAAAAGAAAAATACTGATGACATTTACTTCTAGATCTAGGAAAATTTGTTCCCATGTTAATGAAGCAGCTCTTATCGATTCTTATAATCAGGCATAGTAAAGTTTTCTATGTTCTTTTTCAGGGTGACAGCGCAGCAACTATTAGAACGAGAAAGTTCATGACCAATCGTCTGCTATGCAGGAAGCAGATGGTGAGTTGTATTCTTTGGCTTTGAAATGAAAAAATATAGTATTTAAAATTCATGAAATATTATGTACATTTCTCAACACAAAGGAACCACAGTGGAGTGACAACTCCACCAAGAAAGGCAGCTAACATGTTTTGTTTTGGGCATAGACGTTAGACAACAAACAAGGAGTATTTACACTTCTCCAGCACCATGTGTGATGTCAGAAGGAAAAGAAAAAGAATCAAGAAAGGAGAGACAGTGATAATAAGGATGAGTAAAGGGAAAGTCATTCAATTCATATCACTAACTTCATGATCTGATTTGTGATCTATTGTTTTTATTATTCTGGATCTACTTTGCACCTGGTCTACACTCATTTGAGCTGTGCCATCATTAAAGCAAATCATTGAAGAATTAATAATTTGTAATTGTGTCTTGTGATTTGCGATCTGTTTTGACTCCGCGCATATTGGTAGCATGTAGATATCTAGATCTAGACCTACAAGATTATCAATTAGAGACTATGTCACATAGACATGTTGATTTCATAGACCTTAGTGATCATATCAGTGTAAAGAAAACCAGTGACGTGAAGAGTAATTCTTACATTTGAGGGGTTTTGATTCCTTTTATGTGTGATCTTCAGGGTTGTTATCGCAAAATACCATCGAAAGGATCCTGTTTCCTTGTGTTTGATGTTGTATTCAGTTGTCTTGTATTACAAATTGATCTTGGTTCTGTCCTTTCAATATATATTTATTACTTAGTTTAGCGGATGCTGTTTGAGTCAGCATCATTTCAGACAATTTACATTGAAGTCTATGTTTTTTCAGCCATTACCCCTAAAATACAAAATAAACGCATAAGTAGACATCAACTTATTTAAAACAACATGTAAGTCAAATGTTTTCAGGCATTCTGGATCCCGTAAAAGGAATGAAAAAACATGTCATCACAGACCTGCCTAGTTTTGCGAATTTCCCATAACTTATGAAAAATTGGTGCTTATTATGGGACTACGAACTCGTGAGACATTGCTTTTTGTGTAATCACAGATCTGCATAGTTTTACAGATTTCTTGTAAATTGTTACGAAAAATTGATGCTGAGTGCGGGACGACCAGAAGCCTATTACAATGATGGTGATTCTACATCCTGTCATGTACATTGTCTCCTCCGCATAATGATACAATAAGATGGAGATAAAATAATACTAATGGCACGAGTTCAAGTAGAGTTAAAGATTTCTCAGCTTCCGCCTTCACCCTGTCCCATACTCATAGAAGCAATTATCAATTGATAAAGACTGCGCTAGTCTTGTAGGGCGGGGGAGAATCGCAATCTTGAATACTTTTATTTGAATGTAAATATTCGAGGGGTTGGGGTGTTGATGGGTTGGACTTAGGACATAAGTCGGTCTCTCTCTTCTCTCTCTCTTTCTTTCTCTCTCTCTCTCTCTCTCTCTCTCTCTCTCTCTCTCTCTCTCTCTCTCTCTCTCTCAGTAAAATGTCACACATGATAGCCTCAAGCGCATAACATAGATGATATAAAGGCATACCATCACATAATTTTACACACGAAATCGGGCGGAAGAAAGTATCAGTTCAATTTTACTGTTAAATGGTTACTTAGATTGATATTCAGACCCAGATTCTTCAAAGTTAAGGATGATACTAATTTTTGTTTGAAATTACGGAAAGAAATGAGGAATATGTTATTAAATTTTGAGGTTGAAACTAGGCAGGTCTGTTATCTAACAAGATTGCAATGTAGCCTCTACATTTTTGGAGAACCCTGGTTTTTTACCGGCTCACCATGGGCTTTCGCGTCTGGCGACCCTTTACTATGAGTATCAGAGCATATCGTATTACATTCGATATCACAACACACATGGTTGGAAAGGGCTTGAATAGAGATTTCCAATGATGTATGCCATATTACGTTATTGCGTTGAATAGAGGTGGACATGATCGAAAATTAGTGAAATCCGGGACTCATGCTGTGATGAATGTTAAAAGGGAGCAGTTTGGATAAGCTATTACTATTACATCCCTTATAATTTTGGATGATTTTTACATTGGGCACCTTTCATTATTAAATCTAATTTACTCTAGTCTATGCAGTCTTTCTTATTTCTCTCTTTTTTTCTTTCAGGTTGTAGATGTCATTCATCCGGGTAAGGCTACATTGCCTAAAACAGAAGTTAGAGAAAAATTGGCGAAGATTTACAAGACAACAGCAGATGTCATTTTCTGTTTTGGATTCCGCACTCAATTTGGTGGTGGAAGGACATCAGGTTTTGCTTTGGTATATGACTCTATGGATAAAGCAAAGAAATTTGAGCCCAAACACAGATTGGCAAGGGTTAGTAGTTATTTATCAATCTTTACATTACATCTATATAGATTTATTATGATTAACAATTTATGTACCCGGTATAGTAGTCCATGGGTAAAAAGAATCTTGCATTTTGATGGAGTCAAATGCTACAACACTGTATTTACACTGTCAGTCATGTTTGGAAATACCTTATTTTGTTTTTGTTAGTTGTCTCTTATTGTTTGGGGTTTGTTATTCGTTGGTTTGAGGACAAGACCCAACTGGCCTTCTCATAGATCTATTACATTCTGTCTTTCACTCAAGACTACGACAAGGGGTGACATATTGAAGACATACGGCAACAACGCTTTTCTTAATTGTTGACACACGTGTCATACAGAGTACGGTCTTCCTGAGTAAAAATGACAAGATTTTCTCAGTGATCAAAGAGAGGCGACCGGACTGTTTGTCTGACAGACCTATCGAGTGAGGAAAGGAAGGGACGAGTGAAGGTGGCCAGCGAAGAATAGTTGCATAATTGTCGTGTGCATATGGTTTACATAGATCTAGATGTCAAATACACATATGTGACAGATTTTGTCACTGGGACGAGT
>JAXRKP010002232.1:60000-63276 GCA_037039925.1 Doris montereyensis | reverse complement strand
TTCAATGTCACTTCCTTCACCTATGCCCTAAGGAGGCGTAGTTGGCTTGGTTGGTAGCACGCCCTCTTTTTATGGTGAGGGAGATGGGTGCCGACGCTGAGGTGGTGGTTCGATTACATTCTGGTGCGCAAACAATTTTCTTTTCCTATCCATTCTTTTGTATTCGTGTCTCCTCTGTGTTTCAACAGGCCTTCGATATGATTTGATGTTTTTTTGTCATTATTCATCACTTCGACACGCTCCATGACATGAAGGATCATGGGCTATTTATTACAATTTGGCACGTAACTATATTTGCTTGCTTTTCTCGGTTGCGGGCGGAGGGGGGGGGGGGGCAGGGCTTGGGAAAGTGACGTTATGTACGTGAATATTAATTTTCTTTTTCTTTGTTTTTTTTTTTTTACCAGTATGTGACGGCTGGATGCTGGGGTTTGGGGTTTTGGTTTTTTCATTGGTTGTATTTTTGTTTTGTTTTCTTTGTTTTGGTTGTATTTTTTGTTTTGCTTTGTTTTTAGATCTTTGGCTGTTTTGTTGATTTGTGTTTTGAATCTTTGGTTGTTGTGTTGTTTTGTTTCGTTCGGTTTTTGATTCTTTAGTTGTTTTGGTGGTGTTTTAGTTGAGGAGTTTTTGGGGTGTTTTGTTTTTGGTTGTTTTGATGGTATTTTAGTTGTGTTTTGGGGTTGTTTTTTTGTTGTTTGTTTTGTTTTGTTGTTTTTTGTTGGGTTTTTCTTCCTTTCTTTTTTTTTTTTTGGGGGGGGGGATTTGTCGTGTAGGAGGTTGCTGTTATTCCTGTATTTGTTTCGAAGTTCTGTTTTGTTGTTAGTTGTTTGTATGTGATCTTGGCGTTTTTTCGTGGTTAGAAAACGTATTTTTACTCTACTGCCTAGTTCGTACCCGTATCTCTATGGTTTACTGCTATCAATACATTGACTTACTGCTATCAATACATTGGTTTACTGCTATCAATACATTGGTTTACTACTATCAGTACATTGGTTTACTGCTATCAATGCATTGGTTTACTGCTATCAATACATTAGTTTACTGCTATCAATACATTGGTTTACTGCTATCAATACATTGGTTTACTGCTATCAATACATTGGTTTACTGCTATCAATACATTGGTTTACTACTATCAGTACATTGGTTTTCTGCTATCAATACATTGACTTACTGCTATCAATACATTGGTTTACTACTATCAGTACATTGTTTTCTACTATCAATATACATTGGTTTACTGCTATCAATACATTGGTTTACTGCTATCAATACACTAGTTTACTGCTATCAATACATTGGTTTACTGCTATCAATACATTGGTTAACTGCTATCAATACATTGGTTTTCTGCGCATAATAAATGTTTCTTATAATTGACTGTCTTCATATTATTTTATTTTGTTGTCTCTTCTCGATGTTGGTGTGGTGCGTTTTCTTCTAAACTTGAAAAGTGTTACCATGATAAAGGGCGTAAGTCACATTTCGTTTGTTTTGAAAGAAAGGCTGAAATCATGGACTTAAAACCTCTATAAGTCTGAAATATTGTAACTAAAACAGCATGTTTCATTGGTCAATAACAACAAACGAACATTATATAGGTATTGGTTCAACGGAAGAGCGTAGGAGGGGGGATTTCTTTATCCTCACATAGCAACTTTTAAAACCAGTATCGGCTTAGACCTCATGTAATACTCACGTCTTCAATTTTAAAGAGTGAACCTCTTCAATTCTAAAGAATGAACCTCTTCAATTCTATAAAGAGTCAACCTCTTCAATTCTAAAGAGTGAACCTCTTCAATTCTAAAGTGAACCTCTTCAATTCTAAAGAATGAACCTCTTCAATTCTAAAGAGTGAACCTCTTCAATTATATAAAGAGTGAAGCTCTTGAATTCTAAAGAATGAACCTCTTCAATTCTAAAGAGTGAACCTCTTCAATTCTAAAGAATGAACCTCTTCAATTCTAAAGAATGAACCTCTTCAATTCTAAAGAGTGAACCTCTTTACCTCTATAGAGTGAACCTCTCCAATTCTCAAGAATGACGAATTATTTGATTATGATAGAGTTAATGACAATAAATAAGCATGAAATGTAACCATTTTCCCCTTCTTTTTCAAGCAAAATTATGTTGCATAATAGTTTTGGTGTTATTTGGTTTGTTTTGTTAATTCATTCATTCAATGTTTGGTTCATTCGTTCGCTCATTCATTCATTCATCTATTCATTAGATCGTTCATCCATTCATTCATTTATCCCTTTAATCATTTATTCGCTCGTTCATTTATCCATTCATGCATTCATTCATTCATTCGCTCGTTCATTCATTCATCATGTGCCTTGCCTGCTGGCGTTGGTTTTCATGTCTTTCTATTTTCCACGATTGCGTGGATGGTAGATTTGTTATTGTATTTCACGATTGTCATTTGTATGGCAGATAGAGTTATGTTATTGTATTTCACGATTGTCCTTTGTATGGCAGATAGAGTTATGTTATTGTATTTCATGATTGTCATTTGTATGGCAGATAGATTTATGTTATTGTATTTCACGATTGTCCTTTGTATGGCAGATAGCGTTATGTTATTGTATTTCACGATTGTCCTTTGTATGGATGATGGACTTACTTTATTGTATATGTGCCCAGTCCATTTTTAAAAAAATATTGCCTAACATGTATGTCCGTTGACGTCCTTCAAGATTTCCTTGGTCTTTAAGCATCAGAAAGTTTTTGGGTTATTTTATCACAAACAAACAAAAAATAAAACGCCTTTTACAACCAGATATCATTAAGTCTAATTAAATGTTTCAAATGTCAATATGCTCCTACACTTCGTTTCTGTGAAAACTCAAAATCATCGTAGAACCTTTCGAGGAATTTCTGGACTCCTATTGTGCCAGTGCATTGTATATTCATTTATTTCGTTTGCTTGTTTGTTTTATACATATGCATTGATCAATACTATTCAGAAAAGATGGATGAAGTTCTTTGGACACATCATTATAAGAAGCGTAGACACCTCCTATCATGGAGGACATGTCTACCTTGTACAATGCTAAAAGTTGTATCACATCCATGCACACAGCATAGCAATTTTAACACATACAGATAACATGTTACAGTATAGCAATTTTAACACCTACAGATAACTTGTTACAGTATAGCAATTTTAACACCTACAGATAACATGTTACAGTATAGATAACATGTTACAGTTTAACACCTACAGATAACATAAGTTAGCAATTTAACACCTACAGATAACTTACAGTA
>JAXRKP010002232.1:7500-55000 GCA_037039925.1 Doris montereyensis | reverse complement strand
TTTATTTTTCTAAATTATGCTGATATTTTTCTAAATTATGCTATGATATTTTTTTCCTCAAGTATGCTTTGATATTTTTTTTTTTTTCAAATTATGCTATGGTATTTTATTTTTTCTAAATTATGCTTTGATATTTATTTTATTTTTTCTAAATTATGCTTTGATATTTATTTTATTTTTTCTAAATTATGCTTTGATATTTAGGTTTTTTTTTTCTAAATTATGGTATGATATTTTTTGTTGTTGTCATCAACTTGGTTCTTATAAATATTTCCCCTCGGCAAACTTTCCGAGTTTCCAAGGCCAATTCATAATACGTGAACCTGGTATCAATCTATAATCATGCACATTTTCTGAAACCTTCTGAAAGTGTAGACAATTGCTCTGTATCCGTTGTATCAATAATAAAAATAATTATAATACTATATTCATCCCACAAGAAAAGATTTGGTCACAGAAACGAAAAAAAAAATCAAAAGAAAAACTAATAATTACAAAAATCATTTTATGATAAAATTATGAATATTATGCAGTACGTGGACAGAACAATGTGATATTTAAATCAGTTTTGGGGAATACACACATATATAATACATAACATACATACACACGTATAGACATAACAATATGATATTTAAATCCGTTTTTGGGGAATACACACATACATTATACATTACATACATACACACGTATAGACAGAACAATATGATATTTAAATCAGTTTTGGGGAATACACACATACATTATACATTACATACATACACACGTATAGACAGAACAATATGATATTTAAATCAGTTTTTGGAGAATACACACATACATGATACATCAGTTGTTGAGGAATACACACATACATAATACATTACATACATACACACTTATAGAATATACTCAATATCTTAATGTGTTTTTAATCATTAACAATTAAAAATACTTTGTTACGCATTGATTAAGAATCAAGGTACGTAATAACAATGCAGTTATCAGCAAAGAATTGCGTAAACTCTTTTCACACACAAAACAACCCATTCTTCCCCTCCTACCTGCTGTCAACCTCATTTTAGGATCTCTACAGTATCTATAGGTGAACAATCGAACAGAAGATCTAACTTTGTATGATTCATAAAGTGTTGGGGTATCGATATCATGTGATAAAATATAAATTTCAATATACTTCCATAGTTGTTCCCCCTTTTCGGCTGTACTCAGGATCACAGGATGGCCATTTCATTATTTTTTTCTTTCTTCATTTATTTACTTATTTATATATTTATTTATTGATTTATTTATTTATTTATTTATTTATTTATCTCTTCCGTTCTTCAATTATTCATCTATTTATCTATTTACTTATTTATCTATATTTATTCATCGATCTATATTTTTGTTTATTTGTTTATCTATTTATTCTTTACTCTTTTATCTACATTATTTATTTATTTATTTATTTATTAATCTATATATCAAATCATTTATTTATTTATTTATATTTTTATTCATTTATTTGTGTATCTATTTATTCATATATTTGTATATTTGTTTGTTCATTAATTCTTTTTTTTTTTGATAATTCGTTTGTTTGTTTGTTTGTTCACTAGTGCAGCAACCCGTTTACAAAACGGATAAACAATGCTAGAGATCTATTTGAATGTTCAAATGTATATGAGTATTCCACTGTGCACGATTCTCCAGTTCATTTTGTGGATCATGTATGTAAATTTGTGCAAACTTGGGTTTATTACCATCTTCTGGACCTCACCGTTAATTCGAAAACTGTATATGCCGGGTGGTAAAATGTTTTCATTTGCTCCCAGAGATGCAATGGCTAAACTGTTGTTGTATGCATGTACATTTAAACGAAATTGCTTGGCAGCAACAGCATTTTCTGGAAACAGGTCTTTCATAAGAGGAGGAGTTGTCTGTAGTGGAGGAAGAATGACTTGTCCATTTGCATAGCAGAGACTTTTAGTTTGTTCTCTAAACAGCTTTGCTTGACAGAAGTAGCAAATTACTTCAATTGCAGACAGCTGATGTCTCTGTACATTAGGGAAATGATCTAGATCTATAACATTCTCTTGATCTATACGCAGGTCTTGATGAGCTGTGTCTAAATCTAGATTTATTTGGTCTTGAATCAAAGCCTCATTCCTATAACAACGTATTTCGAAGTCTACCTCATGCAGGGATTGGACCGGGCATTGGTCTAGATTTAGAGAATCTGCTCTTGCTTCTGTATTACTATCTAGATCTGGTCTAGAGTCTCGATCTAGATCTACATCATTGTCAACATTGTAACGTGAAGTTGACAGAACCTCACGTTTTCGCTTTGCTCTTGCTTCTAGATCTATATCTATGTTGTTATCATTATCTAGAGCTAGATCTGGCCTTGATTCTAGATCTATGTCATTGACAACATTGTTACCGGTACGGGAATTTGACTGTACCTTTCGTATTCGCTTGGCATTTCGAATACGGTAGCTAATATATTTGCTTTCGCTTACCCATCAAGAACACAATTACAATAGGCTAGTAATTAACACAAACATGGGCTAGCAGGCGAAGACTGTGAACGTTTGAATCACATTGGTCTTGGTTTACTTACATATCTATTAGATGACAGTATTTTACTAAATGTACGGCCAAAATTCTTTGAAGAAAATGGCCAAAATGATGTCTCAAGGATTTAATTTCTCTTCGTAACAGCACGTCGTTAAACCCCTAAATACATTTATAAGGTTATAAAATGATCAATTTGAAAGGATTGGGGCTGCAAAACACAACCACCAAATCGTCAAATATTATTAGGTACATGTATTTGGCGCTAAATGACTCACGTAAACTGATATAATTACATTGACTTCCTTTCATTTATTTACTTCGGTTGTTTGGTAGAGGCAAGGCTTCGAAGTTTTTATTGCTGCCTTCATTCGTATAAATAATTCAAGACTCAAATTGCAGGAGTAAAGGTATAACAGCTGTTGCCGTAATTTTTAGACCGGCCATTGTTGATTCCACATCGATTCTCTAACTCATTGTACAATTTGATGTTTGAAAATATTGTTGTTCCTCAGTCTAAATTTTGCTCATGAAATAGTCTATTTTTATAATTATATAAGATTAGTTATTTAACTCATTATCCACTTATGTTTTTTTTGATGTATATATTATACACACACACACGCACACACACACATATATATATATATATATATATATATATATATATCTATTATATATACATTCCCATATATATATCATATTTATATATTATATATTAATTTATCTACTTATTCGTTAGTACATTCACAGAATGATTCAGCGAATTATAATGTCCGTTGCCGTGGTGGCTGCAGTGGTGGCACCATGGCTGCAGAGCGGCACGCATAATAAAGTCCCAAACTTCCGTGACCAGATACCCAATGGCTACAACGTCCTCAGTCCCTGCTTCGCCCTCTTCAGAAGTGCGTGGCGTGGGACATGAAAACCCCTTCGGCGGTGGTCTCAGGAATGCCTTCGGCAACGACTTCATGACTAATGGCTATGAAGTACGACCTCCTCCCTCCACTTTTTGTGTACACAGGTTCCATGTGCACTATTATTGTTATTGTTATTGTTATTGTTATTGTTCTTGTTATTGTTATTGTTGTTGTTATTGTTATTGTTATTGTTGTTGTTGTTGTTGTTGTTGTTGTTGCTGTTATTGTTATTGTTATTGTTATTGTTATTGTTATTGTTATTGTTATTGTTATTGTTATTGTTATTGTTATTGTTATTGTTATTGTTATTGTTATTGTTATTGTTATTGTTATTGTTTTTTATTGTTATTGTTATTGTTATTGTTATTGTTATTGTTATTTGTTTGTTGTTTTTGGATTTTTTTACTACTACTACTTTTCAAATTTAAAAAAAACTTGTTTCGTCTCTATTGTACTTTATAGATCCAATGTTTTGAAGATCAGACCTTCAAGATTGGGTAGTAATGTCAGAATATTCTGGACGTGTTCTCCGTAGCCGCAGTCCTCCAATATAAGGATCTCGTCATCATACCAATTACGCATATAAGTGCTGTCGTCTGTACTGTTCTTGATGATAAAATTGTTATCCTTTGATGCGGAACGTAATACTCAAAAGGAGATCATCAGTCTCTGCAAGAATAGCACGTGTCCCCTGAAATCTGTCTAACAAGATCTTTAAATAGTCATTGTTGCCATCTGGCTGTGTAATATGCTGTGTCTTTCCCCATTTTTGAGATCTCGGCGCTTATTTTATCTCAGTCCAGGTCCTCGATTATGTCAGCAAGGGGTGCGTGATTACAGTTACCAGCCTGTTGATTTTCCCATGATTGAGTTTTTATCACATGTGCTTGTTTTTTCCATCATCCTCGCTGTCCGGCGTTATATAAGTGTCAGGATGGTATATATCTATATTCTCGTTGTATTTCTCTTATGTGTCCATGTCGTTTATGTCGTTTGATTCACTGGTTGTGTTTTCGACAAAAGTTGTGTCATCAAGCGGTGATGTTATAATTGACAAACTGAATGCATGTATAGCACTGTCCTGACTCTGGGTTGGATGGTATAATTGATACACTGAATGAATGGATAGCACTGTCCTGACTCTGGGTTGGATGGTATAATTGATACACTGAATGAATTGATAGCACTGTCCTGACTCTGGGTTGGATGGTATGATTGATACACTGAATGAATGGATAGCAGTGTCCTGGCTCTATTGACTCCTGTTTCTTTCTTTTCAATAAAGTCCGTGTTCATAAATGTGTCGTCAAGGGGCGATGTTATGGTTGACACACTGAATGAGTGGATATCACTGTCCTTACTCTGGGGTGACTCCAAGTAATTGTTGTTTGTTCGTTGAATGTCGGCACTCACTACTTTCTTCGTTTTTAATGAAATCCGTTTTGGTAGATGTCGTTGCTATCTCCGTTGTTACTCTTGTATGATGTTGTTGCTTTCTAAGTTTGGCTGGTCTCATTTGACTCGGTGACTTCCGTCTGAAGCTGGCAGGGGTCGAATGATGACTCGCCGACAGGCTCATGTCGTCCATGGCCATGCCATCAAAACGAAGGACGAGGGTAGTGCGCTCTTTATTTCCAGCTACTTTGAATGAGGAGAGGTGAGATTCCTCTAAAATGCTGTTGATAAGACATTCCAGCATCGTCGGCAATCCGCTAACTGGAATATTGATGTTGTTTAACAACAAAATAAACTTGAAATCAAAAATGAACGCGATCTCGATCACCCACGTCTGGCCTGCTCGGTAACTAAATTGTTATTCTTATTATTATCGTTATTTTTATCTTTATCGTTATCGTTTCATCGTTATTTCGTTATCGTTATCATGATCCTTATCTTTATTGCTATCTTTATCGTTATCTTTATTGTTATGGTTATTGTTATCGTTATCGTTATCGTTATCGTTATCGTTATCGTTATCGTTATCGTTATAGTTATCGTTATCGGTATCATTATCGTTATCGTTATCTGTATCCCCATCGTCATCGTTATCGTGATTGTTACGTTATCGCTATCGTTATCGTTATCGTTATTCTTATCATTATCGTTATCGTTATAGTTATCGTTATCGTCATCGATATCGTTATCGTTATCGTTATCGTGATTGTGATTGTTATCGTTATCGTTAACGGTAGCGGTATCGGTATCGGTATCGTTATTGTTATTCTTGTTATTATTATTGTTGTCATTAAAGGATCTTTAACGTACAAAGCGCATTGTGATATGCATACTGCTGCTTTTTCTCTACTCTCCGATAACAATAGTTAACAGAGGTCGGTTCTAGTAGAGAGAGACTATTACTAGAGAGAGAGACTACTTCTAGAGAGAGAGAGACTAGAGAGAGAGATTAGAGAGAGAGACTACTAAGACTAGATGAGAGAGAGAGCTGCTGTTCTGTTAGAGAATGATGACTACTAGATAAAGAAACTGAGAGAGAGAGAGAGACAGACTATTAGACAGACAGACAGACAGACAGACAGACAGACAGACTAGAGACAGAGACAGAGAGAGACTATTACTATTACTACTAGAGAGATTGAGAGAGAGAGAGAGAGAGAGAGAGAGAGCTAGAGAGAGAGACAATGAGAGAGAGAGAGAGAGAGAGAGAGAGAGAGAGAGAGAGGACAGACAGACAGACAGACAGACAAACAGACAGACAGACAGACAGACAGACAGAGAGAGACAGAAAGATGGGGAGAGAAAGAGAGAGAGAGAGAGAGAGAGAGAGAGAGAGACTGAGAGAGAGAGAGAGAGAGAAAGAGAGACAGAGAGAGAGACAGACAGACAGACAGACATACATACAAACAGACAAACAGACAGACCGACAGACAGACGGACAAACGGACAGACATAGACAGAGAGAGAGAGACAGACAGACAAACACATAGAGACAGAGACAGAGACAGAGACAGAGATAGAGACAGAGACGGAGACAGAGACAGGGCTGCTACAGAGACAGAGACAGAAACTGCTACTGCTGCTAGAGAGAGAGGGCTACTGCTACTGCTGCTACTACTGCTACTAGAGGAGAGAGAGAGAGAGAGAGACTAGAACTAGAGAGAGAGGGCTGCTGCTGAGAGAGAGAGAGAGAGAGAGAGAGAGAGAGAGAGAGAGAGCAGAGAAAGAGCTAGAGAGAGAGACTAGAACTACTAGAGACTTCTCCCGAGAGAGAGAGAGAGAGACTAGAGAGAGAGTACTAGAGAGAGAGACAAGAAACTAGTAGAGAGAGAGAGACTAGAGAGACAGAGACTAGAGACAGAGACAGAGAGAGAGAGACTAAAGGAGAAAGAGAAAGAGAACTAGAGACTACTACTGCTGCTGCTGCTGCTAGAGAACTTGTAGAGAGAGAGAGAGAGACTAGAGAGAGAGAGAGAGAGAGAGAGAGAGAGAGAGAGAGAGACAGAGAGACTAGACTAGAGAGAGACAGAGAGATTGCTGCTAGAGACAAAGACAGAGACAGAGACAGAGACAGACTAGACTAGACAGACAGACTACAGACTACAGACTGACAGACAGACAGAGACAGAGAGAGAGAGAGAGAGACTAGAGAGAGAGAACTACTGCTGCTGCTACTACTAGAGACTGTTACTAGAGAGAGACTAGAGACTAGAGAGACTAGACTACTACTAAACTACTATCACTACTAGACTAAGAGAGCTAGAGAGACTAGAGAGAGACTAGAGAGAGAGAGAGAGAGAGAGAGACTAGAGAGAGAGAAGGAGAAAGAGACTGCTGACAGACTACAGACATATAGATATATAAATCGACAGACAGACAGACATACAGACAGATAGATTCACAGACGGACAGATAGATAACAGACATATATATGTATATATATATACTATATATACTATATATATATACTATATATATATATATATATAAAGATATTTAGATAGATAGATAGATAGATAGATAGATAGATAGATAGACTATAGATAGATAGATAAATAGATATACAGACAGGCAGACGGATGGTCAGACTTACAGATAGACAGATAGACGGACGCCACACTATTATACTAGTAATATGCCAATTCATTTTTTTACAACAGTGGACAGCGGAGCTGTGCAGAGACAGATTCTGATGGTGACGGAATATCGAATGGAAATGAACTAGGAGATCCAGACTGTACCTGGGAAACAGGAGATGTTCTGCTCGTACCAATCAAATCACGCATCCAGGTAAATCCATCCATTGCCTGTTTTCTAAATCACACGCTATCATTATCGTCATTTGTATAACATATCAACTGTAAATGCTTACGACACACATAAAGACCAGTTGAAAAAAGCAAGACAAGACTTCCTAAGTCATGTCATTCTCTAATATCTTTACTATAATCAATTTGAGTTTGTATCTGATTGGTCGGTTTCTTAGATATTTTAGACTAGAAGGAAAACACCTAGAAATATCTTTAGTCAGTAACTTTCCATAAAGGAATTACGACCTATAGAGATGGGGTTTGTCCCGGTTTTATAACGTTCAGCGAAATGGAGTGATAATAAACCATCCACTAGACATGACATTTGTCTGAGTGAAGATGTTTACTCCCAATGTAGAGCTTGCATGTACCCTTTTGCACCTGGGTCGAGTGGGGATAATGCCTGGTGTAACTTTTCCAATGAACACAATGTCGAACCTAGCTTTGCAAGGATTCGAGCCAGGAACATCCTGATCCCAACTCGGCAGCCTAACACATCAGCCACCTATACCTTGGTTTCAAAATCACAATACATATTTGAGAGGACTTGAGAGCACTCGTCTTGTGCGAAGAAAATAATTGCAAAGAACAGCAGACATAGACTTAAAGAAAGAAATAGAGGGACAAGGAAAGACTGAAAGAGGGAGAGAGAGAGAGAGAGGGAGAGAGAGAGAGAGAGAGAGAGAGAGAGAGAGAGAGAGAGAGAGAGAGAGAGAGAGAGAGAGAGAGATAGTATAAGATTTAGAGAGAGAGTGAGAGATAAGAAGATTTATTAGATAATTATAATAAGAATTATTATTATTAGAGATTATTATTAGATTATTATTATTATTAGATTAGAGAGATTAGATTATTATTATTATTATTAGAAATTATTATCAGATTTTTATCATTATTATTATTATTATTATTATTATTATTATTATTATTATTATTATTATTATTAGAGATTATTATTATTATTATTATTACTATTATTATTATTTTATTATTGTTCTTATTATTGTTATTTTATTATTATCATCCTCATTATTAATCTTATTATTATTATTATTATTATTATTATTATTATTATTATTATTATTAATTATTATTATTATTATTATTATTATTATTATTACTATTCTTATTATTATCATTATTAAACAAATATCAAATCATTATTATTATTATTAAAATTATAATTATTATTAGAAATAACATTATTATTATTATCCCTGAATCGTGCATTTAGTAGTATTATTGTAATTATCGTTGTAGACATATTGTCGTTATTAGTATTAATAATATTATTATTAGTAGTATTATTATTATTAGTATTATTATTATTATTAATTAGTAGCAGTATTCTTATTATTAGTAGTAGTATTATTATTAGTATACCTGAGTATATGCTAGTAGCAGTAGTAGTAGATCAGTTGTTCCTAACAGCAGAAGAAGATAGTAGTAGTATGTAAGTAGTGTTTTGTGTATAGTAGTAAGTATGTAGTATGTATTAGTAGTCGTATGCAGTAGTAGTATTAGTAGTAGTATTATGAATGTAGTAGTAGTAGTTTGTATGTATGTATGTATGTATGTAATAGTAGTAGTAGTAGTAGTATGTAGTTGTTGTAGTAGTATGTATAGTAGTAGTAGTAGTATGTAGTAAAGTAGTAGTAAACTTGTAGTAGTAGTAGTAGTAGTAGTAGTAGTAGTAGTATGAAATTGTTTTAGTAATCTTAGTTGTTGTAGTAGTAATAGTAGTATTTGTAGTAGTAGTGAGTAAAATGATGTAGTAATGATGGTAATAGTAGTAGTAGTAGTAGTAGTATTATTAGTATTATTATTAGTAGTAGTATAGTATTATTAGTAGTAGGTAGATTGTATTATTATTATTAGTAGTATTAGTATTATTATTAGTAGTATTAGTATAGTTAGTAGTAATATTAGTAGTAGTAGTAGTAGTAGTAGTAGTAGTAGTAGTTTTATTAGTAGTATTATTATTATGTTGTATTAGTAGTAGTATTATTATTATCATCAGTATTAGTTAGTATAGTAATAGTATTAGTATGATAGTAGTAATAGTAGTAGTATTATTATTAGTAGTATTAGTAGTAGTAGTAGTAGTAGTAGTAGTAGTAGTAGTAGTAGTAGTAGTAGTAGTAGTAGTAGTAGTAGTAGTAGTAATAGTAGTAGCAGTGGTAGTATTAGTTATAGTAGTAGTCGTATTAGATAGCAGTAGTAGTGTGACATTGTTATGTCTCATATCTGAGAAGTTTTCAGTTTTGTAATGAATGTGCAAAATGGTTATACATGTCCGCCTACACTGTCTGCGTCTCCTCCCCCCTTCAACCCTACACCCACCTCTTTTATTGTTTATGTTTTGATCATTTTAAGCCACCACTGTTGAGCCCCCCCTTTCCCCCGCCCTTGCCAGTCCTCATCGTCAAACAGTTGCTAACGACGAATGTTATGTCTTTTTTAAGCCAATCAGTTTGAACTTGATCCCCACTTTTGTTGCCATGAAACTGTTGCTAGCTAAGAATATAATGTCTTTTAGAGCCAATCAGCTTGGACTATAAAACCCCCACATGTCATTCTGATGTACTATATATATTCTGGTTATTGACTTGCTCATTTTCTTGCTGTGTGCATCTGGTGGTGAGATATGTGTTTGAGAATTGTCCAGGGGAGACTAACTCTTGTTAAATTGACAGAAAGAAATTGTTCAGTCTGATAAAGACAGTGGGACAATTAAATATATATCTATCTATATATCAATGTATTTTATTATATATATAGTGTATATAATATAAATCGTAATGTGTTCTCTATATATATATATTCTATATACTATATATGGCGGCATATACTATTAATAAAAAGCCCTTGTTGAAATTTGAACGGTATAAGTCACCTGCCTTCCTCACTATCATTGGACAGCTGTAGTTGTGGGAATGTAGAGTGAGAGAGGCTTGTTAAAAATGCAAACATGTGACATTGGCAATGCACGTGGATTGGCTCGAAGATTTTGCAATGTGAGGTGCCCACTTGGGGCCATAGAATGTACTATTGTATATTATATCCCATTGTTTCCCAATGTGGGGCCCGTCACAACGAATCTATCACATTGTTTCCCAATGTGTACCCGTCACAACGAATCTATCCCATTGTTTCCCAATGTGGGGCCCGTCACAACGAATCTATCACATTGTTTCCCAATGTGGGGCCCGTCACAACGAATCTATCACATTGTTTCCCAATGTGGGGCCCGTCACTAACGAATCTATCACATTGTTTCCCAATGTGGGGCCCGTCACAACAAAAATCTATATCGTAGTCGTTATATACCCTCTGCGTTCTTTGTCCTAGGTATCAATAACAAAAATATATTGTAGTCGTTATATATCCTCTGCGTTTTTTGTCCTAGGTATCAATAACAAAAATATATTGTAGTCGTTATATATCCTCTGCGTTCTTTGTCGTAGGTATCAATAACAAAAATATATCGTAGTCGTTATATACCCTCTGCGTTCTTTGTCGTAGGTATCAATAACAAAAATATATTGTAGTCGTTATATATCCTCTGCGTTCTTTGTCAAGGTATCAATAACAAAAATATCTTGTAGTCGTTATATATCCTCTGCGTTCTTTGTCGTAGGTATCAATAACAAAAATATATTGTAGTCGTTATATATCCTCTGCGTTCTTTGTCCTAGGTATCAATAACAAAAATATATTATAATCGTTATAAACCCTCTGCGTTCTTTGTCCTAGGTATCAATAACAAAAATATATTATAATCGTTATAAACCCTCTGCGCTCTTTGTCCTAGGTATCAATAACAAAAATATATTGTAGTCGTTATAAACCCTCTGCGTTCTTTGTCCTAGGTATCAATAACAAAAAATATATTGTAGTCGTTATAAACCCTCTGCGTTCTTTGTCCTAGGTATCAATAACAAAAATATATTGTAGTCGTTATAAACCCTCTGCGTTCTTTGTCCTAGGGATCAAAGACTGATATATGAGTCGTTATATACCCTCTGCGTTCTTTGTCCTAGGCCCAATAACAAAAAAATATATTGTAGTCGTTATAAACCCTCTGCGTTCTTTGTCCAAGGTCTCAATAACAAAAAAACATTTTGTAGTCGTTATATACCCTCTGCTTTTCAATCAATAACAAAAATATATCGTATATACCCTCTGGTTCTTTTTCGTAGGTATCAATAACAAAAATATATTGTATTCGTTATATAACCTCTGCGTTCTTTGTCCTAGGTATCAATAATAAAAATATCGTGTAGTCGTTATATATCCTCTGCGTTCTTTGTCCTAGGTATCAATAACAAAAATATCTTGTACTCGTTATAAACCCTCTGGTTCTTTTGTTTAATAACAAAATATATTGTTTCGTTATATCCTCTGCGTTCTTTGTCCTAGGTATCAATAAAAAAATATATTGTAGTCGTTATAAACCCTCTGCCAACTTTATCCTATTTTTCAATAGCAAAAATATCTTGTAGTCGTTATATTCCTCTGCGTTCTTTGTCCTAGTATCAAACATAATCGCTCGTGCTTTCAAAGACTGATAGAGTCCTTTTCAAAAATGAAATGGAAAGTATGTCAATTGCATCTGGCTGGTTAACTCCTGGCCCAACCAGTACAACAACAGCATCAACAACAGCAACTGGAACGTCAACAACAGCATCAACCCAGATTTTCAATAATGACAGTAAAATACTATAACGTGTTGGATCTCATTCAGCACAACAGAAACAAAAAGATTACATTCATAACTTAACATTGGTTTAAGAGCTTTCCCACACGTGGAACCACAGTTATGTTTCATTGACCTTGTTCTTCCCAATTCACTGATGGTGTCTTTTGATAAAAACTACAACAACAACTACAAAAAAGAAAGCAAAAAGAGGTCATGTAGAATAATTCAAAGAACTTTACATATTTTTCAAAGGGCATGTTGGTTCTTTTATTATTGTTTCGTCAAAATAGTCACTCTGCTCTCATCGCACGGGTCCATATCAAAAAGTCAAGAAATGCTAAATGGCAAAGTATGATTCAATAGCATGGCTGGTTAACAATAGTACCATAATTAATTGAACGTCTAACTTTTAATTCACCTAATTGGTTGTTCAAAGCAATCAGAAACACGCTCTATCTTGTAATAAGTAGGTGCTTTCTGATGGAACCACAGATTATGGTCCAAAAATAAATTGTGTCGTTTCATTCAGACGTCGGTATAAAAACCAAGTACACTGTTTGTATTGTGTCGTTGTTTCATTCAGACGTCGGTATAAAAACAAAGTACACTGTTTGTATTGTGTCGTTGTTTCATTCAGACGTCGGTATAAAAACTAAGTACACTGTTTGTATTGTGTCGTTGTTTCATTCAGACGTCGGTATAAAAACAAAGTACACTGTTTGTATTGTGTCGTTGTTTCATTCAGACGTCGGTATAAAAACAAAGTACACTGTTTGTATTGTGTCGTTGTTTCATTCAGACGTCGGTATAAAAACTAAGTACACTGTTTGTATTGTGTCGTTGTTTCATTCAGACGTCGGTACAAAAACAAAGTACACTGTTTGTATTGTGTCGTTGTTTCATTCAGACGTCGGTATAAAAACTAAGTACACTGTTTGTATTGTGTCGTTGTTTCATTCAGACGTCGGTATAAAAACAAAGTACACTGTTTGTATTGTGTCGTTGTTTCATTCAGACGTCGGTACAAAAACAAAGTACACTGTTTGTATTGTGTCGTTGTTTCATTCAGACGTCGGTATAAAAACAAAGTACACTGTTTGTGCTGCCTTTTTTATTGCCTTTAAAATAACGCATTATAATGTAAGTGTGAATGTGGTTGAGTGAATGACACATGGCGACTGCACCAAGTGGACGATACCCAAATCTTCCATCTTTCCTTTTACATGTGTAAGTTGGTGTGAAAGTTGGGTCAATTACAAAGACGACGAGAATAAAATACTAGTAAATTCTTTTCAACGCAAACACGCTATAGGACATTATTATCAACACAGATGTTACAGGAAAATACTTCTCAACACAAATGCTACATTAAGATACTTTTCAAAGCAAATGCTGCATTAATATACTTTTAAAGCAAATACTAAATTAAGATACTTTTCAAAGCAATTGCTACATGAAATACTTTCCAATGCAAATGCTAAATTAAGATATTTTTCAAAGCCAATGCTACATGAAATACTTTTCAATGGAAATGCTATATTAAGATACTTTTCAAGGCATATTCTACGTTAAGGTACTTTTAAACCAAATAGCTACATTAAATACTTTTAAAGCAAATGCTACATTAAATACTTTTCAAAGCAAACGCTACATGAAATACTTTTCAAAGCAAATGCTACATTAAGATCCTTTTCAAAGCAAATGCTACATAAATAGTTTTCAAAGCAAATGCTACATTAAGATCCTTTCAAAGCAAATGCTACATGAAATACTTTTCAAAGCAAATGCTACATTAAGATCCTTTTCAAAGCAAACGCTACATGAAATACTTTTCAAAGCAAATGCTACATTAAGATCCTTTTCAAAGCAAACGCTACATGAAATACTTTTCAATGCAAATGTTATATTAAGATACTTTTCAAAGCAATAAATGCCCCAAAAGCAATATATTTCAACACAAATGCTATAGGATTAAAAAGAAATTCTACATGCTTTTAAGGCGTACCTTTTAAACCTGATGGACAGATAAGATAAGAAAAAATTAAGATTTTTGGCAACGAGCAGGACAAGAACGAGTGGCCAAAGATAATTCTGTGGAGAAAGTGGGGTTCGATTGCAATAAACCCTAAACCCTCAGGCAGCCAGCATCCAGTGCCTCACGCCAGTCCCTGACTTGGAACCCGCAAAGGGTACATGAAAAAGGGCTGACCTCACGGCGCCTGGAGACGAGACACTGAAGACCAGATTATAGATGCGGGGTTAAGATTTGATTTGATTTAGCCACATCCACAACTAAGGTGATTTCGGGGTTTTCGGTAGGATTTCTAATTTTGCCCGGACTGCTCTGTAAACAGCCAAGGGGTTTCCAACGTGTACAGTGTGTTGGTATCTGCGCACGGACCTGATTTTTTATCGTCCGACTCCGATAGGACTAGGTGTCGATCCACCTACCTAGACCAGGGGGGGGGGGTAGATTTTGTTCCCGAAATAAATCGCAAAAATATTTCAATCGTTGGAGCGGAAGCGGGGAAGGGGAGGGTGGACATGAACCCACCACCTTTTGGTTGGAGAGGCCGACAGATTGCCTCTGGAATACCAAGTCCTCCAAGCTGTAGGGGACCACCCCTACACACACAGTTCTTCGCCAAAATCACCACGTCCCTAGCTTTAGTTCTCCCAAGACGCAGGAGACCACAACATATACGCACACATTTTCAAAGAGCCAAAATCACCATGTCCTTAGCTTTAGTTTCACTGGCTACGTAGTGTGCGCATCGACCACGTTGAACAGATGGTATGAGTACCATTGGTTTCTGTGTTGTCAGTGTCAACATTGAACAGATGGTATGAGTACCATTGGTTTTTGTGTTGTCAGTGTCAACGTTGAACAGATCCTATGAGTACCATTGGTTTCTGTGTTGTCAGTGTCGATGTTGAACAGATGGTATGAGTGCCATTGGTTTCTGGGTTGTCAGTGTCAACAGTATCACTGGTTTCTCTGTTGTCAGTGACAACGGTACCCTTTAGATTCTCTGTTGTTAGTGTCAACGGTACCATTGGTTTCTGTGTTGTCAGTGTCAACGTTGAACAGATGGTATGAGTACCATTGGTTTATGTGTCTTAGTGGCAACATTGAACAGTAGGTATGGATACCATTGGTTTCTGTGTTGTCAGTGTCAACGGTGAACAGATTGTTTGAGTACCATTGGTTTCTGTGTTGTTAGTGTCAACGTTCAACAGATGGTATGACTACCATTGGTTTATGTGTTGTCAGTGTCAACGTTGAACAGATGGTATGACTACCATTGGTTTCCCGTGTTGTCAGTGTCAACGTTGAACAGATGGTATGAGTATTATTATTATTATTATTATTATTATTATTATTATTACTATTATTATTATTATTATTATTATTATTATTATTATTTATGATTATTATGATTATGATTATTATGATTATTATTATTATTATTATTATTATTATTATTATTTATCATTATTATTATTATTGGCATCATTATTATAATTATTATTATTATTAGTATTATTATTATTATTATTATTATCATTATTATTATCATTATTATTATAATCATTATTCTTATTTCTTCTTCATCATCTTCTTCTTCTTCTTCTTCTTCTTCTTTTATTCTTCTTCTTCTTCTTCTTCTTCTTCTTCTTTTGTGTTCTTCTTGGTTCTTCTTCTTCTAAAACCATTTTCTTCTTCTTTGTGTTCACTTGGTTCTTCTTCTTCTTCTTCATTTCTTGTTTTCTTGTGCTTCTTCTTCATTGGTCTTCTTCTTCTTCTTTTCAGCGTTTTCTTCACATTAGTGTGGCTTCTTCTTCTTCTTCTTCTTCGTTTGTTCTTCTTCTTCTTCTTCGGTCTTCTTCTTCTTCTTCATTTCAGCTTTTGTTCTTCACATTGGTTCTTCTTCTTCTTCTTCTTCTTCTTCATTTTCTTCTTCGTTCTTCTTCACTTCTTCTTCTTCTTCTTCTTCTTCTTCTTCTTCTTCATTTCAACGTTTATGTTCACATTGGTTCTTCTTCTTCCATTTCAGCGTTTTGTTCACATTGGCTTCTTCTTCTAAAACCATTTCTTCATCTTGTGTTCACTTCTTCTTCTTCTTCCTAAAACTTCATCTTCTTCTTCTTCTTCTTCTTCATTGGTCTTCTTCTGAAACCTTCTTCTTCTTTGTCTTCTTCTTCTTGGTCTTCTTCTTCATTATTATTATTATTATTATTATTATTATTATTATTATTGTTATTATTATTATTATTATTATTATCATTATTATCATCATCATCATCATCATCATCATCATTACTATTATTATTATTATTATTATTATTATTATTATTATTATTATTATTATTATTATTATTATTATTATTATTATTATTATTATTATTATTATTATTGTTATTATTATTATTATTATTATTATTATTATTATTATTATTATTATTATTATTATTATTATTATTATAATGATCATCATCATCATTATTATTATTAATATTATTATTATTATTATTATTATTATTATTATTATTATTATTATTATTAATATTATTATTATTATTATTATTGTTATTATTATTATTATTATTATTATTATTACTGTTTATTCATTTGTAATTAGTTTTTTTTTCGTGTATCATTACTTTTTATTGAAAATTGTTATTTACACATTATGTCATGAAGAAATTATTTCAACAGGTCATGTATTCATGGTGATAATTATATTATTATAATGTTTCTTCAAACATTATCAAGGGCAAATAAAAGGCAAACATGAATGAATTCTATCAGGCATCAGCAATCAAACTCTGGCAGATAATCATCTGAGAATTACAAAAGATAAGAGAAGGTTAACTTGAAAAGTTAGGCATAATATATATATATATATATACATCATATATATATATATATAATATATATTGACATCATTGTATATATATTAACATATATTGACATCATTGTATACTGAATTAACATATATATGATATCATTGTATTCAAGTCATTGGCAAATAACTTGTTTCGTCTCTATTGTGCTTTATAGATTCAATGTTTTGAAGATCAGACGTTGAAGATGGGGTAGTAATGTCAGAATATTCTCGATCATGTCAGCGAGGTGCGCGTGATTGCTGTTACCAGCCTGTTGATTTTCCATGATCGACTTTTCATCACATGTGCTTTGGTTTTTTCCCCCGTCCTCGCTCTCTGGCGTGATATATCTGTCAGGAAGGTGTCAATCTAGGTTCTCGTTGTGTTTCTCTTATGTGTCCGCGTCGTTTATGTCGTTTATCACTGGTTGTGTTTTCGGCAAAAGTTGTGTTATCAAGCGGCGATGTTTTTTTTTGGTGTTTTTGTGTGTGTGTGTGTTACATTTTATTGAAATTTCATCAAAACATCAAGTGAAGGCATTATTTCAGATACTCAGGTATTTAATGTGAAAATAGATACAACAACTCTTGAAACATCATCAATGCATCTCTATCAAAGTCGAACTTGCTTTGAATGAATACATTCACAAATATGCAAATAAAGGGCAAACAGCAATGACATCCAAGTGAGGAATCAGCAATCAAACCATGGCAAATTGGAAATTATCTGATAATTACAAAACATTATTAAGAAAATGTTAACATGAAAAGGTATGCATATTATTGGCTATTATTGGCTATACAAGTCATGGGTTCCAGAACTTATTTCGTCTCTGTCTTGCTTTCTATAGATTATA
This sequence comes from Doris montereyensis, assembly GCA_037039925.1. Lineage (NCBI taxonomy): Eukaryota > Metazoa > Mollusca > Gastropoda > Nudibranchia > Dorididae > Doris > Doris montereyensis. Next base: position 36,811 of record JAXRKP010002232.1, on the reverse strand, counting down.
GACTTCCGGCTTGGTTACCGAGCAGGACAGACGTGGGTTTTCGAGCTCTCGCCCTTTTTATGATTTCAAGTTTATTTTGAGGTTGAACGACATCAATATGCCAGTTAGCGGACTTCCGACGATGCTGGAATGTCTCATCAACAGCATTTTAGAGGAATCTCACCTCTCCTCCTTCAAAGTAGCTGGAAATAAAGAGCGCACTACCCTCGTCCTTCGATTTGATGGCATGGAGATGGCCGACATGAGTGTGTCGACGGGTCATCATTCAACTCCTGCCAGCTTCAGACGGAAGTCGCCGAGCCAAGTAAGACGAGACAACTTTAGAAAACAACAACACCATGCAAGAGTAGCAACGAAGACAGCAACAACATCTACGAACATAGACTTTATTGAAAATAAAGAAATTCGAAGTGCTGACATTCAACAAACAAACAACAACAGTACGGCCTTAATCCAGAGTAACGACAGTGTTATCCATTCATTCAGCGTGTCAGCCGTAACATCGCTCTCTTGACGACACATCTACGAGCACGGATTTTATTGAAAACAAAGAAAATGGACGTGCTGACATTCAACAAACAAACAACAACAATACGGACTCAATCCAGAGTAACAACAGTGCTATCCATTTATTCAGCGTGTCAACCGTAACATCGCCCCTTGACGACACGTCTATGGTCGGAAATACAATCAGTGAATCAAACAACTTAGACGACAACCTAGACGACACAGCGACAGATACGAAACACACCGAGAAAAAGATAGATCTACACATTTCTGACACATCTATAACGTCAGACAGTGAGACCGAATATGACAAAGAAAGCTTTCGTACAAGTGAGGAAAACTCATCCATGGAAAACCAACAAGGTGGTAACAGTAATCACACATGCTTTGCTGACATGATCAAGCAACTTCACTGTGATAAAATAAGAGTCCAGATCTTCAAAATCACGGAAGACACAGGGAGGCATATTACACAGCCAGTTCGCAACAAGCACATTTTAAAGCTCGTGTTAGACAGATTTCAACCGACACATGTTATTCTTGCAGAGACTGATGATCTCATTATTGAGTATTGCGTTACCAATCAAAGGATAAGAAACGTCATCGTCAAGAACAGCGAAGACGACAGCCCATATGCGAAAATGCGTCAACGACATCTGCTTAATTGGCAAGACCAGACGATCTGGATTATGGAGGACTGGAACTATGGAGACCACGTGCACAACATTCTGACATTGCTACCCCATCTTAAAAGCTTGATCTTCAAAGCGGCGATGTTATGGTTGACACACTGAATGAATGGATAGCACTGTCCTGACTCTGCGTTGACTCCATATTATTGTTCTCCGTTTGTTGAATTTCAACACTTACGGTTTCTTTGTTTTCAGTAAAGTCCGTGTTCATAGATGTGTCGTCAAGGGGCCATGTTATGGTTGACACACTGAATGAGTGTGTAGCACTGTCCTCACTCTCGGTTGACTCCACATTGTTGTTGTTTGGTCGTTGAATCTCGGCACTCGCAGTTTCTTCGTTTTAATGAAGTCCGTGTTGGTAAATGTTTTGCTGTCTCCGTTGTTACTCTTGTATGATGTTGTTTTTGCGTTTGTCTCGTCTTGTTTGACTCAGCGACTTCCGTCTGAAGCTGGCAGGAATCAAATGATTACCCCGCCGACACACTCATGTCGTCCATGGCCATGCCATCAAAACGAAGGAAAAGGTAGTGCAGTCTTAATTTCCAGCTACTTTGCATGAGGAGAGGTGAGATTCCTCTAAACTGTTGTTGACAAGGCATTCCAGTATCGTCGGCAATCCGCTAACTGGCATCGTCATGTCGTTTAACAATAAAAGAAACTTGAAATCATAAAATAACCGCGAGCTCGATCACTCATGTCTGGCCTGCTTGGTAACTAAACCGGAAGTCTTATTAAAAGTATTATTCTCATTATTATTATTACTAGATAAGAACAGTTTAAGCTACATTTCATATTCTTCATGCATGGACCCACTTAAGGCCCCCATTAGCGCTTCCTCCTGGTGTTTGTCATCACACAATCCTCGGCAGTTTTCCCTCCCCGACCCCCGACCCCGCCCCCAACCAGCTGAGACCTACCTGTCTTGTTTCTTTTTCTCGATGATTTCCCTTTGGAGTGATTTTTGTCCCGTGTCATTCCGTCTAGGTTGTTTTTTTTTTTTAATTTTCTTCTTTTTTGTTTCTTCTTTTTTAAAAATTGAAATTTACCTCCTCTATTCATCACATGCAGGGATATCAAAAAGCGAATTACGAACATAATAGATTAGTGTGAATAATGAACATAATAGATTAATGTGAATAATGAACATAATAGATTAGTGTGAATAATGAACATAATAGATTAGTGTGAATAATGAACATAATAGATTAGTGTGAATAATGAACATAATAGATTAGTGTGATAATGAACATAATAGATTAGTGTGAATAATGAACATAATAGATTAGTGTGAATCATGAACATAATAGATTAGTGTGAATAATGAACATAATAGATTAGTGTGATAATGAACATAATAGATTAGTGTGAATTATGAACATAATAGATTAGTGCGAATAATGAACATAATAGATTAGTGTGAATTATGAACATAATAGATTAGTGTGAATTATGAACATAATAGATTAGTGTGAATTATGAACATAATAGATTAGTGTGAATAATGAACATAATAGATTAGTGTGAATTATGAACATAATAGATTAGTGTGAATTATAAACATAATAGATTAGTGTGAATTATAAACATAATATATTAGTATGAATTATGAACATAATAGATTAGTGTGAATTATGAACATAATAGATTAGTGTGAATTATGAACATAATAGATTAGTGTGAAAGGTAGGAAGTAGGACCTACCAATAGCACGTGCCATCCGCCCATCCTTCCAGGGTCTGTCTTTGTGCCACCTTTGGGACTGTCGCCGGAAACATGTGAAGCGAATGGATTGTATGTGACCAATCCATGGCCGTCTTCACACCCTGAGGTCACCACACATGGTGGAAAGCCGTCTTCATATTTATGATGGTTGGCTCCGATGGTTTTACATTGATTTGATTTGATTTGATTTGATTTGATTTGATTTGATTTGATTTGATTTGATTTTACCCCCATCTACAACAAAGGGGATCGCAATTTTATTCGGTTTTTCTTTGGGGGAGGGGGTGTTGTTATTTTGTTTTGTTGATAGTTTCTTTTTCTTTCTTTTTTTGTTTTGTTAGTGTTAAGATTCCTTTAAACTTTCCTGGACTTGGACTGCGCTGTAAACAGCCACGTGATCTTTAACATGCACACAGAGTTGTGGTCTGCTCATTGCAAATCTTTTTTTTTTTTATCTTCCGTCTCCGATGAGACTAGATTGTCGCGCACGAACCTATAGAGTTTTGGTTGAGAGGCCGACACCTTATTACCCCTGGACCACCGACGTCCGGATCTGACGCAAATCTTTCACTCAGTTTGTTTTGTTTGTTGGACTTTCGGGCTAGAGGATACCAAGAATTCTATGGGAACATGTTTTGGATGGTTTCCAATCCTAAGTTGAGGCCAGGATGGGAGGGGGTGAGGAGGGGAACCTTGGTAGCTTAGAGGCAAGGTGTCGACTTTTCAATCAAATGGTAGTGAATTTGAGTCCCGCGGTCTGGGTAGAAGGTGGACTGACATCTAGTCTCATAGGAGACGGACGATAAAGATGAGGCACCGTGTGCAGATTGATCACAGCAATGTGTGCACGATAGAGATGTTTACAGGGCAGTCTGGGTAAAATTTAAAATTCCACAAAAAAAACCCATGAGATCACCACCGTTGATTGATTCAAGGTGAACAACAATGACATATACATATATATATATATATATATATATATATATATATATATATATATATATATATATATATATATATATATATATATATTATTGTTTTTATATTATGGTACATAACGACTGTACACGCGACCACAAAACGGAGCCATGAAAGACGTGTGATAAGGCAGAGTCTTTGCATAATTTGAAAATCAATTGTTAGAGACTATGATCTTTTGTATGATCATGTAAAACAAATGGAAAGCTGAGTGGAGGATCACGGTCCACGATCGTCATTCTTCTTCATCAATGCGCTGTTCAGTTTGGCTTGTTTGTCGGATTATGTTATTCTGTGTGGTTTTAGTTTGGTGTGAGTCACATCGTAATTATGTTATACTGTGTGGTTTTAGTTTGGTGTGAGTCACATCGTAATTATGTTATTCTGTGTGGTTTTAGTTTGGTGTGAGTCACATCGTAATTATGTTACTCTGTGTGGTTTTAGTTTGGTGAGTCACATCGTAATTATGTTATACTGTGTGGTTTTAGTTTGGTGCGAGTGACATCGTAATTATGTTATTCTGTGTGGTTTTAGTTTGGAGTGACTGACATCGTAATTATGTTATTCTGTGTGGTTTTAGTTTGGAGTGAGTGACATCGTAATTATGTTATTCTGTGTGGTTTTAGTTTGGTGTGAGTGACATCGTAATTATGTTATACTGTGTGGTTTTTAGTTTGGTGTGAGTCACATCGTAATTATGTTATTCTGTGTGGTTTTAGTTTGGTGCGAGTGACATCGTAATTACGTTATTCTGTGTGGTTTTAGTTTGGAGTGAGTGACATCGTAATTATGTTATGCTGTGTGGTTTTAGTTTGGTGTGAGTGACATCGTAATTATGTTTTACTGTGTGGTTTTAGTTTGGAGTGAGTGACATCCATATTATGTTATACTGTGTGGTTTTTAGTTTGGAGTGAGTGACATCGTAATTATGTTATTCTGTGTGGTTTTAGTTTGGAGTGAGTGACATCGTAATTATGTTATTCTGTGTGGTTTTAGTTTGGAGTTAGTGACATCGTAATTATGTTATACTGTGTGGTTTTAGTTTGGAGTGATTGACATCGTAATTATGTTATACTGTGTGGTTTATTTTGGAGTGAGTGACATCGTAATTATGTTATACTGTGTGGTTTTAGTTTGGAGTGATTGGCATCGTAATTATGTTATACTTCGTGGTTTTAGTTTGGAGTGAGTGACATCGTAATTATGTTATACTGTGTGGTTTTAGTTTGGTGTGAGTGACATCGTAATTATGTTATACTGTGTGGTTTTAGTTTGGAGTGAGTGACATCGTAATTATGTTATACTCTGTGGTTTTAGTTTGGGGGAGTGACATCGTAATTATGTTATTCTGTGTGGTTTTAGTTTGGAGTGAGTGGACATTTGTAATTAATGTTATACTGTGTGGTTTTAGTTTAATTATGTTATACTGTGTGCGTGACATCGTAATTATGTTATACTGTGTGGTTTAGGTTTGGAATGAGGAATATCGTAATTATGTTATACTGTGTGGTTTAGTTTGGAGTGAGTGACTTTAGTCATTGTGTGGTTTTAGCTTGGAGTTCGGTGTGAGTGACGTCGTAATTATGTTATACTCTGTGGTTTTAGTTTGGAGTGAGTGACATCGTGTCATTCTGTGTGGTTTTAGCTTGGATGAATGACATCGTAATTATGTTATACTGTGTGGTTTTAGTTTGAGTAGTTAATAATGTCATTCTGTGTGGTTTTAGTTTGGTGAGTGACATCGTAATTATGTTATACTGTGTGGTTTTTAGTTTGGAGTGAGTGACATCGTAATTATGTTATTCTGTGAGTTTTAGTTTGGAGTTAGTGACATCGTAATTATGTTATTCTGTTGGTGTTAGTTTGGAGTGAGTGACATCGTAATTATGTTATTCTGTGAGGTTTTAGTTTGGTGTTAGTGACATCGTAATTATGTTATTCTGTGAGTTTTTAGTTTGGTGTGAGTGACGTCGTAATTATGTTATACTGTGTGGTTTTAGTTTGGAGTGAGTGACATCGTAATTATGTTATTCTGTGTGGTTTTAGTTTGGTGTTAGTGAATTATGTTATTCGTCGTAATTATGTTATTCTGTGTGGTTTTAGTTTGGTGAGTGACGTCGTAATTATGTTATTCTGTCATAATTATGTTATTCTGTGTGGTTTTAGTTTGGAGTGAGTGACATCGTAATTATGTTATCTGTGTGGTTTTAGTTTGTGAGTTTTTAGTTTGGTGTGAGTGACGTCGTAATTATGTTATTCTGTGTGGTTTTAGTTTGGAGTGAGTGACATCGTAATTATGTTATTCTGTGTGGTTTTAGTTTGGTGTGAGTGACATCGTAATTATGTTATTCTGTGTGGTTTTAGTTTGGAGTGAGTGACATCGTAATAATTATGTTATATTCTGTGTGGTTTTAGTTTGGAGTGAGTGACATCGTAATTATGTTATACTGTGTGGTTTTAGTTTGGAGTGAGTGACATCGTAATTATGTTATACTGTGTGGTTTTAGTTTGGAGTGAGTGACATCGTAATTATGTTATACTGTGTGGTTTTAGTTTGGAGTTGACGTCGTAATTATGTTATACTGTGTGGTTTTAGTTTGGAGTGAGTGACATCGTAATTATGTTATACTGTGTGGTTTTAGTTTGGAGTGAGTGACATCGTAATTATGTTATTCTGTGAGGTTTTAGTTTGGTGTGAGTGACGTCGTAATTATGTTATTGTCTTTTCTTCCTAGCCTTTGTTACCTCAGACATAGAGGCAAGCAATGATAAGAAATCCATGTTTCCCCTCTCCTAGATATGAGACACACACTCAAGTAATATTTCTTTTTTATTAACTTTTTCCTAGCATACTAGATATCAGACACGCATTCTTGTTCGATCTCTCTGCTAACGGTCATGCTTTTAGAAACGGCTGGATTGAACGTGTTGAGACGGATTAATAGAAATGTCGCTTAGTAATCTATAGTAATAAACAAGGAAGGAACTCGGTAGCTCAGACGCACAGCACAATGAACCTCAGACAATCATATTATGAATCAAACGTTTTTTGGTGGGCAAACAAAATAATATTGTCTTGAGCTTTCATAACTCCTTTCTTTTCATACTTCCCTTCCCAAGATATTCTATATTAAGTTGCCTGAGTAGGGACAAAATTCAATGAATTTTATCAAAATCAATAGTCCAAAGGGAAAGGGCAACAAAAGTGAAGCATGAATAATCAAGCATGAACCATTCATTGACTGAGACGTATAAACGATTGGATTAAAACATTTGAACAAACGATAGAACTGGCCTCTCTTGAATGTGAGAGCATGCATGTATATACCACAATGCAAAGTAATAGCTTTCACCTGGGTCGAGGAGAAAGGGCAATTGATCACCTTGGAACAACAACGGGTCGTTGTGGTTTGGTTCAATTATGTAACTAGCATGACAAGGAGATCGGCATTCACCAGGCTGTAATTATCAAAGCGCTTCGCCTTATAGAACAATGGGGTAAACCATAATATCTAAAACTGTATAAAAAAAACATTCTGAGGTTTTATTGTTTTATCCTAACGCGGAAAGAATTGATGGTAAAGTACGTAAATTGCAATGAACTGACGACAAAGTACATAAATCACAAAGAAATGACTATAATAATAATAATAATAATAATAATAATATAATTCATTTCTATAGCGCCCACTCCCATGTTACGGCAGCTCTAGGCGCATACGGTGAATTGAAAGGCCATGTTGTTCATGTCATAAAACCATGTAATTATCATCTTTGCAACATTGCCAGAACAAATTCATTGCTTGATCTAGAAACAATTAAGATCTTAATGTCCCCTTCTATTTTAAAGATGATAGATTATTGTAACGCTCTTTGTTCAGTTGTCTGTCCGAATCATATGATTGAAAGGTTACAGAAAGTTCAGAATCAGGCAGCAAGATTGACCACTTTAGCTAAAACGTCTGATCTGACCATATTACACCCGTTTTAGACTATCTCCGTTGGCTGCCAGTCAAATACTGCAGTGAGTTAAAAAATGTATGTCCTGTTTATAAATGCTTTCACGACATGTTTTCTGCCCACCACAAAGAACTATTAGAAATGTACAAATCTGTCAGATCATGGAGATCTTATGATGCCATTTTAATGTCTGTTACCCGTAAATCCTCTACCTTTCATAATAAATCCTTTAGTGTGGTCGCTCCTGTCTTATGGAACAGCATCAGTTTTAAGACCAGATCAAGCCTATCTTTTAATGTCTGTTACCCGTAAAATCCTCTACCTTTCAAAATAAATCCTTTAGTGTGGTCGCTCTTGTCTTATGAAACAGCATCAGTTTAAGACCAGATCAAGCTCATCTTTTAATTCATTCGAAAGAAGTCAAAACCTGAGCTATTCACTGTTGCATTTTAAAACTTTTATGTGTAATATGTTTATGATGTTATGTACACATGACGTGTTTTTATGATGTGATGTATGTTTCTAAAGATCTAATTATATGATTTGAATGTTGTCACAATGTTTAATGATTTGTAATTCATCATTTTCTAAAGTGTTCCTGAGTGAGCACCTGTTGGTGGTAGTTAGCGCTATATATAAATACGTGTTATTGTTAATAGCCATGTCTCTTGAGCTTTGGCTATGGTTAACTCATAATCCTCTGTATCGGTAATGGGTGATAGATATCAAGTGCGATTATTAGATCAAATTAGTACTCGATCCTGATATCGAGTGATTATTAGATCAAATTAGTTCTCGATCCTGATGTCAAGCGCGATTATTAGATCAAATTAGTACTCGATCCTGATATCGAGAGTGATTATTAGATCAAATTAGTACTCGATTCTGATATCAAGAGTGATTATTAGATCAAATTAGTACTCCGATTCTGATATCAAGAGTGATTATTAGATCAAATTAGTACTCGATTCTGATATCAAGAGTGATTATTAGATCAAATTAGTACTCGATTCTGATATCAAGAGTGATTATTAGATCAAATTAGTACTCGATTCTGATATCAAGAGTGATTATTAGATCAAATTAGTACTCGATTCTGATATCAAGAGTGATTATTAGATCAAATTAGTACTCGATCCTGAATGTGCGCGGGCTTTTTACGTAGTAGTCGATATTGACGTTATGCGAGTTTTTTATTGTAATGACCAAAAATCGAGAAGTTAGTTCTTATAACAATAAAACGTTTCGAGTATCGCAGGCAAAACAATTTTTTTAAATTCCCATCAATTAAAATACTGATTTAATCCAAGAGTTTATTAGCTAAGAACCTAAAGCGGGTTATTTGAAATCTACATGTATATATATATATATATATATATATATATATATATATATATATATATATATATATATATATATATATATATATATATATATATATATATATATGTGTATATATATATTGTATAAAAGGCAAGCAGCAAGCAAGAAACAAGTGAAGAAAACAAATAAACCAACTGGTTGGAAACAATCAATAAACATCGAAATGCTTTTAGACTGGGCAGGTATGCTTGCACTCATACGGCCATGTCTCGTCATACTCCAGCACATTGCTGTAAAGTGTGATCGCTTTATAGTACATTGAACTTCCTTCGAGGTCATTATGGCCCATAGAACCGGAGCTTATCCCGGTTTAAATAGCGTGAAGCAGAAGAGGTGATACTAATCACTTCCTGGACAGGACGCTGGTCTGAAGCAAACGTTTACTCCCAACCTAGTGCGTGTACTCGTTTGCACCTGTGTCTAGTGGGGAAAAAATGTGTGTTAAGTGTCTTTTCCAAAGAATACAATGTTAGGCCTAGTTCTGCGAGGATTCGAACTGGGGCTAACCACACGATGACCGACGCCCCTGACCGCTATGCTAGAGCGTAGATGTTTCTCGTTTGTAGTCCAACGAATGGGGTGATACCCGAAACGTCGCGTGTCTTTTCTGTCTTCTTGATTGCAACTACCACTTATTGTGGTTTAATACCTTAAAATAGAATACGTTTTAAAAAATATGGAACCCGTATAAATAGTAATTTGGTTAGTTTGTTTGATTTTATTTACCCACATCCACGACTAATGTGATCTCGGTGGTTTTTGGAAGGAGTTTTTCAAATTTTTCCCGGACTTCCCTGTAAACAGCCAAGAGATCTTTAACATGCATAGAATATTATTATCTGCACACGGAACCTCCTTTTTATCGTCTGCATCCGATGAGACTAGGTGTCGATCCAACTACCTGGACCAGGGGCGTAGATTTCGCTTGATAAAGTTGAGAAGTGTTTTCAGCCCACTACCTTTTGGTCGAGAGGCCGACACCTTGCCTCTGGACTACTGAGTCCCCATCAATGTTAAAAATAATATCTTCTCAACAAATCGATCAATAGCCATAAGATTTGAACACCAAAAAAGTAAATTCTTTACATTTTAACATATATAAGTTTTGCTTGACATAATTTTGGGAAGAATGAAAGTCACGCCATAAGTAAAAAAGGTATAATTTTCTACAGTCAACATTTGTGGTGTAGCATTAAAGCAAGAACAGGTCATCAACATATTATCGTTTTGAATGAAACCAAACCACAAAGGCTGACAACTGTCTTACACCCACCAACGTCAATATTCAAACATATTCTACTTACTAGTGGTATAAAGATATAGCTCTAAATGATGTCCTTTCTACCTAGCGGTATAAAGATATAGCTCATAATGATGTCCTTTCTACCTAGTGGTATAAAGATATAGCTCTAAATGATGTCCTTTCTACCTAGTGGTATAAAGATATAGCTCTAAATGGTGTCCTTTCTACCTAGTGGTATAAAGATGTAGCTCTAAATGGTATCCTTTCTACCTAGTGGTATAAAGATATAGCTGTAAATGGTGTCCTTTCTACCTAGTGGTATAAAGATGTAGCTCTAAATGGTGTCCTTTCTACTTAGTGGTATAAAGATATAGCTCTAAATGACGTCCTTTCTACTTAGTGGTATAAAGATGTAGCTCTAAATGACGTCCTTTGTACTTAGTGGTATAAAGATATAGCTCTAAATGACGTCCTTTCTACTTAGTGGTATAAAGATATAGCTCTAAATGGTGTCCTTTCTACCTTGTGGTATAAAGATGTAGCTCTAAATGACGTACTTTCTACATAGTGGTATAAAGATGTAGCTCTAAATGACGTCCTTTCTACTTAGTGGTATAAAGATATAGCTCTAAATGACGTCCTTTCTACTTAGTGGTATAAAGATATAGCTTTGACGTCCTTTCTACTTAGTGGTATAAAGATATGACTCCTAAATGACGTCCTTCTACTTAGTGGTATAAAGATATAGCTCTAAATGACGTCCTTTCTACTTAGTGGTATAAAGATATAGCTCTAAATGACGTCCTTTCTACTTAGTGGTATAAAGATATAGCTCTAAATGACGTCCTTTCTACATAGTGGTATAAAGATGTAGCTCTAAGTGACGTCCTTTGTACTTAGTGGTATAAAGATATAGCTCTAAAATTATGTCCTTTCTACCTAGCGGTATAAAAATACAGCTCTAAATGATGTCCTTTCTACACATAGGAAGACATTTAGAGCTATATCTTTATAAAAGTAAGCAAAAAGACATCATTTAGAGGTGTATTTTCAAAACCAGTACTTAGAAAGGACATCATTTAGAGCTACCACTTAGAAAGGACATCATTTAGAGATGTATTTTTACACCACTACGTAGAAAGGATATCATTTAGAGCTATATGTTTATACCACTACGTAGAAAGGACATCATTTAGAGATGTATTTTTATACCACTACGTAGAAAAGGACATCATTTAGAGATGTATTTTTATACCACTACGTAGAAAGGATATCATTTAGAACTATTTGATTATACCACTACGTAGAAAGGACATCATTTAGAGCTATATGATTATACCACTACGTAGAAAGGACATTATTTAGAGATGTATTTTTATACCACTACGTAGAAAGGACATCATTTAGAGATGTTGTTATACCACTACGTAGAAAGGACATCATTTAGAGCTATATGATTATACCACTACGTAGAAAGGACAACATTTAGAGCTATATTTTTATACCACTACGCAGTAGGACAAAGAGACATTTTTATAGTCATTTAGAGCGTAGAAAGACATCATTTAGATATGATACCACTACGTAGAAAGGACATCATTTAGAGCTATATGATTATACCACTACGTAGAAAGGACATCATTTAGAGGAGCTATATGATTATACCACTGTAGAAAGGACAACATTTAGAGCTATATCTTTATACGTAGAAAAGGACATCATTTAGAGCTATATGATTATATTATACACTACGTAGAAAGGACATCATTTAGAGGTGTATTTTTATACCACTACGTAGAAAGGACATCATTTAGAGGTGTATTTTTATACCACTACGTAGAAAGGACATCATTTAGAGCTACATTTTTTACCACTTCATAGACAGGACATCATTTAGAGCTCTAAATGTCGTACTTTCTACCTAGTGGAACAAAAATATAGCCCTAAATAATGTCCTCTCTGCCTAGTGATATCAGACAAAAGCTCTAAATGATGTCCTGTCTACGTAGTGGTCACCTCTAAATGATGTCCTTTCTACGTAGTGGTATAAAAATACAGCTCTAAATTATGTCCTCTACGTAGTGGTATAAAAACATAGCTCTAAATGATGTCTTTTCTACGTAGTGGTATAATCATATAGCTCTAAATGATATCCTTTCTACGTAGTGGTATAAAAATACAAATCTTTTCTACTAAAATCATATAGATGATCCTTTCTACGTAGTGGTATAATCATAAACGATGTCCTTTCTACGTAGTGGTATAATCATATAGCTCTAAACGATGTCCTTTCTACGTAGTGGTATAATCATATAGCTCTAAACGATGTCCTTTCTACGTAGTGGTATAATCATATAGCTTTAAACGATGTCCTTTCTACGTAGTGGTATAAAAATACATCTCTAAACGATGTCCTTTCTACGTAGTGGTATACTCATACAGCTCTAAATGATGTCCTTTTTAAGTACTGGATTAAAAATATTGCTTTAAATAGTGTCTTTTTGCTTACTTGTATAAAGATATAGCAATAAATGTCTTCCTATGTGTAAAGTAACTTGGTAAAACCAAGGAAAATAATTTGAGATTTTGATTCCTTGGATGGCATCAGCTCGTCCTAACTGGCATTGTTTGAAATTTCAGATAAGGTGTTTACTCTCCTCCTTATTACATCGATAAATTTGTAATTTATATACATTTCGCAACTTCAGTGTAAATTTTTGTCTTGATTGATACTTGCTTTCATTCATTATCTATCATTTCTTCATTCTAGACCCAGTGAGATATAGATCTAATCTTACATTTATCCTATCATTTCTTCTTTTCTAGACCCAGTGAGATATAGATCTAGTCTTACATTTATCCTATTTTTTTCTTGTTCTTGTTTCTCCATACTTCTCACCTGTCTCTCTTTCCCTTTCTTTTCTCGCCTGCCTCTCTTTCTCTTCTCTCTCTCTCTCTCTCTCTCTCTCTCTCTCTCTCTCTCTCTCTCTCTCTCTCTCTCTCTCTCTCTCTCTCTCTCTCTCTCTCTCTCTCTCTCTCTCTCTCTCTCTCTCTCTCTCTCTCTCTCTCTCTCTCTCTCTCTCTCTCTCTCTCTCTCTCTCTCTCTCTCTCTCTCTCTCTCTCTCTCTCTCTCTATCTCTCTCTCTCTCTCTCTCTCTCTCTCTCTCTCTCTCTCTCTCTCTCTCTCTCTCTCTCTCTCTCTCTCTCTCTCTCTCTCTCTCTCTCTCTCTCTCTCTCTCTCTCTCTCTCTCTCTCTATCTTCTCTCATTTCTCTCTATTCCTTCTCACCTTTTATTACTTACTTATTTTCATATTTTTTATTTCATTCTAGATCTGAACCTTCCACTCTCGCTCTTTTTCACCCCCCCCCACTGCTACGTTTCTTAACATCACTGTCTTTTTCTTTCTTTCTTTCTCCTTTTATGTTTTTCTTCTGACATCACATTGTGTGATGCCGGAGGTATTACTTAGATCTAGATTGTAAATATTTCTCGTTTGTTGTCTGACGAAGGGTTATACCCGAAACGTCACGTGTTTGCTCTGTCTTTATTAGTGGAGTTGTCACTTATTGTCATATTTCGCCTTTGACTTCACTCCACTGTGGCTCCTTCGTATTATTAGCATAAGGAAGTGTAAAGTAACTAAAGTTCTGTGCCGTGAATCAATAGCATAAGGAAGTGTAAAGTAACTAAAGTTCTGTGCCATGAATCAGTAGCATAAGGAAGTGTAAAGTAACTAAAGTGCTGTGCCGTGAATCAGTAGCACAAGGAAGTGTAAAGTAACTAAAGTTCTGTGCCGTGAATCAGTAGCATAAGGAAGTGTAAAGTAACTAAAGTTCTGTGCCGTGAATCAGTAGCATAAGGAAGTGTAAAGTAACTAAAGTTCTGTGCCGTGAATCAGTAGCATAAGGAAGTGTAAAAGTAACTAAAGTTCTGTGCCGTGAATCAGTAGCATAAGGAAGTGTAAAGTAACTAAAGTTACATGCCGTGAATCAGTAGCATAAGGAAGTGTAAAGTAATTAAAGTTCCATGTCGTGAACCAGTAGCATAAGGAAGTGTAAAGGACTCAATCGCCTAAAGGCCAGATGTCAATCTCTCAGCCGAAAGGTAGTGGATTCGATCCCCGTAGACGGCTGACAATTTTTCTCGAGTTTTGTTTTAGCAAGCTCTAACCCTCTCCCCCCCTGCCTCCCCTCTGGTCAAGGTAGGTTGGCAAACACTCAGTTGCATCGTAGACGAACGATAAAAAAAGTGGTCCCATGTGGAGATCACAACACTCTGTGCACGTTAAATATACCTTGGTTGTTTATAGGGGCTTCCGCGCAAAATTTTAAATATTCTACCAAAAGCCCCGAGATCACCCTAGTTGTGGATGTGGGTAAATGAAATCAAATCAATTCAAATCAAATCAAATCAAATCAAATCAAAGCAAATCAAATCAAATCGAATCAAATCAAATCAATTCAAAAGAAACCAAAGCCTTGTCGGACATGTTAAGTATGAGTGTCTAACTCATAAAGATTGTATGTCTTCAAGCACGAAACGCAGAATCAGATCCAGCAATAAGAAAACATGAGAAGCTTTATAGCGAGACTGAAACTAAAGTTGCTGATTTACTTAACAGGGGGACTAGATGTTAGCCTTCAACCCAAAGGTTGTGAGTTCAAGCCCCGACGGTTGAAAATGTTTTCTCAGAAAAGGACGATATAAGGGGAGCTACTGTGTGCAGATCGCAACACTCCGTGCACGTTGAAGATCCCTTAGTTTAACAATCTCACCAAAACTCCTGAGATCACTTTAGTTGTGGATGCAGGCAAAATGTAATCAGATGGATGTACGTAAACAAGCACTCATAGTAATAGTACACATTCGAACTGCACTTAAACATTTGAATGGCCCATCATAAGGGCTTTTTTCTGATTATTCTATTCAATTCAATTCAATTCAACAATCTTTATTAATCCATGAAAATAGAAATAATATGTGTGTTATCACATTTTTTTCCTTAGAAATATAGAATGCATCACTATTTCAAAATTAAAACGAATTTAACTTAAATTAATCATAAATGTATAGATTATAAGAGATTTATATATATATATATATATATATATATATATATATATATATATATATATATATATATATATATATATGCATATATATGCATATAATATATATATATACATATATTCAGATAGGTAAGTGAGCAAAATCGATAATACGGTGAAACAATACAACAATTAATGAAAAATCAGCTTAGCTTCATACATATTCGTCAAATTATGATAAATCATTGATTCTCCATTCATCAAATTTCTTTGCTTGAACATTTGTAAGAGGACATTATGCATTTCAAAGTTAAGAATAGTCAAAATTCCGCATGACACTTGGAAGAAAAGATCTCCAAAATTTCTCAGCATGGGATTCTGAATGTATAAATCGACCGCTTCTGCTACTCGTTTTGCGTATCGGGAACAGAGGATGGCTGTTGTTTCTAACTGTACCCCTAAGTTTGATCTTTCATTGATTCTCATACAGAACTTCAAACCTCTCCGGTTATACATTATCAATCAGTTTCAGAATCCTATAATATTTATTCTTTTTCTATAGCTCTTGTATTCCCTCCCCATGATGATATACCAAGAAGAAGAATACATTTTGTGCAAGCTCCACAGAAAAGTCGTATTAAAATGTTATCAATTTGAAGCTTATGAAGCTTCCTCGTAAAGTGCATTCTTTTGTTTACGTTCTTTATAACCTAATTTGATTGTTTTTGCCCTTCTAGCACGTCATCAAAAACTACGTCACGATACGTGTCATTGTATTAAAACTTGAAAATCAACGAAATGAGATATGACAGCCTCTTGCAGTATCGAGATGATGGTACATGTTATTTGTAACAGCTTCTTGCAGTATCGAGATGATGGTACATGTTATTTGTAACAGCTTCTTGCACTATCGAGATGATGGTACATGTTATTTGTAACAGCTTCTTGCAGTATCGAGATGGTAGTACATGTTATTTGTAACAGCTTCTTGCAGTATCGAGATGATGGTACATGTTATTTGTAACAGCTTCTTGCAGTATCAAGATGGTAGTACATGTTATTTGTAACAGCTTCTTGCAGTATCGAGATGATGGTACATGTTATTTGTAACAGCTTCTTGCAGTATCGAGATGGTAGTACATGTTATTTGTAACAGCTTCTGAAGTATCGAGATGATGGTACATGTATTTGTAACAGCTTCTTGCAGTATCGAGATGATGGTACATGTTATTTGTAACAGCTTCTTGCAGTATCGAGATGATGGTACAAGTTATTTGTAACAGCTTCTTGCAGTATCGAGATGATGGTACATGTTATTTGTAACAGCTTGCAGTATCGAGATGATGGTACATGTTATTTGTAACAGCTTCTTGCACTATCGAGATGATGGTACATGTTATTTGTAACAGCTTCTTGCACTATCGAGATGATGGTACATGTTATTTGTAACAGCTTTTGCAGTATCGAGATGATGGTACATGTTATTTGTAACAGCTTATTGCACTATCGAGATGATGGTACATGTTATTTGTAACAGCCTCTTGCACTATCGAGATGATTGTACATGTGATTTGTAAAAAAGAGTATAACATCTTCAACTCCCCTTTTAGATAAATAGGCAAATTGGTGTAGGTTGAGAGTAGATCCACTTGTAATGAGAATTATTTGCAACACAATCCTTTCAAGACATTGTTTTAAGATAGATGTTAAAGCTACTGGTGCTAAATCATTCATTTGTTTTATATTACTGCACTTTAGGACAGGTGATGTTTAGGACAGGGGATATTTGGGATAGGTAATATTCGGGACAGGTGATATTTGGGACAATTTCCAATCATTCGGTACTTCATTTCCCGACAGTAATAAATTCAACATGTACGAAAACATACCTGAGAGTTCATCAGAACATGATCTCATGACATGTGATATTCTATTGTCCGGTCCACAGACTTTTGAAAAGTTTATTTACTTCATTTTTATTGACTGTTAGAGGGTGTATTGTCATTGTCTTTGAGGGTGCTGAGAAGTATGTGGTATGTGTGTGTGCTACCATATTTGATCAGAAAAGTCAAGTTGGTCAAATCTAGCGTAAAAAGAGTTCAGGTTGTCAACATACTCTTTTTCTTGTTCCCTCTCTAAAAATACGGATTTTCTTTCGTTCCTGTAATCTACAATATTTTGCGTTCCATCACAGACACATTTCAAATTATTTGATCAAATTTTGTTCTTTATTGTTGTTTTTGTATTAGCAAAAGCAAAAAATAACCTTTCAACCTTTCACATGCATCATCATTCCAGACAAACTTAGTTTTCTTAACTGTCCTTTCATCAATCAATTTGGTCTTGTACTTGGGCACCATTAGTACCTTGGTGTGATGTGATGTACCGAGTTGTGGAGAGTCTTTTTTTTAATATCCACTTGCCACAATAGAATATAATAGGTCAAGTATTTCATCTTGACGAGTTAGACAAGTCACGTGTAAGTAGAGAATTGGAGAAAAGGTTCAAGGTTTCTTTGATTGAAATCTCCAGTTGTAACTATCACACAATCGGGGGGGGGACGTTAATTGTTCATTATGTCTGTCTGTAATTTCCATTGTTGTTGTGTTAGCTTTGCATGGCATGTAGACTACGTTTACTATTATGTCAATGGATTCTCGCCATATATAAAATCGTCTTAAAGATACGCTACGGATCTCACAATCAGCTGTGCAGTGGTATTAGGGTTTCTTCAGAATATGAAAATTGTTTTCATGACATTAACGTGTATTTACATTATCCCCCCTCTGCCTTTTACCCTTTCTCTCCTCAGAAAAAAACGTTTACATATTGTATTATTTATATCAGGGTGCAGCTGGTGTGGTCATTCGTCCTCTTTCATTCATTTGGCTGATGTCATGCAGGACGTTCGTGGCCCAGTGTCGTCCTCATGTGTCACGTGATGGTTGACTTTCCAGATAATCATTACTTACGACTTACTTACTTGGGCCCATAGCTCTGCAATGAGCATAGGCCATCGATGACACCCCGCCACCGCACTGTTCTCTGCTGTCTGCTGAATTCCTATCCAGTTGGTTTCCTGCATCCTTAACTTATCTTCAGTGTCTCGCCTCCAGGTGCTGTGAGGCCGGTCTATCTTCCTTTCCCCTGTGGGTCCAAGTTAGGGACTGCCGTGTGGTGCTGGATGCTGGTTTCCCAAGGGTATGTCCAATCCAACTCCACTTTCTCCGCAAGATCTGTATGGCCACTGGTTCCTGTCCTGCTCACTGGCAAAGGTCTTCATTCCTTATCTTTTCAGACCACCTGATCGTAAAAAATGCGTCGCAGACAGGTGTTGATGAATGTCTGGAGAATCCAGTTAACCATTGTGATAATGACAGTAATGAGAATATATTTGTATAGCGCCAAATCATCGACTCAAAGTGCTTGAAGGCGCTTTATCGAACCAAGGATCATTTGCATCATTCATACAAAGCCGCACAAGTACTGATAACTCATGAAAGTGTAGGTACAATAAAAAGAGAAAATGCTTTTAAAATAGGACTTGACGTAAAAGGTTACCCATGTAAGACAAAGATGTAAAATCCATTGGACTAATGGAGGGGAATGCATGTAAGAATTTAAATGGTTTTAAAAGCTTTGAAATGGTTCTACCTTAAGAATGTGTTTTTAAAGTGTCTAAATAGGTTCAAGACTTAGCGTTAAAACATAACTCATACCTAATTTAGACGCAACAATACAGAAAGATTTTGTTTCTGACTGAGTAGAATGATAACTAGGTACAGTCAATAAAAGAGACCCTATTGACATTAAGATACTTTTAGGATGGTAAAAACTAATGGGCTCTTCTAAATTGTTGTAGTAGAATAGTCTTGCAGTCAATACAGACGTCTATCCCATACTGTAAATTGTTGTAGTAGAATAGTCTTGCAGTCAATACAGACGTCTATCCCATACTGTAAATTGTTGTAGTAGAATAGTCTTGCAGTCAATACAGACGTCTATCCCATACTGTAAATTGTTGTAGTAGAATAGTCTTGCAGTCAATACAGACGTCTATCCCATACTGTAAATTGTTGTAGTAGAATAGTCTTGCAGTCAATACAGACGTCTATCCCATACTGTAAATTGTTGTAGTAGAATAGTCTTGCAGTCAATACAGACGTCCATGCCATACTGTGTATTCTGACATAACATTAGTTCTAAAGATTTTCAGTGTGGAGTATTTGATTTGTAACTTCATTCTCTCCATGGCTATCGATCCTGTGATATAGTCTTCAAGGCAAGTAGGTCTCTTTCTGTTTTCATTTGTGCTGGTATGTTTGTGTTTTTTCTATTTGGGTTTCAGTGTTCCCCAGACAGCGTTTTGGTATATTTTGGTATATTTTGTGTAGTTTTGTAAGTCCTTACAGTGTTTTGGTATATTTTGTGTAGTTTTGTAAGTGCTTACAGTGTTTTGGTATATTTTGTGTAGTTTTGTAAGCCGTTACAGTGTTTTGGTATATTTTTGTAGTTTTGTAGGCCGTTACAGTGTTTTGGTATATTTTTGTGTAGTTTTGTAAGCCGTTACAGTGTTTTGGTATATTTTTGTGTAGTTTTGTAGGCCGTTACAGTGTTTTGGTATATTTTGTGTAGTTTTGTAAGCCGTTATAGTGTTTTGGTATATTTTGTGTAGTTTTGTAAGTCGTTACAGTGTTTTGGTATATTTTGTGTAGTTTTGTAAGTCCTTGCAGTGTTTTGGTATATTTTGGGTAGTTTTGTAGTCGTTGAAGTGTTTTGGTATATTTTGTGTAGTTTTGTAAGTCGTTACAGTGTTTTGGTATATTTTGTGTAGTTTTGTAGGTCGTTACAGTGTTTTGGTATATTTTGTGTAGTTTTGTAAGTCGTTACAGTGTTTTGGTATATTTTGTGTAGTTTTGTAAGTCGTTACAGTGTTTTGGTATATTTTGTGTAGTTTTGTAAGTCGTTACAGTGTTTTGGTATATTTTGTAGTTTTGTAAGTCCTTACAGTGTTTTGGTATATTTTGTGTAGTTTTGTAAGTCGTTGTTGGATGACGTTGGCAATGATGTCGGTCGGTGTTCTTCTTCTGTATTTCAGCCCTTTGACTAAAGTAGATAAGACGAAGATAAATTGTGAAAAAAATGTATAGGTTTCAGATAGAATTTTGTACTGAATCATGTGTTCTATGGGTAACCAGTGAAATGATCAATAGGAAGCTTTCATGAAGTGCAACACCTAGCTGTATCTAGATCTAGTTTCCTTTCGGCTAAAATATAGGCTGCAGTAGATTTGATATCTTAATCTAGACCAACAGATCAATATATCATTGTAATCTAAGCGTAAACCCTATATTAGATATGTAATATGCATATATTTGATCATTGTTAAGCCAAGAAAACTGGTGGACCCGTCGATGGAAAATTTTGGAGTATGACAAAAAAGTAGTGCGTTCCCGTTATGACGCAATTTACCCCGCACACAGGCGTCTGCTACAGAAATATTTGGTCGTTTGGTATTTAGCCAATATTGAGTGCACGTGTACCTGATATCTATACTTGAAAGACACGCGTTATCCAATGTTGATTTTGTGTCTGATATATGTGCTAGAAAGAAAGGCTTTTTTTATTATTTTACTTTGGGTGTTTGAAGACTATGGTAAGAAGAAAGGCCATTTTTCAATATTGATTTGTGTGTTTGAAGACTATGGTAAGAAGAAAGCCATTTTTCAACATTGCTTTGTGTATTTGAAGACTATGGTAAGAAGAAAAGCCATTTTTCAACATTGCTTTGTGTGTCTGATATTTGCTAAGAGGGAGGGCTTTTTTTTCAATATTGCTTTGTGTTTCTGACATTTGGGCTAAGAGGAAGGGCCTTTTTTTTCAATATTGCATTGTGTTTCTGATATATGTGCTAAGAAGAAAGGCTTTATAAAGCTTCTTTTTATTCATTTGTCACAAGTCAGCTTGCTAAACAATGATCTGGCATTTCCTTATTTGGCGTTACGTTATAAGGAAAAAGGTCTGCTATAACCGTCATAAACTTTTTTTTTGATTCATTGAATAGTAAAAATTTAACTCTGAGCACTACAAAGATCAGTGCAATTTTTAACATATTACAAAATAATGCAAATAAAACGGTATGAAACTAATGTTGACACCTTTCAATAGACTTTGATTTCATAGTATTATATAGACAGGATCCGTATAGAGCTTGAAAACTTGTACCATTCTAACGGTTTCAGTGCTAGTGCAAATAGATGTCTCGCTAATAGAAAAGGGCTTTTTTTTTCTTTTATCATACTGAATGTGAGCCTGTAATGGTACATTTTTGTTTTTATCTTTTTATTGTATTTCTTTTCTCGCCATATTCGTTAAATAGCTAAATAATATCCTTCTTATTTCACAGAAAAAATGTCAAACTCTATAGAAAGAAAACTCAATAATCAAGCGTGTACAAATCCCATGTTGATTGAGATCATTTTCAGTTGGCACGAAAGATTTCAACAGCCTGCATCCGCCGCTGGCACGATCATATTGAACGTGTTGACATCGCCACCCAACGCGGAAGACGCACAATCTGGCGCATTCCATAATACTTTGTCTCCCTGGAACCGTCTCGAGAATATCTGGCAAACCACTGGCATAAGACTGCTTTCTCGAGTCGCCAGACACCCAGCTTGTAAGCTTCAAATTCGCAAAGACTTAACCTGCCGCTGTCCTTCACAACACGGACGTATTGACCTTCAAGCACTCTCCGACAAGGAGTCGATACGTTGCTCCACTTGGTATCGCCTTCTCCATCCTCGAACACAGGAACGGAGATGACGTAGATGATGAAATAGTGGCGTTTGCCTGTCCTGGGTGATCGACCGAAACTTCGACGCTGAAAGTGGACAGACGTTGCCAACGCTTGTACCTGTTGGTGATTTCAATGGATGTGATCGTGTACACCTTTAGAAGGTCCACGATCCACCAGGAGGGTGACTGCCCATTAGTATGGCTGCACCTGTGGATTGTGAGTTGGACTCTTTGATTCCATCCACGGCATAGGAGGCACTACCGCTCCACATGGTAGAGCTCTGGTCCGTGGGTTTTTGTTAAGAGCCACGTTCAAACTGCTGCCATAGGATGAGGATATTGTCGTGGTGATATAGACGAAAATAAAACTGAAGATGGCGAATACTGTAGATAATGCGTTGGAATCCGGTGATGTCATCTAGAAATAGATTTAATAGGTACTTGATTATATTCACATTCAAACAAAAGTAGTATGATATTCATGTCAATGAAAGTCAGTAGCCCCACCGCCACACCCATCTCCCCTGCCTTTTAAACGTGTAACCAGTTAACTTAAAAACAAAATAAAATAAGATTTCTTGTCGACTGTTGCCCCAGACTTCTTGGCATAATAACTGTCAAAGAAACAGATTATACGTATTACATCTCTAGCGTAGATTTTATACTAAGATCTCGATATCTATCTGTCGGTCTAGGCGGATCTCAATATGAAATCTAGTTTTATAAACTTCTGAGTTTAGATTTATAGTCTAGATTTAGATCTATAGTCTAGATTTAGATCTATAGTCTAGATTCAGATCTATAGTCTAGAATTTAGATCTATAGTCTAGATTTAGATCTATAGTCTAGATTTAGATTTATCAAAAGTAGATTTAGATATGTAGTCAAGATTTAGATCTATAGTCTAGATTTAGATCTATAGTCTAGACTTAGATCTATAGTCTAGATTTAGATCTATAGTCTAGATGTAGATCTATAGTCTAGATTTAGATCTATAGTCTAGATTTAAATCTAGTCTAGATTTAGATCTATCAAAAGTAGATTTAGATCTATAGACTAGATTTAGATATATCAAAAGTAGATTTAGATCTATAGTCTAGATTTAGATCTATCAAAAGTAGATTTAGATCTATCAAAAATGTAGATTTGGATCTATCAAAAGTAGATTTAGATCTATCAAAAGTAGATTTAGATCTATAGTCTAGATTTAGATCTATAGTCTAGATTTAGATCTATCAAAAGCAGACTTATATCTATCAAATGCAGATTTAGATCTATAGTCTCAGACTTAGATCTATCAAAAGTAGATTTAGATCTATCAAAAGTAGATTTAGATCTATCAAAAATAGATTTAGATCTATAGTCTAGATTTAGATCTATCAAAAGCAGATTTATATCTATCAAACGCAGTTTTAGATCTATAGTCTAGACTTAGATCTATCAAAAGCAGATTTATATCTATCAATCGCAGATTTAGATCTATAGTCTAGACTTAGATCTATCAAAAAGTAGATTTAGAACTCTAGTCTAGATTTAGATCTATCAAAAGTAGATTTAGATCTATCAAAAGTAGATTTAGATCTATCAAAAGTAGATTTAGATCTATAGTCTAAATTTAGATCTATCAAAAGCAGATTTAGATCTATCTAAAGCAGATTTAGATCTATCAAAAGCAGATTTATATCTAGACAGAGTTTGCACTTTATTACATTCTTAATTCTAGGTCTTGAAATACATGCATATTTCAGAATATTGATAGAATCTTAGCATCTTAATTATTACAAAATCAGAAAAGTAGAGATACTGGATCTATCTATTCTTAGATTTGGGGATATTTAGCTCGCCTTTCGATGGTGTATCTTACAAAGCTTTGGTGATTTCCCGCCAGATTTCCCAGCTAGACCCAAATCTTCATTATAAGCAATATCTATACCGTAAACACGCAATAGCATGCAGACAACAGAAATACGAAAGACTCCACCATTCTCTGTAGAAAGTAAGAATGAAATTATCAAAAGTGGTTAGACTTTCATCTGCTATTTAAGTCGAAACATAAATAAAACAATTCAGACCTATAGATCTGTTATTGATTTGTTTTTCTTTAGATTTGTTTATATTAAAAGGCACAGACACTCGTTTTACTCTTCGTATCCCCTTTAAACATGTATTTGATTTTTTTACCCGGAGATTATTGAGCTGTATCTACAATCAAGGCATTTTTCTTGCCCACTGCGTTCTAGACCTACAGCTCTACGTGACAAAGATTGTCTACAATCAAGGCATTTTCCTTGCCCACTGCGTTCTAGGCCTACAATTCTACGTGATAAATGTTGTCTACACTTTTCTTGCCCACTGCGTTCTAGGCCTACAGTTCTACGTAACAAATATTGTCTACAATCAAGGCATTTTTCTTGCCCACTGCGTTCCAGATTTACAGTTCTACGTGACAAAAATTGTCTACAATCAAGGCATTTATAGTTAGTAGTAGTTGTACGTGACAAATAATATGTCAACACAACTAACTCGTTTAGAGAACACGTTTTCTTTGTTCTATCTGTGCGTTAAAGACATTCAAAGTTGTTTGCCTGGCTAGATTTAACCTCGTCCATCATAGACAATGATTTAAGGTTTAGCTACTGTCGATCATCTGGCTATTGAATTCACCAGCAAACAGTGTTTTATGGTACTGTGAGTCATGACGTATATCTGGCAGGCTGCAGTAGTGTCTTAACAGGAGAGCAGTAAATTAATATTATCGACAGTATATATGCTGCCAGTATGCAATATTGTGACCGTCTGTACATCCTGTGGAGCTGTTTACAGGTTTAGCTACTGTCGATTCTCTGCCTGTTGTATAACATAACAATAACACTAGTCTACCCAATTAGAATTAGAGTAAGCTAGCCTGCATGCAATATTGATCGCGAAGAAAGACAAACCCAATCTGTACTCGTTCCTAGCTTTGAAATTTTCACATGATTGAGAGAAATGGCTTTTGATTTGATATGACTTACCCACATCCACAAATAAGGTGATCTCGGACTTTTTGGTAGGGTTTATAATTTTGCCCTGACTGCCCTGTAAACAGTCAAGGGATCTTTAACATGCACAGAGTGTTGTGATCTGCACACGGCACCTCCATTTTATCGTCCGTCTCCGACGGGACTTTTCGTGTCGATCCGCCTACCTGAACCACAGGGGTAGATTTTACTCGAAAAATTCGAGACAATTTTTCAACCGTTATTGAGGCTTGAACCCACTATCTTTTGGTTGACAGGCCGACACATTGACTCTGACTAGACTACCGAGTCCCCCGGAGAGAAATTTTGGACCGTCTTCTTAAGTAGACATGTTCAGGTCTAGTCAACGGAAATCAAATAGTCACTGATCTGTGACTATGTACACGCCCACCTTTAAGATTTTTTTTTTCAAATTTGTTCTTTTCTAATAGGTTTTCAGTATGAATGGAGATCTGGTTTAAAAGCATCGTGATTATACAATCCTGTTAAATTCCATTATAGTAAATTATAATATAATTTCTAATTGAATCCGTAGATCTTGTGATACAGGTCAACTTTCTTCAAATATCAGAAGGTACATTAAGGTCAACTTTCTTCAAATATCAGAAGATACATTAAGATCAACCTTCTTCAAATTTGAATATCCCAATGCACATTTAAGGTTGTTGGGTTTTTTTTCTTTCTCCGTGTTTCTCAAGCAACGTTTAAAATCAATTTCTTTGAATTAAATGTCCCAAAAATGGGTAAATGGACAACTTTTTAAAAAAATAGTCACATTCATTGTGTGTTTTTACTTTTATTGATCTGCTGGCTTTATCCTGACAAGGAACAGCACTTTCCTTCATTATGCGCTCCGGAAGCATGCGTACTATAGTAACATTGCATCAGTTTTGGAATGAGGTTGTCAGGAAGATCGTGTGGACTCAAACTATGCAGTCCTCGTGTAAAAGGAAGCAAAACAGAAGAAAAAAAAGAAATTTCTTTTCATATAACAAACAAAGAAAAGGCGAAAAAGTTCAAATAGCTAGGAATTACTCTGGGTGAAATTGGAAGGATCAGGCAAACAAGAATCATGGCAGAGTTGAATGAATGGGAGAAGTCAATGGACCCATAAGTGATGAATGGGTGTCCGGAAATTAAATGAAAAACAAACATCATAATAAACAACGAAATCAACATCATAGTAGTAACGCTATACAGAGCAGAGTGAATATTGTGTACACTTGGGTGTATAGGACAACGTCATACTTTAGAAACGACTGAATTGAACGTGTAGAGACGGATTTATAGCAATATCGCTTAGTAATCTTTACTAATAAACAAATTGAACGTGTAGAGACAGATTTATAGCAATGTCGCTTAGTAGCCTTTACTAATAAACAAATTGAACGTGTAGAGACAGATTTATAGCAATATCGCTTAGTAGCCTTTACTAATAAACAAATTGAACGTGTAGAGACGGATTTATAGCAATGTCCTTATTAATCTTTACTAATAAACAAATTGAACGTGTAGAGACAGATTTATAGCAATATCGCTTAGTAATCTTTACTAATAAACAAATTGAACGTGTAGAGACAGATTTATAGCAATGTCGCTTAGTAATCTTTACTAATAAACAAATTGAACGTGTAGAGACGGATTTATAGCAATGTCGCTTAGTAATCTTTAATAATAAACAAATTGAACGTGTAGAGACGGATCTATAGCAATGTCGCTTAGTAATCTTTACTAATAAACAAATTGAACATGTAGAGACGGATTTATAGCAATGTCGCTTAGTAATCTATATTAATAAACAAGGAACGGAAAGGGGGTTGGGGGGGGAGACTCGGTAGGCCAGAGGCAAGGTTTCTTTAAAAATAACCCCCCCCCCGGGTCCAGGTAGGTGGATCGACACTTAGTCCCATCGGAGACGGACGATAAAAAAGAGGTTCCGTGTACAAATTTGTTTGTTTCTTGAAGAAACCCTGTCCACCACTACGGTGATCTCAGAGTTCGTAGCTGACTAATATTACTGACGACTGTCCAGGCACAAAATAAAGCACTTAAAAAAAACAAAAATTGTCGTAAATATTTGTGTACAGTCCAGTCAAAATTATAAATCCTACCGAAATTCCCGAGATGACCTTAGTGATGTGAATGTGATTCAAATCAAATGAACTAAAAAAGAACAATACAACATTGAAATATGTGTACCCTTTCTCCTTCGTAACCAATGAGTAGGCAGCTGTGGGGTTCACATAATGCAGTATTGATATCCTCCTAAATTCTAGCCGATTGAAATCTTTAAACAAAAATATTAGATTGGAAAAAAGCCATAATACATTGTCGGCAGTTTATTGAAAACCAAATTGTACTTGAATGAAATGAAAGTATCGACTACATCGATTATCTATACGGTCGGGTAGAGACTAAATGCTGCAACTAAAATTGATTACGAGAGGTTCTCACCATCAATAGAACTTTTAGAAATGCTTCTAAAATGTTAGGACAACGAGCTGTTTCTTTTGATGTTGTATATAACAATGAAGTATTTAGCCCATGACCTCAACTCCCTAATCCAGACTAATAGTAGGAGGGTCGGGGGGGGGGGGGGGGGGGCTTTACCCATCTCGACGTATTCATATTAATTCAGTCCTCCCTTTGGACGTACGAAATATGGTTCCATCTACGTCGACAATTCACATTCGACTGTATCGTATTCATGTATGTTCACGTCTTTGGTATTAAGAGAGTAAAAAGCAAGTGAGTGAATGAATGAGAGAGAGAGAGAGAGAGAGAGAGAGAGAGAGAGAGAGAGAGAGAGAGAGAGAGAGTGAGAGAGAGAGGGAGGAGAGACTATAAATTATATTATACTAATTCAGTTTTTCTGTTTTGTTTAGAGATTGTGGATTAGTTAAGGACAGAGAGAACTTCCCAGAAATCAATAAAGAAGAGTCTTATCTTGTCTTATCTTATTCTGCGATCACCAAGCCATTTTATTCACATGTTCTTTTCGGGTGGTTATATAATAACATGACAGGCAGTTTATTCATAACACAAGCCTGACATCAACTGATCCGCAGATTTGATAAGATGGAGTATAAATAGAAACGCGCATAGTCGAAGTCAAAATTATACTAATTGATTTTTCTGTTAGTTTATTGATTGGCATTACGTTAATGGAAAAAATGTTCAATAAAGAACTTATCTTGTCTTATCTTATTCTGCGATCACAAGCCATTTATTCATGTTCTTTTCGGTGGTTATATAATAACATGACTATGCAGATTCTAACACAAGCCTGACATCAACTATCCAAAATTTGATAACTGGAGTATCGAATGCTACGATAGAAACGGTGGAGTTAATGACCAAAAGCTATGAGAGGAAAATAGGCTACGAAGATCTTTGAACCTGGGCGTTTCAACAAAAGCTATGGGAAACTGGCTATGCAGATCTAACGGTGGAGTTTCCAAAGCTATGAAAACTGGTTATACAGATCTAGAGGTGGGTTACCAAAAGCTATGGGCAGCAGGCTATGCAGATCTGAGAGACGGAGTTACCAAAAGCTATAGGAAACTGGCTATGCAGATCTAGCGGTGGAGTTCCAAAAGCTATGGGAAACTGGCTATTCAGATCTAGCGGTGGAGTTACCAAAAGCTGTAGGAAACTGGCTATGCAGATCTAGCGAAGGAGTTACCAAAAGCTATGGGAAACTGGCTATGCAGATCTAGCGAAGGAGTTGCCAAAAGCTGTGGGAAGCTGGAGGTTATGCAGATATAGAGGTGAGTTTACCAAAAGCTTTGGGACACTGGCTATGCAGATCTAGAGGTGGAGTTACCAAAGGCTATGGGAAACTGGCTATGCAGATCTAGAGGTGGAGTTACAAAAGCTATGGGAAACTGGCTATGCAGATCTAGAGAGTGGAGTTACCAAAAGCTTTGGGACACTGGCTATGCAGATCTAGGGTGGA
>JAXRKP010002232.1:0-2500 GCA_037039925.1 Doris montereyensis | reverse complement strand
GCTCACCCTTATTCGACAACACAGAAAAACATAGAAACAATAACTATGAGACAACATTGAACGGATCTAATGGTGCCAAAGAGGTGGCGAATGGTGCAATGACCCATCGCTCAATTTCCATTAATAGAGCAGGACTGATAATAAATGCGTGTTTTTCACTAGATAGACAATTCTGTCATCTGCAAAGACCCTTACTTTCGACATAAGATTTTCGTATGTCATTTATGTAGAATATAAATAAAGTAGGTCCAAGGACAAGGTGTTGGGGAACACCAGATTCCACTGGAACGGAACAAAAGGATCCACCCCAATGACAACTGATTGGGTACGGTTTTCAAGACGTTGTCAATCCATCTGTTAATTTTTCTATTTATTACATACTGTCTAAGTTTTGTGGCACAAGAGGCTGTGATCTACTTTATCGAAAGCTTTCGGGAAATCTATGATCAGGGCATATGTTTGTTGACTTTTCTGAAACTTGACACAACATCTAAGAAACAGATGAATTGTGTTTCGCAGGATTGCTTGACTCTGAATCCATGCTGCATGTCATACAGAATAACAGGCTTACCTGGGTACTTCATGGTGTGACTGACTACTATGTGTTCCAATATTTTGTTTGAAATACGTGTGAGGGATACTGGACGATAATTTGCAGCTAGATCTACATGTCATTGCCCTTCAACTAGACATACATGTCGTTGCCCTTCAGCTAGATCTACATGTCATTGCCCTTCAACTAGATCTACTTGTCGTTGTCCTTCAGCTATATTTACATGTCGTTGCCCTTCAGCTAGATCTACTTGTCGTTGTCCTTCAGCTATATTTACATGTCGGTGCCCTTCAGCTAGATCTACTTGTCGTTGTCCTTCAGCTATATTTACATGTCGTTGCCCTTCAGCTAGATCTACTTTTTCGTTGTCCTTCAGCTATATTTACATGTCGTTGCCCTTCAGCTAGATCTACATGTCATTTTTTCAACTACATCTACATGTCATTGCCCTTCAGCTAGATCTACATGTCGTTGCCCTTCAGCTAGATCTACTTATCGTTGTCCTTCAGCTACATCTACATGTCATTGTTTTCAGCTACATCTACATGTCGTTGTCCTTCAGCTATATGTACTTGTCATTGTCCTTTCTTGTCAATAGGAACAACATTTGCCGTTCACAGCTAGATCTACATGTCGTTGTCCTTTCTTGTCAATAGGAACAACATTTGCCGTTCACAGCTAGATCTACATGTCGTTGTCCTTTCTTGTCAATAGGAACAACATTTGCCGTTCACAGCTAGATCTACATGTCGTGTTCTTTCTTGTCAATAGGAACAACATTTGCCGTTCACAGCTAGATCTACATGTCGTTGTCCTTTAGCTAGATCTACATGTCGTTGTCCTTTCTTGTAAATGGGAAAAAACATTTGCCGTTCACAGCTAGATCTACATGTCGTTGTCCTTTAGCTAGATCTACCTGTCGTTGTCCTTTAGCTAGATCTACATGTCGTTGTCCTTTAGCTAGATCTACATGTCGTTGTCTTTTAGCTAGATCTACATGTCGTTGTCCTTTAGCTAGATCTACATGTCGTTGTCCTTCAGCTAGATCTACATGTCGTTGTCCTTTCTTGTAAATGGGAACATCATTTGCCGTTCGCCCGTCAATGGGAACTCACAAAATAAGCAAGAATAAATGGAAGGCCACGGGCAACATGGAGACGAAATAAGAATGAATTCAAAAAGTTGGCAAAAAGACAAGAAAAGATTGATATCTTTTATTCGTGGCCTATATCCTCACATGGGTGACACTGACGGGCAATGATAATGACCTGGATGTAGATACAAATATTTGCAAAGACAAGATTGAGATTGGTTTTTCGTGGTCTTTATCCTCGCATAGGTGATATGCATTGATGATGACTTGAAATAAGTTCAAGACGTTGGCAACAGTCAAGAAAAGATGGAAATGGTTTGTTCGTGGCCTATATCCTCACAGGGTCGACAGGAAGGCTAGGTTGAGTCAAATGTTTTCATCTAATTGGATATTAGCCGGACGCCATGACAGGAAACGTCGCTATGTTAACCGCCTCCCAGGTATTTACTCTACAGCCTATCTGTGATCGAGTCGAGATTGACGTGCCGAGCGAAACAGAAACAATATGATCTTGATATCGATTTAGAAGATTAATCAAAAGTAAGTGCTACCGAGTTCAGGTTACAATCAATAAATTTTGTATTTTTCTGGGAGGGGGGGGGGGGGGGGTTGTTTGTAAACAGCCGAGATTCGACGAGTTTCTTAGAATCAGTTACAATGAATTGGTTGAATGTTAAGTTAGCTGTAGGAATGAATAGTAGTAAAAGTAGTACAAAAGGAGGCACAGTGGAGTGAAGCCAAGATGAAAAAACGACAATAATGACAACTCCACCAATAAAGACAGGACAAACACGTGACGTTTCGGGTTCAACGCTTCGTCAGACAACAAACGAGAATTATCTAGATCCAAAATG
>JAXRKP010002231.1:55000-57500 GCA_037039925.1 Doris montereyensis | reverse complement strand
TGAACTCTACCTTATCACCAGGCTGGCCGCCACACAGGAAGCAAAACCAGATGTCAATGTGTGTACTATTGATTTCGGATTGTTTCAGTCTGCTTCTTATCTTTTCTAATCAAAATCTTTTTCCTAACAAGCTAAGTTGATTCTACTCATCACCAGATCGTACAGACAATGTTCTTTCATTTGAGACCAAAAGGACTGACATAACTTGAAAACTTCATTACTGATAGCCAATGTACTGTACATCTACATACATACATACATACATACATACATACATACATACATACATACATACATACATACATACATACATACATACATACATACATATATACATATATACATACATACATACATATATACATACATACATACATACATATATACATACATACATACATACATACATACATACATACATATATACATAAATACATACATACATACATACATACATACATACATACATACATACATACATACATATTATACATACATACATACATACATACATATTATACATACATACATACATACATACATACATACATACATACATACATGCATACATACATACATACAAAGGGTGCTCGGTATTCAAGAGTAAGGTGTCGGCTCTTAATCAAAAGGTAATGGGTTCTATCCCCGTCAACGGTTGACAATTGTTCTTGATTTGTTTTCGAGCAAAATCTACCCCTCCCCCGGTTAGTTCACGTAGGTGGTTCGACACGTAGTCCCATCGGAGACGGACGATAAACAGGAGGTCCCGTGTGCACATCGCAACACTCTGTGCACGTTAAAGGTCCATTGGCTGTTTAAAGGGCAGTCCGTGTAAAATAAACAAAATCCTACTGAAAACCCCGAGATCATCTTAGTTGTGGATGTGGGTAAATAAAATAAAATCAAACACACATAATATATACATACATGATACATACATACATATGTATGTAATGTATATGTATATATTATATACATACATACATACATGCATACATGTGGAATGAGAATGTCAAGACTAAGGTCAAAGAAAAGAAAGATGCCTGGAAGAAATACTTGCAAAGAGACCAGAGGATAGGATAGATTACGTGAGTAAAAGGACTATCGCCAAAGAGGAAGTTAGGAAAGCAAAAACAGAATCAGTGGGAAGAGTTTGGACAAAGAATTCAAGAAAGCTATCAAGGAAATCAAAAGTTGTTCTGTGGAGCAATGAAGAGCATGAGAAAGACCAAAGCATGCCCAATACGACAAATTAAGAACGCCAAAGGAGATATAATGAAAGGAGTCAGCGAAATCACGGAAACGTGGAGAAAATATTTTCAACAATTACGTAATCCCTTTAAAACATATGAAACAAGGAGTACGGATCAATTATTAAGAGTAACAAGTAATCCAAAGGAGACAGCTGAAGATGTAGATATCTCAATGGAAAAACTTCAAACAGCTATAAGAAAAGTGAAATTAGGGAAAAGCCCCAGGAGCAGATCAAGTTTATCCAGAAAGATTAACAACCAAAGGAGAAAGGCAGACAACCTACTACATGCGACATGCCAACAAGCATGGAAATCCAAACAGGTGCCAGACGAGTGGAAAAAGGGACTGGTAGTACTAATACATAAGAATGGATCAACCATGGAATGCTCAAACTATAGAGAGATACCACTACTTAGCGTACCATGAAAAGTGTATGCCAGGATTCTGAAAATGAGACTAGGAAAAAGAGTAGAGGATCTGATTGAAGAATACCAGAGTGAATTTAGACCAGGTAGAAGTGTACAAGATAACATATTTACAATAAGACAAATAATAGCAACATTTCTTGAGACAAACATTGACTTGCACCTGTGTTTTATTGACTTAGAAAAGGCATTTGACACTGTGAGAAGGGACGAACTATGGCATTAATGTAGAGCAAAATTTAATAGAAGCCATTAAATAAAATGTTTTACAATAAACCAACATGTGCAGAGAGAGTAGCTGAAATGTATCTGAAGAATTTGATGTAGATATAGGAGTAAGGAAGGGTTGGAACCTAAGTCCTCTTTTGTTTATCACATTTATGGATTCAGTCGCAAAGGCATCCTCAAACATGAAGAAAATAAATGTAGGTATGTGGAAGCTCAAACCAGTAAATGTATCAATACTTTGCTGATGATTTAATTCTGTTTGGAAAATCAGAAAGGGACCTCCAGTGAAATATCAACATAATGAATAATAAATTAAATAAAAGAGGAATGAGAGTAAATTCAAAGAAAACCAAAACAATGCTAGTAACTAGGGAAGCTAAAACACAAAATCTTAAATTAGGCAGGGAGAATTTAGAACAAGTTCAAAGCTACAATTACTTAGGAGTAATGATTAACTCAGAGGGAAAACTAAGAGAAGAAATCAGCCAGAGAATCAAAAAGGCAAGTGCAATATATAACCATCTAGGAAAGGCGTGTGTACGTAAACAAGAATTGTCAACAAAAAACCAAAATGGCAGTATACAACACAGTTT
>JAXRKP010002231.1:5000-52500 GCA_037039925.1 Doris montereyensis | reverse complement strand
AGAGAGAGAGAGAGAGAGAGAGAGAGAGAGAGAGAGAGAGAGAGAGAGGGAGGGAGAGGAGAGAGAGAGAGAGAGAGAGAGAGAGAGAGAGAGAGAGAGAGAGAGAGAGAGAGAGAGAGAGAGAGAGAGAGAGAGAGGGAGAGAGAGAGAGAGAGAGAGAGAGAGAGAGAGAGAGAGAGAGAGAGAGAGAGAGAGAGAGAGAGAGAGAGAGAGAGAGAGAGAGAGAGAGAGAGAGAGAGAGAGAGAGAGAGAGAGAGAGAGAGAGAGAGAGAGAGAGACTCACACATACACACACACACACACACACGCACAATGAAGGACTACTTAACAAATTGGTAGTTGAGGACATTCTTATAATATTATATTTATACTATGTCTATATCTTTAACTCATTCACATTCTCAGATTATTTTGCAAAACAATTAAAAAAAATATTTACCATGATTTACTGTGATATGTACGCCTTTTTGTTTCGTCACATACATTCATATTTACAAATTATGCATTCTAACTTACTTCATTGACTACTATCTATTTATATAATATTCACATAATAACATAAATTCTTTATTCTAATGTACACAATGTGTATTTTATAGATCGTTGCGAGCGAAGATGATGTGCCTTAATATGAGGACAAAAGAGTTTTATTGAATGGAATAAAATTAAGTTGAATTGAATTGAATCCTTCCATCTATCATTCCATCATTCCATCCATACATACATACATACATCCATACATACATACATACATACATACATACATACATACATACATACATACATACATACATACATACATACATACATACAGACAGACAGACAGACAGACAGACAGACAGACAGACAGACAGACATGCATACATACAGACAAACATGCGCACATACACACATATGCACATACGCACATTACGTACATTACGCACATACAAACATATGCACATACATACATAAATACATACACACATACATATATACATACACATGCATAATATATGCATACTTACATACATACATACATACATACATATATACATACAAAATTTCCTGTTAAAACATGATTTCTGCTTTTCACCTGACGATCTTAAGGGACACTCTCAGTCGAAAACAAACAAGCAAGCGAAACAAACAGCACCACCGAGTAACAAGTAATCTTATCAGAGGCAGCAATCAGAACGGAAAAGACTTTAATGGGAAATGGAAGTGGTTGACATCGACTAGTAGACTGATTTAGCTCTTGCCTTTGCTGTTCCAATAACCTCCAACTAAAAGAAAAAAAAACCCTTTATTGCATCAGAAGTGACGACCTTGATTTCCCAGAACTATTTAGAGATCTAAGAGGCTAAAACGAGCGTCTATTCAATTTGATACTGTGCTTTATCTTTATAACTAGAACTCTCATAATATTATGTGTTCGGTTCCCATACATGCAAGATGGCAAGATGGAAACGCCTTTATATGTTGAACACAGCGACCGCTGCTCTTCTCGTGATTAATAATGTATGTCTGTGTCGAAATAATTTAAAGGGCAAAGTGCTGTTCTAAAATGATCTTATTCGTTGTTTTTAAATTGTCTGATGCCCTCTGTTCTAGGGTTGTCAAACCGTGCTGTTTCGAAGTTACCTTAAGGCCTATACGCTGTTCTTATATTGTCCAATACGATGTTCTTAAGAGGGAGGAGGGAGGGGGAGGGGCGATCTGGGAATGCCATTGTTGCCGAAAATGGGACAAATCTAGTTTATCATACTAGTCGATAGCGCAGGTCATTCCTGTCGCAATGAGATAATAAAAGAAGCTCAGTATCGATTCTTTGAATTTATACGATATAAGTCAGAAATATTATCTAAAGTACTGCAAGTTGGTATTCATTTTGATCGTCACAATATATGCTATCTTATTATAATAAAAAAAAAAACTCTTTTGAGGATATAATAATAATATTGCCTTAGATCGTCCGGAAAATACCGGACATATTACGAGCACCTACTATCAAAAGGCACCGTCTTGAAATGAGTAAACAAAAGGGGAGGGTGCACTTGAAACAGTGTCGATAAGAAGTAGAGAGCCTCTGAAGGTTTGTTATGATGTTTCAAAGTATTATCCTACTCTTTTGTTAGGTTTATGGATAAACATATATTCAAAGAACAGAAAATAAGAAAAACAACTCTTTTCTCAAAATGCCGTTTTTTGTTCATTATTTTCCGTCTACCTTTTTTTTTTCTTTTTTTTTTCTCAATGTATCGTGATGAAATTTGGTATGAATGATGAGTGGGGAAAATATAAATTTCCTATGTTTTTTTCGATATGTATTACAGTTTTGGAAAAATTGAATTTTTGTGTACAAAATGTTTGTATATTATTGAGGATCTATTATGAATATTGCCTTAGATCGTCTGGAAAATACAAGACATTATTATCAAAAAGGCACGATCTCAAAATAAGTAAAAGGTTCTGGTGCACTTGAAACAGTTTCAATAATAAGACGTTGAGAGCATCTCAAGGTTTTATGATATTTCAAAGTATTATCCTACTCTTTTATTAGGCTTATAAGAGCAAAATATATTCAAATAACAGAAAATAAGAGAAAAATACGCTTTTCTCAAAATGTCGTTTATTTTCCTTATTTCCTATCTCCTTTTTTATTTCTCATTTCCGTTTCATGTAATTTGGTGTGAAGGATGCGTGAGTGAAAACAAACAAACGATTAGATGCCTTTTTTGATATGTATTATAGTTTTGGAAAATTTGAATTTTTTGTACGATATTTTTGTATATTTTTGGTTGTTTTCATATGTTATTTTCAAAACGTCATAAAAGCAAGACATATTAATAGAAACAAAATCCGATCTGATATAATTTAGATATTGTATAAAATAAGGTGTACACTAAGTTTGAAGGAAATTTGTTGAGAATTAAAAAGCCTATCGATATTGAACTTGGTGAAATGTGTTGAGAATTAAAAAGCCTATCGATATTGAACTTGGTGAAATGTGTTGAGAATTAAAAAAGCCTATCGATATTGAACTTGGTGAAATTTGTTTAGAAATAAAAAGCCTATCGATATTGAACTTGGTGAAATTTGTTTAGAAATAAAAAAGCCTATCGATATTGAACTTGGTGAAATTTGTTTAGAAATAAAAAAGCCTATCGATATTGAACTTGGTGAAATTTGTTTAGAAATAAAAAAGCCTATCGATATTGAACTTGGTGAAATTTGTTTAGAAATAAAAAAGCCTATCGACATTGAACTTGGTGAAATGTGTTTAGAAATAAAAAAGCCTATCGATATTGAACTTGGTGAAATGTGTTTAGAAATAAAAAAGCCTATCGATATTGAACTTGGTGAAATTTGTTTAGAAATAAAAAAGCCTATCGATATTGAACTTGGTGAAATTTGTTTAGAAATAAAAAAGCCTATCGATATTGAACTTGGTGAAATTTGTTTAGAAATAAAAAAGCCTATCGATATTGAACTTGGTGAAATGTGTTTAGAAATAAAAAAGCCTATCGATATTGAACTTGGTGAAATTTGTTTAGAAATAAAAAAGCCTATCGATATTGAACTTGGTGAAATGTGTTGAGAATTAAAAAGCCTATCGATATTGAACTTGGTGAAATGTGTTGAGAATTAAAAAAGCCTATCGATATTGAACTTGGTGAAATGTGTTGAGAATTAAAAAAGCCTATCGATATTGAACTTGGTGAAATGTGTTGAGAATTAAAAAAGCCTATCGATATTGAACTTGGTGAAATTTGTTTAGAATTAAAAAGCCTATCGATATTGAACTTGGTGAAATTTGTTTAGAAATAAAAAAGCCTATCGATATTGAACTTGGTGAAATGTGTTTAGAAATAAAAAGCCTATCGATATTGAACTTGGTGAAATGTGTTTAGAAATAAAAAAGCCTATCGATATTGAACTTGGTGAAATTTGTTTAGAAATAAAAAAGCCTATCGATATTGAACTTGGTGAAATTTGTTTAGAAATAAAAAAGCCTATCGATATTGAACTTGGTGAAATTTGTTTAGAAATAAAAAAGCCTATCGATATTGAACTTGGTGAAATGTGTTTAGAAATAAAAAAGCCTATCGATATTGAACTTGGTGAAATTTGTTTAGAAATAAAAAAGCCTATCGATATTGAACTTGGTGAAATGTGTTGAGAATTAAAAAAGCCTATCGATATTGAACTTGGTGAAATGTGTTGAGAATTAAAAAAGCCTATCGATATTGAACTTGGTGAAATGTGTTGAGAATTAAAAAGCCTATCGATATTGAACTTGGTGAAATGTGTTGAGAAATAAAAAAGCCTATCGATGTTGAACTTGGTGAAATGTGTTGAGAATTAAAAAGCCTATCGATATTGAACTTGGTGAAATGTGTTGAGAATTAAAAAGCCTATCGATATTGAACTTGGTGTAATGTGTTGGCAATATCCAGGATGGCCGCCGTTTCCATGCCAACCGAAAGCGTCAGGAAAAAAACCCAAGGACATATTTCAACTCAGTAAAGCATGCCCATTACACCTATACATAAGTTAAAGTGATAGGACCAAACGGGAAGATTTTCACTACAAAATTTGATAGAACCTTTGTATTAATCGTTTCTACAATAATCCAACATGTGCAGTGAGAGCAGCTGAAAACTTACCTGAAGAATTTGGAGTAGATATAAGAGTCAGACAGGGCTGTAATCTGAACCTTCTTTTGCTGATCACATTTAGGTATTCGGTTGCAAAGGCATCATCAAACATGAAGAATATGATGAATGTAGGTATGCGGAAGCTTAAA
This sequence comes from Doris montereyensis, assembly GCA_037039925.1. Classification (NCBI taxonomy): domain Eukaryota; kingdom Metazoa; phylum Mollusca; class Gastropoda; order Nudibranchia; family Dorididae; genus Doris; species Doris montereyensis. The sequence continues at coordinate 47,711 of JAXRKP010002231.1, read as the reverse complement.
CCAGTAAATGTATCAATGCTCTTTCATTTGCTGATGATTTAGCTCATTTTTGGAAAATCAGAAAGGGACCTTCAATATAACATTATCAACATGCTGAATAATGAAATACATAAAAGAGGAATGAAAGTAGACGTAAAGAAAACAGAAACAATGCTAGTAACTAGGAAACTAACACACAAAACTTTAATTAAACTGAGTAGAGAGAAATTAAAACAAGTTCAAAACTACAATTACCTAAGATTAATGATTAATTCAGAGGGGAAACTAAGAAAAAGAGAAAAAAATTACCAGAGAATCCAAAAGACAATGACATTACATAACCATCCAGTAAAGGTATGTGTAAGTAAACAAGAATTGTCAACAAAAACTAAAAATGGCAATATACAGCCCAGTTTATTGTCCTACTATCCTCTATGGCAGTGAGATCTGGACTGTAGACAATATGGAATACAATAGAGTTCAAGTTGTCCAATATACTGGGAATAGGCTAAAGGGTGAAAATGTAAGGATTGAAAGTTGCAATAGATTGAAGAGGCAAGGATTGAAGAAGCAATAAGGCGAAGAAGCAATAGGGTAAAGAGCCAATTGATTGAAGAGGCAATACAGTGAAGAGACAATAGGGTGAAGACGCAATAGGGTGAAGACGCAATGGATTAAAGAGGCAATAGGGTGAAGGGGTAATGGATTAAAGAGGCAACAGAAAGAAGGGGTAATGGATTGAAGAGGCAATGGGGGGAAGACACAATAGGGTGAAGACGCAATGGATTAAAGAGGCAATAGGGTGAAGGGGTAATGGATTAAAGAGGGAATAGGATGAAAACGCAATGGATTAAGAGGTAATAGGGTGAAGGGGTAATAGGGTGAAGGGGTAATGGATTCAAGAGGCAGTAGATTAAAAGGGCAATAGGGTGATGGGGTAATGGATTCAAGAGGCAATAGATTAAAGAGGTAATAGGGTGAAGGGGGTAATAGTGTGAAGGGGTAATGGATTCAAGAGGCAATAGATTAAAGGGGTAATAGGGTGAAGGGATAATGGATTCAAGAGGCAATAGATTAAAGAGCCAATTGGGTGAAGGGGTAATGGATTCAAGAGGCAATAGATTAAAGAGGCAATAGGATGAAGGGGTAATGGATTCAAGAGGCAATAGATTAAAGGGCAATAGGGTGAAGGGGTAATGGATTCAAGAGGCAATAGATTAAAGGGGCAATAGGGTGAAGGGGTAATGGACTCAAGAGGCAATAGATTAAAGGGGTAATAGGGTGAAGGGATAATGGATTCAAGAGGCAATAGATTAAAAAGGAAATAGGATGAAAGGGTAATGGATTCAAGAGGCAATAGATTAAAGGGGCAATAGGATGAAGGGGTAATGGATTCAAGAGGCAATAGATTAAAGAGGCAATAGGGTGAAGGGGTAATGCATTAAAGAGGCAATAGGGTGACGACGCTATGGATTAAAGAGGCAATAAGATGAAGTGGTAATAGATTAAGGAGGCAATAGGATGAAGGGGTAATGGGTTAAAGAGGCAATAGGATGAAAAAGTAATGGATTAAAGAGGTAATAGGAAGAAAGGGTAATGGATTAAAGGGGCAATAGGATGAAAATGTAATGGATTAAAGAGGCAATAGGATGAAAAGCTAATGGATTGCGAGGCAATAGGATAAAAAAGGCAATGGATTAAAGGGGAAATAGGATGAAAAGGTAATGGATTAAAGGGGAAATAGGATGAAAAGGTAATGGATTAAAGAGGAAATAGGAGAAGGGGTAATGGATTAAAGAGGCAACAGGAGGAAGTGGTAATGGATTAAAGAGGCAATAAGGTGAAGGGGTAATGGATTAAAAAAAACAATAGTGTGATGAGGCGAGGGATTAAAGAGACCATTGGATAAAGTGGCAAGAGGGTAAAGAGGCAATGGGTTGAAGAAGCAATAGGAGAGGCGGCAATAGATTGAAGGGACAATAGGGTAACAAGGCATAGGCTAAAGAAGCAAAGGGGTGAAATGGCATAGGGTAAAACTCAATAGGGTAGAGAGACAAAAAGTTAAAGAGACAAAAGGGTAAAGAGACAAAAGGGTCAAGAGACAATAGGCTAAAGAGAGAAAAACGTTTTTAAAAAAATCAATAGCGTAAAGAGACAATAGGGTAAAGAGACAATAGGGAAAAGCGACAATAGGGTAAAGAGACAATAGGGGAAAGAGACAGTAAGGTAAAGAGACAAAAGGGAAAAGAGACAAAAAGGTAAAGAGACAATAGGGTAAAGAGACATTAGGCTAAAGAGAGACAAAAGTTTTTAAAAAATCAATAATATGGTAAAGAGCCAATAGGGTAAAGAGACAAAAGGGAAAGGAGACAAAAGGGGAAAGAAACACTAGGGTAAATAGACAATATGGTTAAGAGTCAAATAGCTAAAGAGACAAAAAGGTCAAGAGACAATAGGGTAAAGAGTCAAAAGGGTAGAGAGACAATAGAGTAAAGAGTCAAAGGGTAAAGAGACAATAGAGTAAAGAGTCAAAAGGGTAAAGAGACAAAAAAGGTGAAGAGACAATTGAGTAAAGAGTCAAAAGGGTAAAGAGGCAATAGGGTAAAGAGACATTAGCGTAAAGAGACAATAGGGTAAAGAAACATAGGGTAAAGAGACAATAGAGTAAAGAGACAATAAGGTAAAGAGACAATAGGGTAAATAGACAATAGGGTCAAGAAACAATAGGGTAAAGAGACAATAGAGTAAAGAGACATTAAGGGAAAGAGACAAAAGGGTAAAGAGATAAAAAAGGTAAAGAGACAATAGGGTAAAGAAACAATAGTGTAAAGAGACAATAGGGTAAAGCGACAATAGGGTAAAGAGACAATAGAGTAAAGAGACAATAGGGTAAAGAGACAATAGGGTAAAGAGACAATAGGGTAAAGAGACAATAGGGTACAGAGACATTAGGGTAAAGAAACAATAGAGTAAAGAAACAATAGTGTAAAGAGACAATAGGTAAAGAGACAATAAGGGTAAAGAGACAATAGAGTAAAGAAACAATAGGGTAAAGAGACAATAGAGTAAAGAAACAATAGGGTAAAGAAACAATAGGGGTAAAGAGACAATAGAGTAAATAGACAAAAAGGTAAAGAGACGATAGGGTAAAGAGACAATAGAGTAAAGAAACAATATAGTAAAGAAACAATAGGGTAAAGAGACAATAGGGTAAAGAGACAATAGAGTAAAGAGTCAAAAGGGTAAAAAGACCAAAAAAGGTAAAGAGACATTAGGGTAAATAGACAATAGAGTAAATAGATAAAAAGGTAAAGAGACGATAGGGTAAAGAGACAATAGAGTAAAGAAACAATAGGGTAAAGAGACTATAAAGTAAAGAAACAATAGAGTAAAGAAACAATGGGGTAAAACAATAGAGTAAAGAAACAATAGGGTAAAGAAACAATAGGGTAAAGAGACAATAGAGTAAAGAAACAAAAAGAGTAAAGAAACAAGGGTAAAGAGTAAAGAAACAAAAGAGGTAAAGAGAGACAATGGGGTAGGGTAAAGAAACAATAGAGTAGAATAGAGTAAAGAAACAAATAGAGTAAAGAAACAATAGAGTAAAGAAACAAAAGGGTAGAGAGACAATAGGGTAAAGAGACAATAGAGTACAAATAGAGTAAACAAAGAGGGGGTAAAGAGACAATAGGGTAAAGAGACATAAAAGGTAAAGAGACAGGTAAAGAGACAGTAAAAAGAAACAATAGGGTAAAGAGACAATAGAGTAAAGAAACAATAGGGTAAAGAGACAATAGGGTAAAGAGACAATAGAGTAAAGAAACAATAGGGTAAAGAGACAATAGGGTAAAGAGACAATAGAGTAAAGAGACAATAGGGTAAAGAGACAAAAGAGTAAAGAAACAATAGAGTAAAGAGACAATAGGGTAAAGAAACAATAGGGTAAAGAAACAATAGGGTAAAGACACAATAGGGTAAATAGACAAAAAAGTAAAGAGACGATAGGGTAAAGAGACAATAGGGTGAAGAAACAATAGGGTAAAGAAACAATAGGGTAAATAGATAAAAAGGTAAAGAGACGATAGAGTGAAGAGACAAAAGGTTAAACATGGAATAGGGCAAAGAGGCAAGAGCGAAAAGGGGTAAGAGGGTAAAGAGATAATTGATTATATAGTCAATAGGGTAATGAGGCAGATGATTAAAGAGGTATAGGTTAAAGAGGCAATTGCTTACAGAGTCAATAGGCTAACGAGACAATATAGAGACAAAGGGCGAAAAGACAATAGAGTAAAGAGGCAATAAGGTAAAAAGGCAAAAACGTAAAAAGACAATAGGCTAAAGATGCATTAGATTCAAGAGGTAATAGGCTAAAGAGACAACAGGGTAAAGGAGCAATAGGCTAAAGAGGCATTCAATATAGTAAAGAGACAATAGGCCAAAGAGACAATATAGTAAAGAGACAATAGGCTAAAGAGGTATTAAATTAAAAAGGCAATAGGCTAAAGAAACAACAGAGTAAAGAGACAATACGCTAAAGAGACAATAGAATAAAGAGACAACAGAGTAAAGAGACCATATGCCAAAGAGACAATAGAGTAAAGAGACAATAGGCCAAATAGACAATAGAGTAAAGAGAATATAGGCTAAAGATGTATTAAATTAAAGAGGCAATAGGCTAAAGAGGCAATAGAATAAAGAGACAATAGAGTAAAGAGGCAATAGAGTAAAGACGCATTAGAGTAAAGAGGCAAAATGGTAAAGAGACAATAAGCTATAGACACAATAGAGTAAAGAGGCAATAAGGTAAAGAGACAATAGGCTAAAGAGGCATTAGATTAAAGAGGCCATAGGCTAAAGAGAGAATAGAGTAAAGAGCCAATAGGCTAAATATGCATTCAATTCAAGAGGCAATAGGCTAAAGAGCCAATGCAGTAAACAAACAATAGGTTAAAGAGACAAATAGAGTAAAGACAAAAAATAGGCCAAAGAGAATATAGTAAAGAGACTATAGGCTAAAGAGGTATTAAATTAAAGAGGCAAGAGGCTAAAGAGACAATAGAGGAAAGAGGCAATACGCTGAAGAAACAAGAGAGTAAAGAGACAATAGAGTAAAGAGACAAAAGAGAAAAGAGACAATAGTCTGAACAGACAATAGGTTAAAAAGAAAATAGAGTAAAGAGAAAACAGAGTAAAGAGGCTATAGGCTAAAGAGGCATTAGACTAAAGAGACACTAGAGTAAAGAGACAATAGAGTAAAGAAACAATCAAGTAAAGAGGCACTAGATTAAAGAGACAATATAGTAAAGAGACAATAGGCTAAAGAGACAATAGTATAAAGAGACAATACGCTAAAGAGGCATTAGATGAAAGAGGCAATAGCCTAAAGGGACAATACAGTAAAGAGACAAAAGGGTAAAGAGACAATAGGCTATTGAGACCACAGAATAAAGAGGCAATAGGATAAAGAGACAATAGAATAAAGAGGCAAGAGAGTAAAGAGGCAAAAAGATAAAGAGACAATAGACTACAGAGACAATAAAGTAAAGAAGCAATAGACTAGACAGACATTAGAGTAAAGAGACAATAGGATAAAGAAGCAATCGATTAAGGAGTCAATAGGGTAAAACAACAATTGTGTTAAGAGCCAATAGGGGAAACAGACAATAGGGTAAAGAGACAATTGATGAAGGAGTCAATAGGGTAAAGAGAAAATAGCATAAGGAAACATATTGATTAAAGAGGCAATAGTGTGAGGAGATAATTGATTGAAGGGGCATAAGGTAAAGATACAATTAATTAAATATTTAATAGGGTAAAGAGACAATATGGTGATGGGACTATAGGCTAAAAACACATGTGATTAAAGAGGCACAGGGTAAAGAAGAAATTGATTATAAAAACAACAGGGTAAAGAGGCAATTCTTTACATAGTCATTAGCGTAAATACACAATAGGGGTAAAGAGACAATATGATAAAGAGGAAATTGGTAAATCGATAAAAGGGTAAAGAGACAATCGAATAAAGAGACAATATGGTAAAGAGACAATAGGCTAAAGAGGCAATAGGGTAAAGAGACAATAGGGTAAAGAAACAATATGGTAAAGAGACAATATCGTAAAGAGACAATAAGGTAAAGAGACAATAAAATAAAAGGCAACAGGGTAAAGAGACTATAGGATAAAGAGACAATAGGGTAAAGAGGCAATGGGTAAAGGGCAATGCTTAAAGAGACAATAGGTAAAGAGGCAATGGGTAAAGAGACAATAGGATAAAGAGACAATAGGGTAAAGAGGCAATGGGTAAAGGGGCAATGCTTAAAGAGACAATAGGTAAAGACTCAATAGGGTAAGGAGACAATGGTTAAAGAAGCAATGGGTAAAGTCTCAATAGGGTAATGAGGCAATGGGTAAAGAGGCAATGGGTAAAGAGGCAATGGGTAAAGTCTCAATAGGGTAATGAGGCAATGGGTAAAGAGGCAATGGGTAAAGAGGCAATGGGTAAAGAGGCAATGGGTAAAGAGGCAATGGGTAAAGAGGCAATGGGTAAAGAGGCAATGGGTAAAGAGGCAATGGGTAAAGAGGCAATGGGTAAAGTCTCAATAGGGTAATGAGGCAATGGGTAAAGAGGCAATGGGTAAAGAGGCAATGGGTAAAGAGGCAATGGGTAAAGAGGCAATGGGTAAAGAGGCAATGGGTAAAGAGGCAATGGGTAAAGAGGCAATGGGTAAAGAGGCAATGGGTAAAGAGGCAATGGGTAAAGAGGCAATGGGTAAAGTCTCAATAGGGTAGAGAGGCAATGGGTAAAGAGGCAATGGGTAAAGAGGCAATGGGTAAAGAGGCAATGGGTAAAGAGGCAATGGGTAAAGAGGTAATGGGTAAAGAGGCAATGGGTAAAAAGGCAATGGGTAATTATGCAATGGGTAAAGACTCAATAGGGTAAAGAGGCAATGGGTAAAGACTCAATAGGGTAAAGAGGCAATGGGTAAAGACTCAATAGGGTAAAGAGGCAATGGGTAAAGACTCAATAGGGTCATTATGCAATGGGTAAAGACTCAATAGGGTAAAGAGGCAATGCGTAAAGACTCAATAGGATAAAGAGGCAATGGGTAAAGGCTCAATAGGGTAAAGAGGCAATGGGTAAAGGCTCAATAGGGTAAATAAGCAATGGGTGAAGACTCAATAGGGTAAAGAGGCAATGGGTAAAGACTCAATAGGCTAAAGAGGCAATGGGTAAAGACTCAATAGGGTAAAGAGGCAATGGGTAAAGACTCAATAGGGTAAAGAGGCAACGGGTAAAGAGGCAATGGGTAAAGACTCAATAGGGTAAAGAGGCAATGGGTAAAGACTCAATAGGGTAAAGAGGCAATGGGTAAAGACTCAATAGGTTAAAGAGGCAATGGGTAAAGAGGCAATGGGTAAAGACTCAATAGGGTAAAGAGGCAATGGGTAAAGACTCAATAGGGTAAAGAGGCAATGGGTAAAGAGGCAATGGGTAAAGACTCAATAGGGTAAAGAGGCAATGGATAAAGACTCAATAGGGTAAAGAGCCTATGGGTAAAGAGGTAATAGGTAAAGACTCAATAGGGTAAAGAGGTAATGGGTAAAGACTCAATAGTGTAAAGAGGCAATGGGTAAAGACTCATTAGGGTAAAGAGGCAATGGGAAAGACTTAATAGGATAAAGAGGCAATGGTTAAAGACTCAATAGGTAAAAAGGCAATGGGTAAAGACTCAATAGGGTAAAGAGGCAATGGATAAAGACTCATTAGGGTAAAGAGGCAATGGGTAAAGACTCAAAAAGGCAACGAGGCAATGGATAAAGACTCAATAGGGTAAAGAGGCAATGGGTAAAGAATCAATAGGGTAAAGAAGCAATGGGTGAAGAGGCAATGGGTAAAGACTGAATAGGGTAAAGAGACAATGGGTAAAGACTCAATAGGGTAATGAGGCAATGGGTAAAGAGGCAATGGGTAAAGACTCAATAGGGTAAAGACGCAATGGGTAAAGAGGCAATGGGTAAAGACTCAATAGGTTAAAGAGGCAATGGGTAAAGACTCAATAGGTTAAAGAGGCAATGGGTAAAGACTCAATAGGGTAAAGAGGCAATGGGTAAAGAGGCAATGGGTAAAGAGGCAATGGGTAAAGAGGCAATGTGTAAAGACTCAATAGGGTAAAGAGGCAATGGGTAAAGACTCAATAGGGTAAAGAGGCAATGTGTAAAGACTCAATAGGGTAAAGAGGCAATGTGTAAAGACTCAATAGGGTAAAGAGGCAATGGGTAAAGAGGCAATGGGTAAAGACTCAATAGGGTAAAGAGGCAATGGGTAAAGACTCAATAGGGTAAAGAGGCAATGGGTAAAGACTCAATAGGGTAAAGAGGCAATGGGTAAAGAGGCAATGGGTAAAGACTCAATAGGGTAAAGAGGCAATGGGTAAAGAGGCAATGGGTAAAGACTCAATAGGGTAAAGAGGCAATGGGTAAAGAGGCAATGTGTAAAGACTCAATAGGGTAAAAGAGGCAATGTGTAAAGACTGAATAGGATAAAGAGGCATTGTGTAAAGACTCAATAGGGTAAAAGAATCAATAGGATCAAAAGGCAATGGGTAAAGAGGCAATTGGGTAAATAGGCAATGGGTAAGGACTCAATGGGGTAAAGAATCAATAGGGTAAAGAAGTAATGGGTATAGAGCCAATAGGGTAACGATGCAATGGTAAAGACTCGATAGGTAAAGAATCTATAGGGTAAGGAGGCAATATGGTAAATAGGCAATAGGGTAAAAGAGGCAATTGGGTAAAGAGGCAATAGGATAAAGGGAAAATGGGGTGAAGAGGCAATGAAATAAAGAGACAATAGGTTAAACAGATATTATGATAAAAAGGCAATAGGGTAAAAATGCAATAAAGTATAGAGGCAATAGGTTAAACAGACAGTATGTTAAAGAGGCAATAGGGTAAAGATCAAATAGGGTAAAGAAAAATAGGTAAAGAGACAAATAGGTAAATAGACAGTAGGATAAAGAGACAGATGATTAAAGACTCAATAGGGTAAAGGGACAATTGATTAAAGAAACAATCAGGTAAATATATAATTGATTAAAGCGTCAATAGGGTAAAATAACAATAGGATAAGGTGACAATTGAGTAAACAGACATTAGGATAAAAAGGCCATTAATTAAAGAGGCAATAGGGCAAAGAGACAAGTGATAGAAGAGGCAATAGAGTGAAGAGGTAGTTGATTTAAGAGGCAGTAGGGTAAATAGACAATTGATTAAAGACGGAATAGGCGATGAGTCAGTACAATAAGGCAAAAAGATGATAGGGGTAAAGAAGCAATAGAGTAAAAAAGAGCAAATTGATTCACGAGCCAATAGGTTGAGGAGGCAATTTGTTATGAAGGTAATAGGGTAAAGAGGGAATAGGATCAAGACACAATTGATTAAAAGGCAATAGGGTAAAGAAAGAATAAGGTAAAGAGGCAATAGGCTAAAGAAAGAATAAGGTAAAGAGGCAAAGGCTAAAGAAAGAATAAGATAAAGAGGCAATAGGGTACAGAAAGAATAAGGTAAAGAGGCAATAGGGTAGAGAAAGAATAAGGTAAAGAGACAATAGGGTAGAGAAAGAATAAGGTAAAGGGACAATAGGGTAGAGAAAGAATAAGGTAAAGAGACAATAGGGTAGAGAAAGAATAAGGTAAAGAGACAATAGGGTACAGAAAGAATAAGGTAAAGAGACAATAGTGTAAAGAAAGAATAAGGTAAAGAGGCAATAGGGTAGAGAAAGAAAAGGTAAAGAGACAATAGGGTAGAGAAAGAATAAGGTAAACAGACAATAAGGTAAAGAAAGAATAAGGTAAAGAGACAATAGTAGAGAAAGAAAAAGATAAAGAGGCAATAGGGTAGAGAAAGAATAAGGTAGAGAGGCAATAGGGTAGAAAAGAATAAGTTAAAGAGGCAATAGGCTAAAGAAAGAATAATGTAAAGAGACAATATGGTAAAGAAAAAATAATGTAAAGAGACAATAGGGTAAAGAAAGAATAAGGTAAAGAGACAATAGGGTAAGGAAAGAATAAGGTAAAGAGACAATAGGGTAAAGAAAGAATAAGGCAAACAGACAATAAGGTAAAGAAAGAATAATGTAAAGAGACAATAAGGTAGAGAAAGAATAAGGTAAAGAGGGAATAGGGTAAAGAAAGAATGAGGTAAAAAGGCAATAGGGTAAAGAAAGAGTAATGTAAAAACGACAATAGGGTAAAGAAAGAATAATGTAAAGAGACAATAGGGTAAAGAAAGAATAAGGTAAAGAGGCAATAGGCTAAAGAAAGAATAATGTAAAGAGACAATAGGGTAAAGAAAGAATAAGGTAAAGAGACAATATGGTGAAGAAAGAATAATAGCGTAAGGAAAGAATAATGTAAAGAGACAATAGGCTAAAGAAATAATAAGGTAAAGAGACAATAAGGTAAAGAAAGAATCATGTAAAGAGGCAATAGGCTAAAGAAAGAATAAGGTAAAGAGACAATAGGGTACAGAAAGAATACGGTAAAGAGACAATAGGATAGAGAAAGAATAAGGTACAGAGACAATAGGGTAGAGAAAGAATAAGGTAAAGAGACAATAGGGTAAAGAAAGAATAAGATAAAGAGGCAATAGGCTAAAGAAAGAATAAGATAAAGAGGCAATAGGGTAGGAAATAAAAGAAAGAATAAGGTAGAGAGGCAATAGGGTAGAGAAATAATAATGTAAAGAGGCAATAGACTAAAGAAAGAATAAGGTAAAGAGACAATAGGGTAAAGAAAGAATAAGGTAAAGAGGCAATAGGGTAGAGAAAGAATAAGGTACAGAGACAACAGGATAGAGAAAGAATAAGGTAAAGAGACAATAGGTACAGAAAGAATAAGGTAAAGAGGCAACAGGGTAGAGAAAGAATAAGGTAAAAGAGACAATAGGATGAGAAAGAATAAGGTAAGGGTTGAGAAAAATAAGGTAAAGAGACAATAGGGTAGAGAAAGAATAAGGTACAGAGACAATAGGGTAGAGAAAGAATAAGGTACAGAGACAATAGGGTAGAGAAAGAATAAGGTAAAGAGACAATAGGGTAAAGAAAGAATAAGATAAAGAGGCAATAGGCTAAAGAAAGAATAAGATAAAGAGGCAATAGGGTAAAGAAAGAATAAGGTAGAATAAAGGGTAGAGAAATAATAATGTAGGCAATAGACTAAAGAAAGAATAAGGTAAAGAGAAATAATAATGTAAAGAGGCAATAGAGAAAGAATAAAGAAGAATAAGGTAAAGAGACAATAGGGTAAAGTAAGGTAAAGAGGCAATAGAGAAAGAATAAGGTAAAGAGACAATAGGGTAAGAAAGAATTACAGAGACAACAATAGAAAAGAATAAGGTAAAGAATATAAAAAAGAAAGAATAAGGTAAAGAGGCAACAGAGGGTTAGAAGAATAAGGTAAAGAGACAATAGGGTTGAGAAAGAATAAGGTAAAGAGACAATAGGGTAAAGAAACAATAAGGTAAAGAGACAATAGGGTAAAGAGTCAATAAGTTAAAGTTGATTAAAAAGTCAATAGGGTAAAAATTGATTAAAGAGTCAATATAAAGACACAATAGGGTAAACAGTCAAATAGGGTAAAGAGGAAAGTATTAAAAAGGCTAAAGAGTAAATAGGCGTAGGGTTATTAGGCATATGATAAAGAGGCAACAGGTTCAAGAGTCAATAGTTTAAAGAGTCATTAGGTTAAACAGTCAATAGGGTAAAGGGTCAATAGGTTAAAAGGCAATAGGCTAAAGAGGGAATAAGGTAAAGAGGCAGAATTTAAAGAGGCAGTAGCGTAAAAGACAATGGGGTAAAAAGTCAATAGAGCAAAACGTCAGCAAGGTAAAGAGACAATTCATTAAAGAGGCAGTAGGTTAAAAAGGCAATATGGTAAAGAATCAATAGGGCAAAGAGGCACAGTGTAAAGAAGCAGTGGTGTAAAGAGACAAAAGAGTAAAGAGACAATAAGATAAAACGTGATTAGAGCAAAATATCAATAAGGTAAAGAGACATGATGTTAAAGAGGCAGTAGGGTAAAAAGACAATTCATTAAAGAGGCAATAAGATAAAAAAGACAATAAGTTAAAAAGACAAGAGGGTAATAAGGCAAGTGATTGAGGAGTACATAGGGTGAAATGACAATTGTGTTAAGATACAGTAGGGTGAGGAGACATTTGGATAAAGAATCAATAGAGTAAAGAGACAATAGGGTAAGGGATATCATTAAAGAGGCAATAGGGAAACAAAAAAAATTAATTAAAGAAACAATTGGGTAAAGAGACAATTAATTAAAGATACAATAGGGTAACGAGAAAATTGATTAAAGGGGATATGGTAGAGAAGCAAAGGAGTAAAGAGATAATTAATTAAAGATTTAATAGTGTAAAGAGACAATTGTTTAGAAGAATCAATAGGATAAAGAGACAATAGGCTAGAGAGACAATTGATTAAAGAGGCATAGCGTCAAAAAGCAATTGATTAAACAGAAAATAGGATAAAGAGACAATTGTTTACAGAGTCATCAGAGCAAAAGAGACAATACAGTAAAGATACAATATGGTAGAGAGACAATAGGGTAATCGCACAATAGGGTAAAGGGTCAAAAGTGTACAAAATTGAACGGGGTAAAGAGACAATAGGGTTAAGTGACAATAGGGTAAAGAGACAATTGGGTAAAGAGACAATAAGGTAAAGAGACAATAGGGTAAAGAGACAATAGGGTAAAGAAACAATAGGTAAAGTGACAATAGGGTAAAGAGACAATAGGGTAAAGAGACAATAGGGTAAAGAGACAAGAGGGTAAAGAGTCAATAGGGTGAAGAGACAATAGGGTAAAGAGACAATAGGTTAAACAGACAATAGGGTAAAGTGACAATACTATACAGAGGCAATAGGGTAAAGACGCAAAAGGGTAAATAGACAATAGGGTAAATAAACAATTTGGTAAAGAAGCAAAAGGGTAAATAGACAATAGGGTAAAGAGGCAATAGGGTAAATAGACAATAGACAACAATAGGGTAGAGTAAGACAATAGGGTAAATAGACAATAGGGTAAATAGACAATAGGGTAAATAGACAATAGGGTAAATAGACAATAGGGTAAATAGACAATAGGGTAAATAGACAATAGGGACAATAGGGTAATAGACAATAGGGTAAATAGACAATAGGGTAAATAAACAATAGGGTAAATAAACAATAGGGTAAAGTAAATAAACAATAGGGTAAATAAAAAATAGGTAAATAAACAATAGGGTAAATAAACAAAAGGTAAATAAACAATAGGTAAATAAACAATAAAATAAACAATAGGGTAAATAGACAATAGGGTAAAGAAGCAATATGGTAAACAAACAATAGGGTAAATGTGGACAATAGGGTAAATAGACAATAGGGTAAATAGATAATAGGGTAAATGGACAATAGGGTAAATGGACAATATGGTAGATAGATAATAGAGTAAATGGACAATAGAGTAAATGGACAATAGGGTAAATAGACAATAGGTAAATGGACAATAGCGTAAATAGACAATAGGGTGAAAAACAATAGGGTAAATAGACAATACGGTAAATTGACAATAGGTAAATAGACAATAGGTAAATAGACAATAGGTAAGTGGACAATAGGTAAATAGACAATAGGTAAATAGACAATAGGTAAATAGACAATAGGGAAATGAACAATAGCGTAAATAGACAATAGGTAAATAGACAATAGGGTAAATGGACAATAGGGTAAATGGACAATAGGGTAAATAAACAACAGGGTAAATAAACAATAGGGTAAATGGACAATAGGGTAAATAAATCATAGGGTAAATAAACAATAGGGTAAATGGACAATAGGGTAAATGAAAAATAGGTAAATAGACAATAAGGTAATTAAGCAATAATGTAAATGGACAATCGGATAAATGGACTATAGGATAAATAGGCAATAGGGTAAATGGACAATAGGGTAAAAGAAGCAATAGGGTAAATACACAATAGGTAAATATGCAATAGGGTAAATAAACAATAAGGTAAATTGACATTAGGGTAAATAAACAATAGGTAAATATGCAATAGGGTAAATAAACAATAAGGTAAATTGACATTAGGGTAAATACACAATAGGTAAATATGCAATAGGGTAAATAAACAATAAAGGTAAATTGACATTAAGGTAAATTGAAATAAACAATAGGGTAAATAGACAATAAGGTAAATATACAATAGGGTAAATAAACAATAGGGTAAATAGACAATAGCGTAAATATACAATAGGGTAAATATACAATAGGGTAAATAAACAATAGGGTAAATAGACAATAGGGTAAAGAAGGAAAGCAGTAACGAGACAATCGGGTAAAGAAACTTTCTTTCTATCTTTCTTGATCAGTTCCCATTCTACCTTTCGGTTTATGGGTTAAGATGCCCGAGATTATCTTTCTCCAGGATGTCATGTCCTGACATTTTCTGGTTCCTTCCAAAAAAAGTTAAATTTCTATGCTTCAATGACTCTTTTATATCTTCCTCCCACTTTCTCCGAGTTCTCCCTTTTGGACTTTTACTTTGAAACCGTCTCAATTGATTTGATTCTATCTTAGTTTTTGATGCCATCTGCTTTGGTTTGATCTCTTATTGTTGTGTTTCTGATTTTGTTCTTTTTGCTTTCCCTACTACTCTTCTTAGATATTTCATTTCAGCTGCATGTACTCTACTGTTTTGTTTACTGTCTAAGGTCCAGATTTCACTGCCATAGAGGACAATAGGACTATAAACTGTGTTGTATACTGCCATTTTGGTTTTTGTTGACAATTCTTGTTGACCTACAAATGCCTTTTCTAGATGGTTATATACTGCACTTGCCTTTTGATTCTCTGGCTGATTTCTTCTTAGTCTTCCATCTGAGTTAATCATTACTCCTAAGTAATTGTAGCTTTGAAATTGTTCTAAATTCTCCCTGTCCGATTTAAGATGTTGTGTTTTAGCTTCCCTAGTTACCAGCAGTTTTCTTTGCATTTCTCTCATTCCTCTTTTATTTAGTTTATTGTTCATAATGCTGATATTTGACTGATGGTCACTTTCTGAATTTCCAGACAGAACTAAATCATCGGCAAATGAAAGCATTGATACATTTACTGGTTTGAGCTTCCACATACCTACATTCATTCCTTTCATTTTTGAGGATGCCTTTGCGACTGAATCCATAAATGTGATAAACAAAAGAGGACTTAGAATACAACGGGATTATGTAATTGTTGACCATACTTTCTCCACGCTTCCATGATTTGGCTGTCTTATATTCCTTTGCTGTTCTTAATGTGTCGTATTGGGCATGCTTTGGTCTTTCTAATGCCCATCAGAACAGTTTTTGATTTCCTTAATAGCTTTCTTGAATTCTTTGTCGAAATTCTTTCCATTGTTCCTTTTTCGCTTTCCTCTCTTCCTCTTTGGCGATAGTTCTTTTATTCACGTAATCTATCATATCCTTTGGCTCTTTGTTTGCAAGTATTTCTTCGATGCATCCTTCTTTTCTTTGATCTTAGTTTTGGCACTCTCATTCCACCATGGTGTTCTTTCCCCATCTTCTATAATTTGTTTCCTACCACAAACCCCTTCAGTGCAACCGAGAGTGTTTCTTTATACAATTGCCACTTTTCTTCTAGTGTGCTATCATTCAGATCCATCTGCCTTTCACTGATAAATCTTTTTATCCTAGATTGGTCTATCTCTTTTATTATTGGTTTATTTAGTTCCTTTATTTTGAGTTTAGTAGCTTTCTTCTTTTTCCTTTTCTGTTTGTTTTTTCAGTCAGTAATCTCATATTGGCAATGACTAGGTGATGATCACTAAATATTTCTGCTCCTCTATTTACTCTTGCATCCAATGGAGCTGCTAACTATTATGTAGTGTATGGTTGACTTTTCACACTTGTCTTCCTTTAGTTTTCTATATTTGTGGATATGTTTATAAGGAAAAAAGTTGTTGGCTATTTTCATGTTATTCTTTAGGCAAAAATCTATTAGTCTCTCTTCATTTGGAGAAGTTGTTGTCTCTCTTTCTTTACCTATTACTCCTCCTGACGTTTCTATATTGTTGCCTACTCTAGCATTTAAGTTTCCTAAAACCCTTAGGTCCAGTTTGTGTTTAAGATTCTCTGCAGCTATTTGTAAATCGTTTTCGAACGTATATTTTTTCTTCTTTGGTGTCGTCTTCGTTTGGTCCGTAAGCTATTAATAATTTAATTTCTCTCCATTTTGGTTTAATATTTACCTCTAATAGCCGTGGGCATATAAATTTCCAACTTTCTAGTAGCTTTTCATGCTGTTTATGCACTAGGAGACCTACTCCTTCTCTAGCTCTATCTTTGATATCTACTCCTGAGAAGTTTAAAATATGATTTGATCCTACATTTTCTATTCCTTGTCCTTTTTCTTTGTTTCTGTAATAGCCATAATATCTACTTTGAAGTTTCCATTTCTTCAACTAATTCTCTTTTCCATTTATTGCCTTAACGTACCATGTTCCAAAAATCACAATCCGTGTTCGTTTCCATTTTCGTCGTTGAAATGTGAAGCGGGTTATATTATATATATTTCTCTGCAACGTTTAGGTTTCGGATAAGCAGTGGATTAACCTAGGTAGATGGTGGGGCTGCCATCTTGAGGCCCTCTACCAGGCCTTGCTATTTTCTGTCATGGTTAACTCACTTAGCCTTTGGTCATTTAAGACCAGGCTATAAGGTTGTTTTTTGTTGTTTTTTTTGGGGTTTTTTGGTGTGTGTGTGTGTTACTTTTATTGGAAATTCATCAAAAACATCAAGTGAAGGCATTATTTCAGATATTCAAATATTTAAGGTGAAAATGGATGCAATAATTTTTTAAACATCTTCAGTGCATCTTTATCAAAGTCCGCCTTGCTTTGAATGAATACATTTACAAATATGCAAATAAAGGGCAAACAGCAATGACATCCAAGGGATGAATCAGCAATCAAACCATGGCAAATACGTAATTATCTGAGAACTACAAAACATTATTTGAAAAATGTTACCATGAAAAGGTGTGCATATTATTGGCTATACAAGTCATGGGTTCCAGAACTTGTTTCGTCTCTGTATTGATTTCTATAGATTATAGATTCAATATTTTGAATATCAAGCTTTTAAGATGGGGTAGCAATGTTTGAATATTGTGCACGTGGTCTCCATAGTCGCAATCCTCCATAATCCAGATCGTCTGGTCTTGCCAATTAAGCAGATGTCGTTGTCGCATTTTCGCATATGGACTGTTGTCTTCGTTGTTCTTGACGATGACATTTCTTATTCTTTGATTGGTAACGCAATACTCAACAATGAGATCCTCAGTCTCTGCAAGAATAACATGTGTCGTTTGAAATGTGTCTAACACGAGCTTTGATATGTCCTTGTTGCGATCTGGCTGTATAATATGCCTTCCTGTGTCTATCGTGATTTTGAAGATCTGGACGCTTATTTTATCACAGCGAAGTTGCTTGACCATGTCAGCAAGCGTGTGTGATTACTGTTACCACCTTGTTTTTTTATGGATGTTTTCCTTACTTGTGCGCGAGCTTTCTTTGTCATATTCGGTCTCACTGTCTGGCGTGATAGATGTGTTAGAAATGTGTTGATCTATCTTCCTCTCGTGTGTTTCGTATCTGTCACTGTGTCGACTAGGTTGTTTGATTCACTGATTGTATTTCCGACTATAGATGTGTCGTCAAGGGGGGGGATGCGACGGTTGACACGCTGAATAAATGGATAGCACTGTTGTTACTCTGGATTAAGTCCGTATTGTTGTTGTTTGTTTGTTGATTGTCAGCACTTCCATTTTCTTTGTTTTCAATAAAATCCGTGCTCGTAGATGTGTCGTCAAGGAGCGATGTTACGGTTGACATGGATAGCACTGTCGTTACTCTGGAGTAAGGCCTTGTTGTTGTTGTTTGTTTGTTGAATGTCAGCACTTCGAATTTCTTTATTTTCAATAAAGTTCGTGTTCTTAGATGTTGTTGCTGTCTTAGTTGCTACTCTTGTATTATGTTGTTGTTTTCTAAAATTGTCTCGTCTAACTTGGCTCGGTGACTTCCGTCTGAAGCTGGCAGGAATGGAATGATGACCCGTCGACATACTCATGTCGGCCATCTCCATGTCATCAAATCGAAGGACGAGGGTATTGCCATCTTTATTAAAGGAGGAGAGGTGAGATTCCTCTAAAATACTGTTAATGAGACATTCCAGAATCGTCGGAAGTCAGCTAACTGGCATATTGGTGTCGTTCAACCACAAAATAACCTTGAAATCATAAAAAGGGCGAGAGTTAGCGAACCCACGTCTGTCCTGCTCGGTAACCAGACCGGAAGTCCTGCATAGGTTGTTATTGTCTGCCAGTTTTAACTCCCTTAGCCTTTGCTCAGCCAAGACTCACATGCAAAGAAGGAGTAGGGTAAAGAGTTAATAGAGTAAAAAGTCAATGTGGTAAAGAGACCGTAGGGTAAAGAGACAATATTTTAAAGAGTCAATAGTATAAAGAGGCTCAAGGGTAAAGAGGGAATAGGTAAAGAAACAATATTTTAAAGAGTCAATAGGGTAAAGAGACAATAGGGCAAAGAGGCAATAGGGTAAAGAGACAAAAGGGTAAAGAGACAATAGGGTAAAGAGGCAGTAAGGTAAAGAGACAATAGGGTAAAGAGACAATAGGGTAAAAAGACAATACGGTAAAGAGACAATACGGTAAAGTTTCAATAGGATAAAGAGACAATTGATTAAAGAGGCATTACAGTAAAGGGCCAAAAAGGGTAAAGAGCTAATAGATTAAAGATGAAATACGCTGGTACAGAGACAATAGATTAAAGAGTCAATGTGGTAAAGAGTCAATAGGGTAAATATACAATAGTGTAAAGAGACAATATGGAAAAGAGACAATAGGGTAAAGAGACAATAGGAAAAAGAGACAATTGATTAGAGAGACAATACGATAAAGAGTCAATAAGGAAGGAGTCTATAGGGTGAAGAGACAATAGAGTAAAGAGACAATAGGGTAAAGAGAAAATAAGGTAAAGAGACAATAGGGTAAAGAGACAACATGGTAAAGAGACAACATGGTACAGAGACAAAGGGTAAAGAGACAATATGGTAAACAGACAATAGGGTAAAGAGACAATAGGGTAAAGCGACAATAGGGTAAAGAGACAAAGGGGTAAAGAGACAATATGGTAAAGAGACAAAAAGGGTAAAGAGACAATATGGTAAAGAGGCAATAGGGTAAAGAGACAATATGGTAAGAGACAATAGGGTAAAGAGACAAAAAGGGTAAAGAGACAATATGGTAAAGAGACAATAGGGTAAAGAGACAATAGGGTAAAGCGACAATATGGTAAAGAGACAAAATGGTAAAGAGACAATATGGTAAAGAGACAAAAGGGTAAAGAGACAATATGGTAAAGAGACAAAAGGGTAAAGAGACAATATGGTAGAGACAATATGGTAAGAGACAATAGGGTAAAAGAGGCAATAGGGTAAAATGTCATTACGATAAAGAAACAATTGATTCAAGAGCAATACGGTAAACTTTCAATAGGATAAAGAGACAACATAGTAAAGAGACAAACGGGTAAAGAGACAATATGGTAAAGATGCAACATGGTAAAGATAAATAAGGGTAAAGAGACAATATGGTAAAGACAATAGGGTAAAGAGACAATAGGGTAAAGAGACAACAGGGTAAAGAGATAATATGGTAAAGAGACAATATGGTAAAGATACAATATGGTAGAGAGGCAATAGGGTAAAGATACAATATGGTAAAGAGACAAAGGGGTAAAGAGACAATAGGGTAAAGATACAATAAGGTAAAGAGTCAATAGGGTAAAGAGTCTATAGGATAAAGGGTCAATAGGGAAAAGAGTCAATAGGATAAAGGGTTAATAGGGAAAAGAGTCAATAGGGTAAAGGGTCAATAGGGAAAAGAGTCAATAGGATAAAGGGTCAATAGGGTAGAGAGGCACTAGAATAAAGGGTCAAAAGGCTAAAGAGGTAATAGGATAAAGGGTCAATAGGGTAAAGAGAAAAAAAGGATAAAAGGTCAATAGGATAAAGATGCAATAGGATAAAGGGTCAATAGGGTAAAGAGTCAATAAGATAAAGGGTCGATAGGGTAAAGAGTCAATAAGATGAAGGGTCAATAGGGTAAAGAGTCAATAAGATAAAGGGTCGATAGGCTAAAGAGTCAATAAGATGAAGGGTCAATAGGGTAAAGAGTCAATAAGATAAAGGGTCGATAGGGTAAAGAGTCAATAAGATAAAGGGTCGATAGGGTAAAGATGCAATAGGATGAAGGGTCAATAGGGTAAAGAGTCAATAAGATAAAGGGTCGATAGGCTAAAGAGTCAATAAGATAAAGGGTCGATAGGGTAAAGAGTCAATAAGATAAAGGGTCAATAGATCAAAGAGCCAATAGGATAAAGGGTCAATAGGGTAAAGAGGCAATAGAGTAGAGGATTAAAAGGGTAAAGAGAAATAGATTGAAGAGTCAATAGGATAAAGAGACAATAGATTAATGAGGCAATAGAATAAAGGGTCAATAGGGTAAAGAGGCAATAGGATAAAGGTTCAATAGGGTAAAGAGCCAATATGATAAAGGGTCAATAGGGTATAGAGACAATAGGATAAAGAGTGAATAGGGCAAATAGACATTAGGATAAAGTGTCAATGGGGTAAAGAGGCAATATATTAAAGAGCTAATAGGATAAAGCGTCAATATGGTAAAGAGCCAACAGGAAAACAGGTCAATATGGTAAAGAGACAGTAGGATAAATGGTCAATAGGGTAAAAAAACAATAGATTAAAGAGCCAATAGGATAAAGGGTCAATAGATTGAAGAGCCAATAGCATAAAGGGTCAATAAGGTAAGGAGGCAACAGGATAAAGGGTGAATAGGGTAATGAGACAATAGGGCAAGACGCAGTTGACTGAAGAGGAAATTAGATAAAGATGCAATTGATTACAGAGACAATTCATTAAAGAGGAAAAAGGATAAAGAGACAATACATTAAAGATGAAATAGGATAAAGAGGGAATTGAGTAAAGAGAGAATTCATTAAGGATGCCATAGGGTAAAGATACAATATGGTAAAGAGACAAAGGGGTAAAGAGACAATAAGGTAAAGATACAATAGGGTAAAGAGTCAATAGGGTAAAGAATCTATAGGATAAAGGGTCAATAGGGAAAAGAGTCAATAGGATAAAGGGTCAAGAGGGAAAAGAGTCAATAGGATAAAGGGTCAATAGGGAAAAGAGTCAATAGGCTAAAGGGTCAATAGGGTGGAGAGGCACTAGAATAACGGGTCAAAAAGGCTAAAGAGGCAATAGGATAAAGGGTCAATAGGGTAAAGAGAAAAAAGGATAAAAGGTCAATAGGATAAAGATGCAATAGGATAAAGGGGTCAATAGGGTAAAGAGTCAATAAGATAAAGGGTCGATAGGGTAAAGAGTCAATAAGATAAAGGGTCGATAAGCTAAAGAGTCAATAAGATAAAGGGTCGATAGGGTAAAGAGTCAATAGGATGAAGATTCGATAGGGTAAAGAGTCAATAAGATAAAGGGTCGATAGGGTAAAGAGTCAATAGGATGAAGGGTCAATAGATCAAAGAGCCAATAGAATTAAAGGGTCAATAGGGTAAAGAGGCAATAGGGTAGAGGATCAAAGGGTAAAGAGAAAATAGATTAAAGAGTCAATAGGATAAAGAGACAATAGATTAAAGAGGCAATAGAATAAAGGGTCAATAGGGTAAAGAGGCAATAGGATAAAGGGTCAATAGGATAAAGAGACAATATGATAAAGGGTCAATAGGGTATAGAGACAATAGGATAAAGAGTGAATAGGGCAAAGAGACATTAGGATAAAGTGTCAATGGGGTAAAGAGGCAATATATTAAAGAGCTAATAGGATAAAGCGTCAATATGTTAAAGAGCCAATAGGAAAACAGGTCAATATGGTAAAGAGACAGTAGGATAAATGGTCAATGGGGTAAAAAAAACAATAGATTAAAGAGCCAATAGGATAAAAGGTCAATAGATTGAAGAGCCAATAGCATAAAGGGTCAATAGGGTAAGGAGGCAACAGGATAAAGGGTCAATAGGGTAATGAGACAATAGGGCAAGACGCAGTTGACTGAAGAGGAAATTAGATAAAGATGCAATTGATTAAAGAGACAATTGATTAAAGAGTTAATAGGATAAAGAGACAATACATTAACGCTGAAATAGGATAAATAGGGAATTGAGTAAAGATAGAATTCATTAAGGATGCCATAGGGTAAAGAGGCAATTGATTAAAGGGCAATAGAGTGAAGAAGGAATAGGTTGAGGGGGCAATGAATTTTAAAGGACAATAAGATGAAGAGGCAACGAATAGCAATAGCAACATGTCACAAGGGAAAAGAATGAAGTAGCAAACGATTTAAAGGAGTACTGAATGGAAGTAGCGATGGCTTTCATACATTAGACGTCATCGGTACAAAAATCGTTACTAAAAGCCCATAAACAGTGTCTACATTTCATATTTAGCATAGATACACAGAGATTATTTTTACATTGATGGTAACGAGTGCTGTTTTAGGTGTTTCAATTTTAATTGTATGTGTGTAGTAACTAGTGGGGTTTATGATTCAAGATAAGATTGAGTTGGCGAATGTGCTTAAGGAATAATATTTAAACAATAGCTAATGAATATGTCTTTTGTCCTGCATTTTCATTAGCGTTAAACGAGTGCGCTTTATTAGGACTAAAACCGTCATTGGTGATTCTGTCCGCAGCACACAACTTGCAACGTTCTTCATTTATTTTATTGGCTAAGATATAAAGTCACGCAAAAACAACAACAAATCAATAAATGCATGTAGCACAGTCGAAACATTTAATTATAATTCAGTCACTTGGAGCTACACGTTTTGCATGCCGTAAGATAAGGTGTGCTTAGTCATTGTGCAATTGAGGTTCTTTGTCACAGCCATGTTCCTGGATACCCCTTTCTTCAATGCCTACACATAGGTATAATTTGATGGGCTTTTTATTTTGTTTTATCTAATTGATAAGATTATTTACGCGCCTATATATTCTCGTAAAAACAAGCTAAAATCAGATACTAAAACCAATGCCACACTCATTAATAAGATATAGAATGAAGAGAACTAATGTACCATTTATATGAAATAGAGGGATCTTGGTTAACTCCTAATACATTGAATGGACATCTCACAGGTTGTGGGAACTGGCGAGGCATCATGCTGATCTACCGTCTGTTCCAGGAATGATTTTCTGCAGAGCAATATTGCACAAAAGGAAAAAAAAGCCCTGAAAAATTGTAAGAGTAGAGCTAGCAGGGTTCAGGAAAGAAAGATCATGTACTGAATAGATTTTTGTTTTTCATACTCGGTGGCCAAACGCTTAAGCTGCCGGACTTGAGATCATGAAGTACCGGATTCGAACCCTATCGAAGCTAGATCTGAAGTTGGGTTCCTTAGGAAAGACATTTAATGCGCATGTTCTTCATTCGACCGAGGTGCAGATGGGTACAAGCACTAGCTTGGGAGTAAAGCCCTGTGTCATACTAGCATCCTATCCAGGAGGTGATTATTATCACTCGTTCCGTTTCACGCTATAGAAAGTAGGATGAGCGCCGGCTCTATGAGCTGTTATGTTCTTGAAGAAACTTTACCATAACGGAACATTCCAAAATTGAGATCATCACTTTACATACAATGTATGTACCTATATAAAGAATTAAATAGCATCCCTCATCCTTCATTGTGAGATTTACTAAAGTCTTACAGTTTTGCTTAAAAGTAATTAACATCTAGTTGGATATAGAAAAATACACAAATATGCAATTTCAACACAAACATAAAATCAGTCCTTCTGTATGCTTGTGAAACATGGCGCACCACCAAAACAAATACACGAAGACTTCAAACATTTAATAACAGATGCCAGAGACAAATGCTATACACCAAAATATGGTTTGATAAATTACAAATGAAAAACTTTGGGAAAAGACACATCAAGAACCGATAGAAGCACACATTAAGAATGAGGATGGCTTGGAGACACTTTAAGAAAACCAACAACAAACATAACACATCTGGCCTTAAATAGGAATCCACAAGGGAAGAGAGGTCGGAGGAGATCAAAACACAACATGGAGAAGGTCAAGCCAACAGGAAGCTCGGGAGCTAGGCCTTTTCTGGAACCAGACAGAGATGGTGGCGCAGGACAGAGTGGAGTAGTGGAGAGGCCTCGTTGGCGACATATGCCCCACCCGGGGTATAAGGGTTTAAGTTAAGTAAGTCAGGTACGTACAGAGATAACCAATGCTGTTTTAAACGCGAAGGTCAACGAAGTCTGTGGTTTATAGCGAAATCTGGAGTCCGACAGGGATGTCATGTATGTTCCTTGGTGTCATGGATTGGGTTATCAAACAAACCACTAAAGAGAAACCTCGTGTAATAGCTTGGAATAGCTTAGAATAACATGGAAAATGATTGGAATAAATTGGAATAACGTGGAATAACTTGAAATAACTTGGAATAAATTGGAATAACGTGAAATAACTTAGAATACCTTGGAATAACTTGGAATAACTTGAAATAACTGGGAATAACGTAGAATAACTTGGAATAGCTTGGAATAACATGGAATAACTTGGAATGAATTGGAATAACTTGGAATAACTTGGAATAACATGGAATAACTTGGAATAACTTGGAATAACGTGGAATAACTTGGAATAACTTTGAATACCTTGGAATAACTTAGAATAACATGGAAAAGATTGAAATAACTTGGAATAACGTGGAATAATTTGGAATAACTTGGAATAACGTAGAATAATTTGGAATACCTTGGAATATCATGGAATAAATTGGAATAACTTACAATAACTTGGAATAACTTGGAATAACTTGGAATAACTTAGAATAACTTAGAATAACGTGGAATAACTTGGAATACCTTGAATAACTTAGAATACATGGAAAAAATTGGAATAACCTAGAATAACGTTGAATAACTTGGAATAACTTGGAATAACTTGGAATACCTTGGAATAACTTAGAATAACATGGAAAAAATTGGAATAAATTAGAATAACGTGGAATAACTTGGAATAACTTGGAATAACGTAGAATAACTTGGAATACCTTGGAATAACGTGTAATAACTTGGAATAACTTGGAATACCTTGGAATAACTTGGAATAACTTGGAATAACTTGGAATACGTTGGAATAACTTAGAATAACTTAGAATAACTTAGAATAACGTGGAATAACTTGGAATACCTTGGAATAACTTAGAATACATGGAAAAAATTGGAATAACCTAGAATAACGTTGAATAACTTGGAATAACTTGGAATAACGTAGAATAACTTGGAATACCTTGGAATAACGTGGCATAATTTGGAATAACTTGGACTACCTTGGAATAACTTGGAATAACTTGGAATAACTTGGAATAACTTGGAAGTACTTGGAATAACTTGGAATAACGTGGAATAACTTGGAATACCTTGGAATAACGTGGAATACCTTGGAATAACTTGGAATACCTTGCAATAACTTGGAATAACATGGAATAACTTGAATAAATTGGAATAACTTGGCATAACTTGGAATAACGTGGAATAACTTGGAATACCTTTGAATAACTTGGAATAACTTGGAATAACTTGGAATAATGGGAAATAACTTCGAATACCTTGGAATAACTTGGAATACGTTGGAATAACTTGGAATAACGTGGAACAACTTGGAATACCTTGGAGCAGTATAGCACTTGTACGAGTACAGTTCACCTCATATATAACTCGTATTAAAAATAGGGGTGTTAAAATAAGCTATAAATAACAGTAGAAAATAAACGTCATTCATAAAATAGGGTTTTTAATCTATTTAAGTCATTTTTATGTAGGAGTAGATAAATAAATCAATAAAAGATAAGTGAAAATGAAATAAAAAGGGTATATGCTTAATATGAGGGATGATTAAATTATAATATAAATAAAGTATGTTGTAAAATAGCTCTAAACCAAGGTAAATACTTTACTACATTATAAATATATATTCTAAGTTAATATTTATTGTAGAATATTTAATTTACTTGTTGGAATTGTACAATTCTATCAGAAACGATTATGATATATGCTTCTATATTTGCTTCAGTTCTTTTTTCAAAAATCATTTTAACTGTAATATCAGTAACACCACTTTAATATTATCAGATTGCTTACTAACATCTATACTATATAATGGATATAAATCTTTATAATCAAATGAAGAAATATTTGTACTAGCAAAGTCACCAAAAACAATTCTTTTTAAAAGCTATTGCTTCTCTAAACATTCTACTAAAGTTATTATTTTCAAAATTTAGATTATAATCAACTTCAGGATATCTTCTTGAATTAAAATTAAGAAAAATATTTTTCAAGTTAGCATGATAAAACAATGATTTATCAAATAATTTTTATCATGTTCTTTCCCTAATTGAAATCCAATAATAATAAATCTAGGCTTTTCTGGAGAAGAACTTGTTGACAACCTTCAATCAAATGTTAATCCTGGAGAAATTGATGTATTTTCACCGTGTAGTTTTTTTTATAAACTATATCATAATAAACTTTATTTTTTATTTCTGGCATCAATTTATTTTTATATTCTAGACTTGGCTTAACATGTGGCACAAACCAAGATAATTTATCTAATTTTACCTTCCCACCTTTTGTCATTGCAAATCCGGTGATTGGTGTTGCATCCCCAGTTTCTCCTTCTTTTTGAATTTCACAGTGTACCGCATCTTCACTAGAGTGTTTTCTATATAGTGATAATTCAAGATCAAAACCATACATCCCCTTATTATAAGTTTGACAGAATCCAAAAATATGTTTGAGTGGGACAGAGAAACTAAAACTACCATTTTTAGCAGGCTTCTCAATAATATAATAATGTCTAATATTAAATCCAGATTTACCAAAATGATTTGATTTTTCTCTATACCATAATTGATTTAAGTCTTTAGTTTTCTCAAAATCTTCAGAATATTTTAAATATCCCATCATAGTTGTCATTTCCCCAGGATAATTTAAATTTTCAACTTCCTGTCCACTTACTTTATATTTGATATTACTGAATAAATACATCAATGCGTTATTAAATAATGTCACTTTATCTTCATCTTTATAATCACTTTCAACATCATTTTTATCTCTAACTAGTTGTCCTTCAAATTCTAAATAACTATTGGATATATCTAAAAACGTATCCTGGTTATTAATTGTAATTCTTATTTCATTATTTTTGTTTAATGAAGAACCATCCACATCAGGAGCATATTCATGAAGTTCATATGCTTCTATGATTTCATCAATAATAAATTTTTCACCAAGATTTAACATATCCATTTTATGAGAATAATTTTTAAACAAAAAATAATTCTTCATCAGTTATTTTTTCTGTTGTAAAAGCAATTCTATCTATATAATAAACTTCATGATAAATAATTATCTCATCGAATCTAATATCACCAGTAACTTCTAGTTTTACTTCTTCTGTGAAAGATTTTATTATATAATCTGTCTTAGTCTTTTTAATTTTAATACTAAAATCTTTTTGTTTTATGACATTTCAATCGATATATCTAATCCTACTAGAATTGGTTCAGGTTTTTCTTTTTCACCAGAAATATGTCCACGGATATAAAATACAGAAACAACTGGAGGATCATTTAATAATTTTTTCATCTGTTGGTAGTTTAGTATTGAATATTAAAAACAGTTCTATGTGGTTGATCTTTATGTTTTATATTTGCTCCGATATAATCTTTACCACCTTGTTTTGCTAATGCCGTTGTTTCTTCATAACCTTTACCAGGAATATAATTACGGTACCAATCATACTACCAGAATTACATAGTTTTTAAATAATATTATTTTCACTTTTATATGAAATTGAATTATTCTCAACTTTAAAATTAATATCCCACTCATGTTTATTTTAATTAGTTTCCATTTATTATTATGGTATACAATGTTTAAAGGAGAATCTTTTTTAACTTTTCCTTCATTAAAAATGTTTTAATCTTCTGGTAAATTAATTACCGTTCTTTCATAAACTCTTCTTTTATTTAATCTGATTCCATCAATATATTTCTTATTCCCCTCTTTATTAAATCCATCAACATTCTCCAAATCATTGAAGTTTTCTCTCCACTATGAAATGGAATAATTATTTCATCATCATCATCGGTATCTTCCATTAATCCAAATTTATTAACACTCATTTTATTAAAGAAAAAAATGATATCCTCAAATTTCATTCCTTTCGATATTTTAACAAGAGAGTATAAACACAAATGCCCACATACAACTTGAATAAAACTTTGTTTTTTATAAATATTATATTTTATTTCTTCTCTTAGATATTTTTCTATTTCATCAGGATATCTCACACTGTGACTGTCATAGAAATATTCATAATATTTTTTGTGTATAATAAAAAACCCAATGACTACCTCTTGAATCTTCGCTGTGAGCTAAATTAATTATTCCACATTCTTTTTTCTTTGGTTTAGATGGTAATTGGTCTCTGAAATATACACCTCTGAATTTTTTATATTTTCAAATCTTTAACCGCTTGTATAATATCATAATTGGATAAAGGTTTATTTTCTAGAATAATATTTTCTACTGATATATACATATTTTTTTTTATTAATCATTTATTTGCTAAATAAAATGGAACTGATATACTGCATGACATGTAGACAAAAAAAACCCAGATACAAAAGATAAACATCAAGTTACAACTAAAAATAATAGAAATATGAGCAAAGGTAAATGTATTGTTTGTGAGACAAATAAATCTAAATTTAGTGGTAAAGGGTTTGCAGATACAATAATTAATAAAATGCAAGAGATACATAATCCTGGTTATAATGTTGTAGGACCATTTACTAAATTAAATTTTAGATTTGACTCTGATAATAATCCTTTACCACGTTCAAAATCAATAAATGGATTAGATGAAATTGCAATGAATCAGAATATCTGTTATGATAAACATGAAAAGTTTAAAGACAAGAATAAAATATGTGGTAAAAAAATGTTGGATAATATGAAAATGTTAAAACCAAAAAGTATTAATAGATGGTTGAATAAAAAGCTTTCAAGGAACTATTGGATTAAAATATATGAGTGGACTTGGAGTCGATGGACAAAGTCCGGCTTCGCCAAAGCTAAGTGATTAGGACAGCCTTTAACTACAGAATTAGCCAACGAACTCCATAAACCTATTATTAAGAAATAAAAAAAGAAAAGTCGTTGTTTATGGTGTTGATCAAATATGGGCTGCTGATCTTATATACAAAAATACTCAAAACAAAATAAACACTATAAATTTTTATTAACTGTTATAGATGTATTTTCTAAACATGTTTGGGCTATACCTTTAAAAACTAGAACAGGATTAGAAGTTGCTAATGCTTTTCAAATATTATTTACAGAAAGAAAACCTGGAAAGATTTGGATTGGTAAATGAACTGAATTTTTCAAAAAAATTATGAAAAACTTGATTAAATTAAATAATGTAGAATTATATACAGTCCAAAACGAAAGCAAGTCCTGTGTTATTGAAACATTTATCCGAACTCTTAAAGAATTAAAAAGCCCAACAATTTCACTGTTTATAATACTACTAAATATTATGATGTATTAGAACAATTAATTAACGTATATAATAACACGTTTCATAATACAATTAAAATGACACCTACAGAAGGAAGTAAAAAAAAGGAATGAAAAAGAAATATTTTATCGAGTATTTAAAGAAGAACCATGAGAAAGCGAGAAATCAAAATACAAGGTTGGTGATAATGTAAGAATAACTTTCTTTCTTTATCAGCTCCAATTCTACCTTCCGGTGTATTGGTTTTAGATGCCCGAAATGATTTTTCTCCAGGCTGCCCTGTCCTGACATTTTCTGTTTCCTTATGTGAAAGTTAAAATTCTTTGCGTTAATGCTTCTTTTATATCTTCTTCTCACTTTCTCCGAGATCTGCCTTTTGGTCTTTTACCTTGAGTTTTAGCACTGTATACTGATTTAGCTATTCTATTGTCATTCATGCTGTTAACAAGCCCAAACCATCTCAGTTGATTCATTTATATCTTAGTTTGTATGCTATCTGCTTTGGTTTGATCTCTTATTGTTGTGTTTCTGATTTTGTCTCTTTTAGTTTTCCCTACTACTCTTCTTAGATATTTCATTTCAGCTGCCTGTACTCTACTATATTCTCTTCTGTCTAAGGTCCAGGTTTCACTGCCATAGAGGATAGTAGGACAATAAACTGTGTTGTATACTGCCATTTTGGTTTTTGTTGACAATTCTTGTTTACCTACAAATGCCTTTCCTAGATGGTTATATACTGCACTTGCCTTTGGATTATCTGGCTGAGTTCTTCTCTTATTTTTTCCTCTGAATTAATCATTACTCCTAAGTAATTGTAGCTTTAAACTTTGTTCTAAATTCTCCCTGCCTAGTTTAAGATTTTGTGTTTAAGCTTCACTAGTTACTATCATTGTTTTGGTTTTATTTGCATTTACACACATTCCTCTTTTATCTAATTCATTATTCATTATGTTGATATTTAACTGCAGATCCCTTTCTGATCTTCCAAACATAACTAAATCATCGGCAAATGAAAGCATTGATACATTTACTGATTGAAGCTTCCACATACCTACATTCATTTTCTTCATGTTTGAGGATGCCTTTGCGACTGAATCCATAAATGTGATAAACAAAAGAGGACTTAGGTTCCCACCCTGTCTTACTCCTATATCTACATCAAATTCTTCAGATACATTTCCAGCTTCTTTCACTGCACATGTTAGTCTATTGTAAAAAAACAACTCTTAATGGCTTTTATTAAATTTTGCTCTACGTTGTGTTCTTTTGAGGAATGCCATAGTTCGTCCCTCCTCACACTGTCAAATGCCTTTTCTAAGTCAATAAAACACAGGCGCAAGCCAATGTTTTTCTCAAGGAATTGTTCTATTATTTGTCTAATTGTAAACATGTGATCTTGTACACTTCTTCCTCGTCTAAATTCACACTGGTGCTCTTCAATCAGATCCTCTACTCTTTTCGGTAATCTCATTTCCAGAATCCTGGCATACGCTTTTTCTGGTACGCTAAGTAGTGATATCCCTCTATAGTTTGAGTATTCCATAGTTGATCCTTTCTTGTGTATTGGTACTACCGTTCCCTTTTTCCAGTTTGGACTTCCATGTTTGTTGACATATTGCATGTAGCAGTTTGTCTGCCTCTCTCCTTTGTATAAAGTTGATCTGCTCCTGTGGCTTTTCCTAATTTCACTTTTCTTATAGCTGTTTGAAGTTCTTCCATTGAGATATCTACGTCTTCAGCTGTCTCATCTGGATTACTTGTTACTCTTACTAATTCATCTGTACTCCTTGTTTCATATGTTCTGGAGGGATTACGTAATTGTTCAAAATACTTTCTCCGCGTTTTTATGATTTCGCTGTCTCCTTTCATTATTTCTCCTTTCGCGTTCTTAATTTGTCGTATTGGGCATGCTTTGGTCTTTCTCATGTTCTTCATTGCTTCCCAGAACAGCTTTTGATTTCCTTGATAGATTTCTTGAAGTCTTTGTCCAAACTCTGCCAACTGTTCCTGTTTTGTTTTCCTTACTTCCTCTTTGGCGATAGTTCTTTTACTCATGTAATCTATCCTATCCTCTGGTCTCTTTGTTTGCAAGTATTTCTTCCAGACATCTTTCTTTTCTTTGATCTTAGTCTTGACATTCTCCTTCCACCATGCTGTCCTTTTCCCATCTCCTTTAATTTATTTCCTATCACAGACCTCTTCAGCACAATTTAGGAGTGTTTCTTTATATATTTGCCACTTTTCTTCTATTGTGCTTTCCTTCAGATCCATCTGCCTTTCACTGATAGATCTTTTTATCCTGAATTGGTACATCTGTTTTACTATTGGTTTATTTAGTTCTTCTATTTTGAGTTTAGTAGCTTTCTTTCTCTTTCTTTTTCTGTTCGTTGTGTTCTGTTAATAATCACTTTTTGTCTATCACTAGGTGATGATCACTAAATATTTCAGCTCCTGTGCTTACTCTGGCACCCATTGTACTGTATAAAAGGGAGCTGCTAACTGTTATGTAGTCTATGATTGACTTTTCACATCTGTCTTTATTTATTCTTGTATATTTTTGGATATCTTTATGAAAAAAAAGGTGTTATTCTGTAGTCAAAAATCTATTCTTTTTTCATCTTATTCTGTAGTCAAAAGTCTAATAGTCTCTCTCCATTTGGAGAAGTTATTGTCTCTCCTTCTTTACCTATTACTCCCTCTGGTGTTTCTACAACGTTGCCTACTCTAGCGTTTAAATCTTTTAAAACCATTAATTCCTGTTTGGGTTTGAGATTCTCTCCAGTTATTTGTGAATCATTTTCGAAGATATTTTTTTCTTCTTTGGTGGCATCTTCGTTTGTTCCATAAGCTATTAATAATTTAATTTCTCTTCCTTTTTGGTTGAATATTTACCTCTAATAGCCGTGGGCTTACAAATTTCAACTTTTTAGTAGCTTTTCTTGCCTTTTATGCATTAGGAAACCTACACTTGCTCTAGCTCTATCTTTGACATCTACTCCTGAGAAGATTAAAGTATGATTTGGTCCTACATTTTCTATTCCTTGTCCTTTTGTCTTTGTTTCTGTAATAGCCAAAATGTCTACCTTGAAGTTTTCCATTTCTTCAGCTGATTCTAACTCCCTTCCATTAATTGCCCTACCATTCCATGTTCCAAAATCACAGTCCATTTTCTTTTCCAGAGTCGTGTTTGAAAGTTCAAGCCGGGTATATCATTGTATATATTACTTTGAATCAGGCTGTTTTGGATAAGTAGGGGATTAGCCCATTGTACCCTAGGTAGATGGTAGGGCTGCCATCTTGAGCCCCCATACTGGGCCTTGTTATTTTCTGTTAGGGTTAACTCCCTTAGCCTTTAGTCATTCAAGACCAAGCTGCAAGGCAGCAGGTTGTTTTCTTTCAGGGTTAACTCCCTTAGTCTTTGGTTAGCCAAGACCGGCCTGCAATGCAGCAGGAGACTCGTGGAGGGCGGGATCATCTACTCCCTGTACACGTGCTTACATGTCCACTGCCCGGTGAAAATATAAAAATACATTTAAGAAAGGATATGAACAAAATTCGACTACAGAAATATTTAAGATGGATAGAATTCTATCTACAAATACAATTACATATAAAATTAAAGACTCAAAAGGAGAAGATATTACTGGTTCTTTTTATGAGAAAAAAATTATAAAAAAACAAAGACTACAAACATATTGGAATGACTTTGTATAATAAAAATATTTCCTTTAAAATGGATAAAGGAAAAACCTGCTCCAGATGTTGTCAATTTAAATCATGTAATCAATTTGATAGACAAAATCATAAACTTGATGTAAATTATGTAATAAACAATATAAAAATCTTCATCTTTAAAATAATAAAGAAAAATATCAACAATGTTATAAAGAGTTTATTGAAAGAAATCCAAAATTATCGGTGTGTATAGATTTGTGTGCAAGACATTTGTAGATTTGTGAACACGATGTTTATAGATTTGTGTGCAAGACACTTGTAGATTTCTACGCACGATGTTTATAAATTTGTGTGCAAGAACATTTGTAGATTTCTAGGCACAATGTTTATAAATTTGTGTGCAAGAACAATTGTAGATTTCTACGCACGATGTTTATAAATTTGTGTGCAAGAACATTCGTAGATTTGTACGCGCGATGTTTATTGATTTGTTTGCAAGAACACTCGTAGATTTGCACGCACGATGTTTATAGATTTGTGTGCAAGAACCCTTGTAGATTTCTACGCACGATGTTTATAGATTTGTGTGCAAGAACACTTGTAGATTTCTAACAACGATGATTACAGATTTGTGTGCAAGACACTTGTAGATTTGTACTCACGATGTTTATATATTTGTGTGCAAGACACTTGTAGATTTGTATGCAGTATGTTTATAGATTCATCCGCACGATTCTTATAAATGTGTGGGCAAGACACGTGTAGATTTGTGCGTACAATGTTTATAGATTTGTGTGCAAGACACTTGTAGACTTGTGCGCACGGTGTTTAATAATTTGTGTGTCAGGCACTTGTATATATGTGTGCACGATGTTTATAGATGTGTGCAAGACACTTGTAGATTTGTGCGCAAGATGCTTATAGATTTATGTGCAAGAACACTTGTAGATTTGTGCGCACGGTGTTTATAGATTTGTGTGCAGAACATTTGTAGATTTGTACCCACGATGTTTATAAATTCATCCGCGCGATTCTTATAAATGTGTCTGCCAAACACTTGTAGATTTGTGCGCACGATGTTTATAGATGTGTGCGAGACAATTGTAGATTTGTGCGCACGATGTTTTTAGTCTTGTGTGCAAGAACATTTGTAGATTTCTAGGCATAATGTTTATAGATTTGTATGCAAGAACACTTGTAGATTGCTAGGCACGATGTTTATAGATTTGTGTGCAAGACACTTGCAGATTTCTACGCACGATGTTTATAGATATATGTGCAAGAACACTTGTAGATTTGTGCATACGATGTTTATAGATTTTTGTGCAAGACACTTGTAGATTTCTACGCACGATGTTTATAGATATGTGTGCAAGACACTTGTAGATTTCTAGGTACGATGTTTATAGATTTGTGTGCAAGAACACTTGTAGATTTATACGCACGATGTTTATAGATATGTGTGCAAGACACTTGTAGATTTGTGCATACAATGTTTATAGATTTGTGTGCAAGACACTTGTGAGATTTGTGCATACAATGTTTATAGATTTGTGTGCAAGACACTTGTAGATTTCTACTCACGATGTTTATAGATTTGTGTGCAAGAACATTTGTAGATTTCTACTCACGATGTTTATAGGTTTGTGTGCAAGAATACTTGTAGATTTGTACGCCCGATGTATTTAGATTTGTTTGCAACACACTCGTAGAAGTGTACGCACGATGTATTTAGATTTGTTTGCAAGACACTTGTAGATCTGTACGCACGATGGTTATATATTTCTGTGCAAGACACTTGTAGATATATAGACACGATGGTTATATATTTCTGTGCAAGACACTTGTAGATCTATAGACACGATGGTTATATATTTCTGTGCAAGACACTTGTAGATCTATAGACACGATGGTTATATATTTCTGTGCAAGACACTTGTAGATCTATAGACACGATGGTTATATATTTCTGTGCAAGACACTTGTAGATCTATATACACGATGGTTATATATTTCTGTGCAAGACACTTGTAGATCTGTACGCACGATGGTTATATATTTCTGTGCAAGACACTTGTAGATCTGTACGCACGATGGTTATATATTTCTGTGCAAGACACTTGTAGATCTGTACGCACGATGGTTATATATTTCTGTGCAAGACACTTGTAGATCTGTACGCACGATGGTTATATATTTCTGTGCAAGACACTTGTAGATCTGTACGCACGATGGTTATATATTTCTGTGCAAGACACTTGTAGATCTGTGCGTACGATGGTTATATATTTCTGTGCAAGACACTTAGTAGATCTGTACGCACGATGGTTATATATTTCTGTGCAAGAGACTTGTAGATATGTACGCACGATGTTTGTGGACTTGTGTGCAATACACTTGTAGATCTGTAGGCACGATGTTTATAGATTTGTGTGCAAGACACTGGTAGATATGTACACACGATGTTTATAGATTTGTGTGCAAGACACTTTTAGATCTGTAGGCACGATGTTTATAGATTTTTGTGCAAGACACTTTTAGATCTGTAGG
Source organism: Doris montereyensis (assembly GCA_037039925.1). Classification (NCBI taxonomy): domain Eukaryota; kingdom Metazoa; phylum Mollusca; class Gastropoda; order Nudibranchia; family Dorididae; genus Doris; species Doris montereyensis. Next base: position 11,724 of record JAXRKP010002231.1, on the reverse strand, counting down.
CGCGATGTTTATAGATTTTATGTGCAAGGCGCTTGTAGATTTCTACGCACGATAGTTATAGGTTTGTGCAAAGGGCTTGTAGATTTGTGCACACGACACATGTAGATCTGTGCATAGATTTTGATTCCACTTGTTATTTTACAATTCCATATCGTTAAGAAGAAAAACAGGTTATAGACCTACTTACTAGGGTTCATTCACATAATTTGAAACAAGAGACAATATGTTGTGCAGCGTTATCTTTCATGTGTGTGTGTGTGTTCTGTGTGTGTGTATGTATGTGTGTGTATATGTGTGTACAATAGCATTAAACTGTAAAACGTTGACGTTAATGTTAAACACAAGCAAAATATTGGTTTGATTATGGAAATGTGAATCATAATTTGTCATTATATAAGGCGTTTCCTATATTTTCTTTTTTTCTTTTTTTTCTTTCTATCTGTCTTTCTGTCTTTCTTAACAATAATTTCTTAAAAATGTATTTTGTGACATATGTTTCCTTTGTGTGTGTGTGTGTCTGTGTGTGTGTGTGTGTGTGTGTGTGTGTGTGTGTGTGTGTAAGGATATTTACGTGCAATGAGAAGATAGGTACCGAACGAACCTGATTTCCACCGTCATAATCAAAATTGTTGTTGCACGACATCGTCCGATAAAAGCTAAACTCGTGATTTTATTTTCCAAGTTTAGTACCCACAAAAACAAAATATACAAACCGCAAGCAAATAACAATAACAATGAAACCAATGATTAGCAAACTCTTATCATTTGACTCGTTGGTATTCTTTCCGCTGATTGGTTGGCGCAAACTCATAAAGACGGGTGATGCACCTTATTGTTCGTTCTTCCTACCGCCAAAGATACAGGTAAGTCTCTCCTATTTAAATTTCAAATATACAGGTAAGTCTCTCTATTTAAATTTCAAATATACAGGTAAGTCTCTCCTATTTAAATTTCAAATATACAGGTAAGTCTCTCCTATTTAAATTTCAAATATACAGGTAAGTCTCTCCTATTTAAATTTCAAATATACAGGTAAGTCTCTCCAATTTAAATTTCAAATATACAGATAAGTCTCTCCAATTTAAATTTCAAATATACAGGTAAGTCTCTCCAATTTAAATTTCAAATATACAGGTAAGTCTCTCAATTTAAATTTCAAATATACAGGTAAGTCTCTCCAATCGATAAGATAAGATGAGAAGAATATTTATATTGCGCCTTCCCTCAGAAGAGCTCAAGGCGCATTACAAGCAAAATGATTACACAGGCATGGCATGCTATGGCTAAAACATTTTTACATAAAACAGATGCATCAATAAAAAATAGTATCACAATCAATTCAGTAAAAGCACGTAATTCAATAAAATTCATCTAAATATGTTGGAGAAGTAGTGGGTCTTCAAGCGAGATTTCAGTATATTCAAAGACTCTGCAGACTGGACGTCCCATGGTAAAATGTTCCAAATTTTGGCTGCTTGTGTTTGTAGGGCCCTATCTCCGAAAGTCTTAAGTTTAGTTTTGGGTGTTTGTATCATTTTCTTGCTCGCTGAGCGCAGTGATCTGTTCGGTGTGTATTTAGGAACTAACTCTTTTAAGTAGACTGGAAAGTCAGCCTCGTGCAGGCATTGGTACGTGATTGTAGCTATCTTGTAGTCAATGCGGGATTTTATTGGGAGCCAGTGTAGGTGTTTAAGTATTGGCGTAATGTGTTCTCTTTTTGAAACTTCCATAACTAATCTGGCGGCATTGTTTTGTATTATCTGCAGTTTCTTGATTTGTGTCAGTGGAAGTCCAGCCTGCAGAGAATTGCAGTAATCAATTCTTGAAAGAACAAATGAGCAAATTAATTTGTTTGTTGCTTCAGGAGTGATGTATTTCCTGATATGACATATTCTTTTTAATTCCAGATAGCAAACTTTTCTCAAATGTGAGATATGGTCTTCCATGGACATGGTACAATCCATGATAACTCCTAAATTTCTTACTTTTTTGACAACAGGAATTTCTTCGCCACAGATTTTAACATATCTTAATTTAGCGGCTTCTACTTTGGCTTTGCTTCCTATTGCTATAACTTCTGTTTTGTTCTCATTTAATTTCAATTTATTGGATGTCATCCACGAAGAAATCTGGGTGGCGCAATCATTAAGGGAAGTTATGACAGATGGCAGTCCGGATATTTCAGCAGACTTATAGAGCTGAGTGTCGTCAGCGTAAATGTGGTAATTAAAATGATGTTGATTGATGATGTTGTGTATTGGTTGTGCGTACAAAGAAAAAAGGATTGGCCCCAGAACCGAGCCTTGGGGCACACCAAAATGAAGAACAGAATAATTTGATAGCTTTCCATGGACTGATACAGCTTGCTTTCTATTGCTGATGTACGAACTGAACCATTCCAGAGCAGTGCCTTTGATGCCAAAAGATAACTCTAAACGTTTAAGAAGAATGCCATGATCTATAGTGTCAAATGCAGCAGATAGGTCTAACAAGGCTAAAATGGATAGTTCTCCTTTATCGGTCGAATTCCGTAAATCAGATTGTACTTTCAGAAGTGCTGTCTCTGTGCTGTGCTTTCTTCTATAAGCAGACTGATAGGTTCCTTTCAAAGAGTTTTCATCTAAGTGTTGGTCGATTTGGCTCAAAACAGCTTTTTCTAATATTTTGGAAAGAAATGGTAGGTTGGACACTGGTCTGTAATTTTTCAGATCGTTTTGATCAAGGTTGTTCTTTTTTAATAAAGGTCTAACTATGGCCTCCTTAAAACTAGGGACAACAATTCCATTTGTTAGTGACTGGTTGATAATATTGGTAATATGAGGCAAGGTGATATCAAGGCAGCTAAGAAACAGATTTACTGGCAGTGGATCAAGTTCACACAATTTTTTAGTAGATTTCATGATTGTAGATTTAACAAAATCTTCTGTTACAGGTTTAAAAGAAGAAAAGGAATTACCGTCAAATACGTGATACCTGGGATCAGAGTTTGTGGCATCTAAGTTTTCTCGTATCTTTTTAATCTTATCGATGAAAAAATGATTGAAAGCTTCAGGTAATTCACTCACCGGGATGTTAGTTGGTAAGTACTGTACATTCTTTTTACCCAAAAGGTCATTGCAGATTGAATAGAGGTTTGAACTTGATTCACTGTCTTGTATCTGTTTGTTTAAATAAATTGATTTTTCTTCTTTAATAACATTAGCAAGAGAACTAATTTCTTGTCTGTAAATGTTTTTATGAACAGTCGATCCAGTTTTTTCCACAGTCTCTCGGCTTTTCGTTTCTTTTTCTTTCCGTTCAGAACTCTCTCGTTGATCCAGGGCGCTGCAGTCCTTATTGGGGCGAGTTTCTCTCGAATTGGAGCGTGTTTGTCGAGAATTGTTCGGAGGGAGCTATCAAAGTCATTTGCTGATTTCGGTGTCCTGTCTGAAAATGAATTTAAAGGTCTTCTTTGAAGGTGTCGATGTCAATGCCTTTAATGTTTCTGCAGAGGATCTTTTCTCTCGTTGTCTTGGGTTTGTCTACGTTGATTTTGAATGAAATGGCGTAGTGGTCTGATATGCAACATTCTGACACTTTTACTATAGATTTGACGAAATCGCTTCTTGTTAAAACTAAGTCTAGAATGTGTTGTTTCTCATGTGTTGCGTCAGTGACGAGTTGTTGGAAACTGTGTTCATCAATCAGTGTGATTAAGCTCTTTACAGATGAATTAGTTGACTTTTCAAGGTGATAGTTAAAAGTCCCCTAACATGTAGACGTTGTTTTTGTTGTTAATGGAATCAAGAAATTCAGAAAAATCCTGTTCAAATTTGCTGATGGTGTGGCGGCTCTTTTTGCTTGGCGGGGGATGGTAGACACACACGCAGAATAAGGCACAATTGGGTGTGTTGATTATTATTTTACAATGTTCAAAAGTGTCGTATTGAGAATTTTCTTTACATTTGGTTATTTGGAACGAGTCCCTGTACACGATGGCTACGCCCTCCCGTCCTTGTTTTCCTCGCTTCGCCGTGGAAGTTATAGCCTTTGGCATCATTTCTGTGATGAGAGGCTCATCTCCTTGCTCTCTCAACCACGTTTCTGTTATAAAAATTATGTCGGCTTTCGTTTCATTTATAAAAGTATAAATCTGAAGGGTCTTATTTCTGCAAGACCGAGAATTAAAATAGACGACCTTGAAGCCCGTTGTTCTGTGATACTGAATTTTTGTCTTGCTTGGAATGATTGACAGGTCGCGTTGTGTGTCGTTGTTACAGTGAATGTTGTTATTGTTGTCAGTGATTATGCGCGTCAGGTTAGACGGTGAATTTGTTTTGACGTGTCTTGCTGGGGGACGGTGGCCGACGATTGTCTCGATTTTGCGCTGCTTGCGACGACCGCCGCGTTGGTCAGTGTGTTTTGCTCTGTGTGATTTGTTGGCGCACAGTTGGTGGTGAAAATATGGAGCTGTGAAGAGTATAGTGAGTAATACTCTTATGCTCAATAAAACAAAATGGAGGTGGTGAACGTTAATGGAGTTTGTAAAAGCCATGGAGTCAAGTATGAAATGTCGAATGAATCCTTAAATAAAAATGCTTGGAACTTATATCCTTAGAACCGGTAAAACTTCATATAAAAGTAGGTGTAAATCACAAGGTCGAATGCACTGTAAAACACACACGAATGTTGAAAATTCCAGGAGACAAATTCACACAACCGCCTGCTAGGCGTGTTACATACAATTATTATATACGCGTATACACACAATCACGTATACCAACACATACACACATTAAATAACTTTGCAGTTTTTAGAGGTCCACATTTAGCACTATCTAAATGTGCAGTTTAGTATGTTGAATAGGTAATAATAACACAAATATATGTAATGATTAATAATAATAATAATAATAATAATAATCAGAATAAATAATAATAATAATAATAATAATAATAATAATAGTCATAATAATAATAATAATAATAATAATAATAATAATAATAATAATAATAATAATAATAATAATAATAATAATAATAATAATAATAATAATAATAATAATAATAATAATAATAATAATAATAATAATAATAGTCATAATAATAATAATAATAATAATAATAATAATAATAATAATAATAATAATAATAATAATAATAATAATAATAATAATAATACTAATAATAATAATAATAATACTACTAATAATAATAATAATAATAATAATAATAATAATAATAATAATAATAATAATAATACTAATAATACTACTACTACTACTACTACTACTACTACTACTACTACTACTACTACTACTACTACTACTACTACTACTACTAATAATAATAATAATAATAATAATAATAATAATAATAATAATAATAATAATAATAATAATAATAATAATAATAATAATAATAATAATAATAATAATAATAACAATAATAATAATAATAATAATAATGATAATAATAATAATAATAATAATAATAATAATAATAATAATAATCTTTATTGTCCAGAGAAAGCAAGTTTTTCTTTTGATGTTATATTTCTCATGTTACAAAAATACATTTATTACATAAATATACGAATACGTGGCTCAAAATACCACTGACTCGTACCACTAAATAACACAATTTGATTTAATACATTATGAGTAATATAGGGTAACATATCACATATTTATGCGAATAGTTGATTAAACTGTTCAGAGAAGTATGCTCTATCAGTTAGAATGCATGCGAGACAGATTGGGCAACTTGAAACTTCACTCAATTATCGATACAAGTGCAGAGTATCATTGAAGTGTTTCTGGTTTGTCGTCGTTAACAAAAGACAAAGATATAGGATGGATTTATTTTCCGTATCCACGCACAAGTTCAGGCTCATCGACTGTTTATCATTTATTTATCCCCCAGCAGGCCATTGGCTCATTGTCTGTTTATCATTTATTTATCCCCCAGCAGGCCATTGGCTCATTGTCCGTTTATCATTTATTTATCCCCCAGGAGGCCATTTCATTCAAAGTCCTTCTCAACGTCCAGTGGAGCATACAGTATACACGCCTATTAGGCTTTTTCGTGTGCTAACACTCTACCTATAGCTTGGTATTCATTCACACTTGAGTCAAGTGAGGAAAGTAAAGTTAAGTACATTTGAGAAAAAAAGAACCTGCTGTGCCAGCCGTGGGGCTTGAACCAGTGTCGTCGTGATTACAAGCTCACAATACTACGGTTCAGCTACAGCACCTCATACATACATCATAATATTACAATAAGAATAACATGTGACTAATGGTAGTCAAATGCAAAAGCTGTGCGGTAAATACTGTAAAATTGAGTTAATTTGTTCTAACTGTTATTGCATATGATATGGGAAGTGGTAACTTAATATGCCAAACAGTTAATTGTATGTCTCATGGATAATTCTAATTTTAGTTGACACGAGAAGGGTGACTCGGTAGTCGAGAGTCAAGGTGTCGACCTCTCACCCCAAAGGTAGTGGGTTCGAGCCCCGCCAACTGGATGACAATTTTTCTCCTATCAAGTGAAATCTACCCCCCTCCCGGTCCAGGTAGGTGGATCGACACCTAGTCTCATTGAAGACAGAGGATGAAAAGGAGGTCGCGTGTGCAAATCACAACAACCTGTACACGTTAAAGAGTTTTTTGGCTGTTTACAAAGCAGTCGGGGCAAAATTTAAACAATCCTAGCAAAACCCCGAGGTCCCTTTCGTTGT